>JAEMWC010000314.1:545000-592500 GCA_016490735.1 Pachyseris speciosa | reverse complement strand
GGGGAATTATACCAGTGTTGAGGAACAATGAATTTGATGATCATTTTGTTGGTCGGGTGCATTCTTCCATTCCTTGTTATTTCTGCCAAACAGTCGGTAAGTGTTTCGGAATCACCGCTTTACAGCACTTTCCCTCGAGCTGAATCACTTCATGTGATTATACTTCTTACGGTCCAGTTTGGACAGTTCCTCTGTTGATTTTTCAGTTTTCGATCCTTCGACGACAGGAGAAGCCTGCATGCGCCCTCGAGTATCGATAACTGCATCAGAAAAACCTCCATTTTCTTTATTTGATTTATTGTATTTCGATCTCTTCAATTCGCGCGATCGCGTTCCCCGGCTTTTCTTCCGTTTACTTTGATCATTTGGTGCAAGGCTACAATGCGGAGAGTAATTCACTTTAAAGGCGCGTGTGCTTTATTTACCCCTGAGTTAGAGACTGAAGGACAGCGAACGAGTGAGATTCGGTTGCAATGAGAAATTGTGTTACGATTGTTACGTCAATCCTGAGGTTTTTTCTTAAGGCAGTATATATATTAACCTTCGTGGATTAAACAGTCGGCTAAATGCATGCGAAAGCTTTATGACTCTCTGAAAATGGAAGCAAATCTTCATAAAATTGCAATTGCGTGGCAAAACTCGGGACGGGAAAGTTATTTGAGATCGGTTCAAGGTTATGTGTTTTCACTTAAAGCACGAGTTAGGCAACTTTGGATTACGCTGAGACAATTTATGACAAGTGAAACTTTACAACCCTA
Source organism: Pachyseris speciosa (assembly GCA_016490735.1). Taxonomy (NCBI): domain Eukaryota; kingdom Metazoa; phylum Cnidaria; class Anthozoa; order Scleractinia; family Pachyseridae; genus Pachyseris; species Pachyseris speciosa. Next base: position 591,742 of record JAEMWC010000314.1, on the reverse strand, counting down.
GTTTCTGATGCCGTTTCATTAAAAACTCAACTCATAATTTAAATGTTGGTATACGATGGTTGGAAGGAAATGAAAGGGTGCTGGCATCAGGTTAAAGTTTATTTTAATTTTTTGCTTAGCATAGTCAGCCAACTATTAAAAAAATCAATGTTTATTATCGATATTTCATGTTTGTAAGCCAAAGACCCAGTGTCCACCAGCCATCTGCACTTTGGTCAGTTGTGTACCAGGAGTGCCTGGGGTCCCTGGGCTCAATGGACGAGATGGAGCCAAGGGGGATCAAGGAACACCAGGACCACCCGGTGATAAGGGACCCATGGGACCTGAGGGAGCTAAGGGAGTACAGGGAGACCAAGGAGGCAAAGGCAAACAGGGTACCAAGGGAGCCAATGGCAAACAGGGAGCACAGGGTGCCAAGGGGGAGCGTGGTGCACAGGGGACAAAGGGTGAACAGGGGCAACAGGCCATGCAGAAAAACTGGAAACAATGTGCGTGGAAGAACATCAATGAAGGCAGGGACAATGGACCGATAAAGGTAAATGTACCTCCCCTGATCATTATGTAGCTCATGTTGGTTTTGCAACAATTAATCATTCCTTTGATTCACACGCGAATGAACTGACAGTAATGAAGTGATCCATATTGACAGAAAAATCAGTATAGAATCTAGAGATTGACTAAAATCCAAAACAATCATCAATTACAAGAAAACTACGGAAAACAAACAGAAGATTACTTTTCCAGTTAATTCACAAAGCTAATTTTTTTCAGGACTGCGTCTTTAAGAAGCTCGCTGATAACACAGCTTTGAAAGTCGAGTATAATGGTGACTACAGGATTGCTTTCTGTCTGAATTGCTGTAAGCGCTGGTATTTCACCTTCAACGGGGTGGAATGTCGCAAGCCTCTCGCCATTGATGGTATTGCGTTCATAGTGGCAAACAATGGCAAAACAGATTACAACATACACAGAACATCTCAGATTGGAGGATACTGCGAAGGAATCCCCAAGGGAACAGTGCGAGTGGGAATCAAAGTGGGGACATGCGCAGGATTTAAAGATGCAAATGCTGCCACTGGATGGTACTCCGTGACCCGCATAATGATTGAGGAAGTTCCCCCATCCCAGCAAGAGCTCAAGTAGCTCAGAAGACGGGAAAATCAGACCTCACCAAAGCTAACTTTGATTTGCTGCTAATCATTAAAAGCGAGATTTTCGTGCAGAATATTGATATCAAGTTTCATATTAGTTTGGTGTAGATTTGATAATTATTAGCGTAATAAATAGATACGGGGATGTACTATGCTTGAGAATAACTCAATAACGAATTAAAACAGCTTTAATGACTTTCTCATTGATAGTTGAGTTTGTGCGCGCTGATCGGTGACCGAAAAGCAACGAATGCACCTGTGGGTAGGAAAATGGCCACGGTAAATGTCAAGTTTTTACCTTGTTTCATTTCAAGCATTCAGCGGTTGAAGTGGTTCCTTTCTCAGTCATTTAAAAAAAGCCCGCCGCACACGTGAGGAAACAGCTGAGCAAAATGCCTCACGTGGCAGTTTGCTCAGCCGTTTCCTCAAGTGTGCGGCGAAATTTTGGTGAGAAATTCGCCTCGCGAGGCCGTGAGGAAAATATCAAACATGTTTGATATTTTTTGCCTCGCGAGGCAAATTCCTCATCGTTTGCGGCAATTTTGAAAATCTGGCTGAGCCCGATTAATCGATCATCCAATAAAATTGCATAGCCTACTCACGTGACTTCAGAGCTTGGAGTTCAAGATGGCGGCAGAGATGGAAAAGGTGGCTCTTCTAGTTGTTCTTTTACTTCGACAAATCCGTCGTAGGAGGACAGCTGGCCGCACAAAGACATGGGCGAGAAAATGGATAGCAACAAAGAGCATACCATAATCTTCTACTGGAATTGAAGACGAAGACGAAGACCCTTAAGCTTTCCGTCAATTTTATCGACTGGATAGAGAATCCTTTGAAAAAGTTCTGGCTATGGTTGCGCCTTTAATAACCAAGCGGGACACATGCACGCGAAGAAGTCTCCCCCCGGGCGAGAAACTTTCAATAACCTTAAGGTTTCTCGCTACAGGTAGATAATAAATACATATGTAAAGCTTTGTTATTTTCTCGCCCATGTCTTTGTGCGGCCAGCTGTCCTCCTGCGACGGATTTGTCGAAGTAAAAGAACAACTAGAAGAGCCACCTTTTCCATCTCTGCCGCCATCTTGAACTCCAAGCTCTGAAGTCGCGTGAGTAGGCTATGCAATTTTATTGGATGATCGATTAATCGGGCTCAGCCAGATTTTCAAAATTGCCGCAAACGATGAGGAATTTGCCTCGCGAGGCAAAAAATATCAAACATGTTTGATATTTTCCTCACGGCCTCGCGAGGCGAATTTCTCACCAAAATTTCGCCGCACACTTGAGGAAACGGCTGAGCAAACTGCCTCGCGAGGCAATTTGCTCAGCTGTTTCCCGGCTCACGTGTGCGGTGGGCTTTATGAAGTTTATAAGGCGAAAGAAAGATTGATTGAAATTTGTTGGAGACAATATTTGACTGATTCAGTGTAGAGATTTCTGTTACTCGTGGTTGAAGCCGGTGCTTCGCTTATCTTCATCGTGCCGGGTCTGTCAGAATTGTTTATGTCTCTCAATGACTAAAAACGTTAACGACTCAGAATCAAATAGACCACAAATCCGATTTGCTGTAAGGGCGTTATAACGCTGTGGAAGAAAGATAGAAATGAAAAGTTTGTTTGTGGCCAGCTTTTTTCATTTAATAAAAAGGGAACGAAAGCGAGACTCCACTGGGAAACACAGCGAGAATAGAGATCAAAGGTCTGCGTGAGCTGTGTGTAGGAAATGAAAGGAACAACTCTAAAGGGAAAAACAAAAAGAGAAGAGATGTTCAGTACACTTGCCTCCATGGCAAATGTTCTTATCGTCATAGCTTTTATTCCTTTTTTAGTTTGTGACCTGAACAATGATCTTGTGGAGGGAGGATAGCCGAGCGGTTAGGGCGCTGGATTTCAATGCGGTTACCCCGGGTTCAAATCCCGGTCGCTAGATGGTGTTGTTCTGGGTAGTCCCTGGTTCAACTCCTCGGTCATTCTTGTAAATAGCCAACTGGTTTTCCTCCGGCCAGTTGGGATTCTTATCATGTTCTGTTTATTTGAAATATTTGTTTCATAATTTTTACTCCTATTATTATCCCTGAAAAGCCCTAATGCGAATAGGATAATTAAGTAATTGATAATTAAACAACTAACTGAATTACTAGGATACTTCACAAATTAATGTGATCAAGTAAGCTGAAGCCACTCAAAAGGCACTAAGGCCACATGGTAGCGGGCATTACCCCTTAAATCTACCAAAGCAAAGATTGAGCCCAAGCATTAGCAGCCATGGAGAGCTGTTTCGGCCTTGTTAGGCCTTATCAGCATGGCATAGCTAATGCTCAGGCTCAAGTACCCACATATCAATAAAACAAGCAATGAAAACGTAAAGCTTGTGGGATGTGGCTGGAGTGACAAGGATACTTCACAAATTAATGTGATCAAGTAAGCTGAAGCCACTCAAAAGGCACTAAGGCCACATGGTAGCGGGCATTACCCCTTAAATCTACCAAAGCAAAGATTGAGCCCAAGCATTAGCAGCCATGGACAGCTGTTTCGGCATTGTTAGGCCTCATCAGCATGGGTAGTGGTGAAGTATCCTTGTCACTCCAGCCACATCCCACAAGCTTTACGTTTTCATTGCTTGTTTTATTGATATGTGGGTACTTGAGCCTGAGCATTAGCTATGCCATGCTGATGAGGCCTAACAAGGCCGAAACAGCTGTCCATGGCTGCTAATGCTTGGGCTCAATCTTTGCTTTGGTAGATTTAAGGGGTAATGCCCGCTACCATGCGGCCTTAGTGCCTTTTGAGTGGCTTCAGCTTACTTGATCACATTAATTTGTGAAGTATCCTTGTCACTCCAGCCACATCCCACAAGCTTTACGTTTTCATTGCTTGTTTTATTGATATGTGGGTACTTGAGCCTGAGCATTAGCTATGCCATGCTGATGAGGCCTAACAAGGCCGAAACAGCTCTCCATGGCTGCTAATGCTTGGGCTCAATCTTTGCTTTGGTAGATTTAAGGGGTAATGCCCGCTACCATGTGGCCTTAGTGCCTTTTGAGTGGCTTCAGCTTACTTGATCACATTAATTTGTGAAGTATCCTTGTCACTCCAGCCACATCCCTCAAGCTTTACGTTTTCATTAACTGAATTACTGCTTTCAAACGCCCACACATAGTTTTCCGACCGGTGAGTTCACTTGGTAGAGCACCGGCCTACCGCGTGGGTGGTGGCGGGCTCAAACCCCGACCGGACCAACACTCGGTGTCTTTAAATGATTGATGAGAAAGTGCTGCCTTTGTAATGGCATCTACAAAGGGTTAGACATTTTAGTTTTCTCGGATAAGGACGAGAAATCGTAGGCCCCGTCTCACAGTAGTTTCACCTACTCTGACTCTACATGATGAGACGTAAAAGAACCACTTGGGAGGTAACATTTCTCTGGCAGTGACTACCCCTAGAGAGAAGGGCAAAAGGAAAATAAGGGCGCGATAGGAAGCAAGTCCACCCAGACAGGAAGATGCTGTTGCGACCAGAAAAGAGATCACCAACTGAAAGAAAAAAACCCTTTATCGCTGTGTTTAGCCATGTGACTGAATATTATCGCATTGACGCAATACGAAAATTGTAATTACTTTTGCCTTCTTCGATTGCCATTTTCCGTACCTTTAATTCTTCACTCCAACACAACCTAGAAAAAGATTGAAAAAGATAGATGGATGGATAGATGGATAGAAAAAGTATTTTCTTTTCGGGAAACTAACTTTGTTTACTTTGGAGTATGAAGTTCAAACTGATGTATTTTATACGGAAACTTAAAAATCACTTGCTGTCTTCGAACTTCAGTTACTGCAATTTGTAAGCAGAACGGTTTGATCAACCGTAAAAATCGGGGCACTTAAATGAAAAAAATCACTTTTCAGTCACTTTATTGACACTGCCGGATAAGTGATCATTTGCCCTCATTGTCACTAAAGGTTAGTTCTTCGTAGCTTGAAAATTAAATTTAATTCGGAAGCTAATATCAAAGCAGTGAATATATACCGAGTTGCAGTACTAGGAGAAACATTATATGTCCTTGTTATAATAAATAATTCTAACCGTACGACTGCTGACACTGTGCAAATTAAATATATGTTGTGAGGTAGCACAATAAAAGTGAAGTGAATTGAAGTGATAAGCGGGCATCATTGGTCATCGTGTGTTCCGGAGGAAATAGTCGATTGCTCTTTGTCCATATTTATTGCCCGGCAAGTTCAGATTTGGTGACTGGAAATTATCTTTGCTTACTGCCACTATATGGGTTTTTAAAAGACGCTTGGAGTAAAACTCCTTTCAAGGAAGAAGGTTAATTTTTCTATAATTTATTCGAAAATGTTCCACTCAACAAAGTTATTTAAAGAAACAGTTTTGTTTTGTGGTGTATAACCAATCAGTGCGAGTTTAGGGAACTAGTTATAAAGGGAAACAAGACAACCTAAGACAACTTAAACTATGTCACTAAGTACTGCAGCTTGCCATCTCGACAGTTGAATTTTTCCAGCCTGAAACTTTTACGAGCTGTGTTGGTATTCTACCTGCAACAGACGGACCCTTATCAAAGAACTAAGAAGTAAACGAAAATTTTATCGTGAAATCGCTGCCTCAACAGTGATGAGCCATTCACCTTACAGCTGATCTTAGATAAACCTCCCTAGCGTCTCTTACAGTTAGGTTTCCTTTTTCAGACCCAAAGGCCGGGTGTCCAAGCATACTATCCTTTTTAAGACTCTCAAGGAATTTTTTAAGAAGCAGAGTACAAAGCGATTAGTTAGTTTTACTGTAATTGTATTCCGTTAATCCTGTATTTACTGTATAATTTGTAAATAATTCAATTTGATTTATTTTTGTAATTGTAATTAATGTAACTTAACAGGGAAGAGCCACCCAGTGGATCTGCTAATAAACCATTATTATTATTATTATTATTATTATTATTATTATTATTATTGTTATTATTATTATTATTGTTATTACTATCTAGATTTTTCAGATATAGTCCTTGGAAAGATTGTTTGCATTCTTTTTTTTTTAATTCTCCTTGTGCAGACACGTAAGACATTCCAGAATTACGAGAAGTTGAAGTCAAGTCAAGAATGAATTTCAGAATCATTTGGATTGTCATATCTACCTTGATACCGCAATTGGTCTTTTCTGTCGACCAATCAGTAAGTGTTCGGACACAATGAAATTCGATCATATTAAACCGGTACTTTACAACCTTCATTGGCTGCCAGTAAATTATCGTATCATGGCATGGCTCCTAGTTATTTAAGTAATCTGATCTGTATTAGATCATCGTCTAGGTATTTATTACGCAATAATGATACAATATTTTTAGAACGCCCAAAAGGGGTTATGCGCACAACTTAAGGTGCCCGCTCGTTTCATGCCTCTGCGCCTGCGCTGTGGAACAGCTTGCCTGCGCACATCCGCACGATTGATTCGCTAGCGCTATTTAAGAAATCTCTTACGACCTATCTTTTTAAGCAAGCGTTTTAGATTCGCATTACAATCTCATCGGTATTTTGTATCTTATTTATTTACTTTTTATTCATTCATTCATTCATTCATTCATTCATTCATTATTTATTTATTTATTATCATTATTTTATTTTAGTATTGTTATTGTAATTATCTATTGTAAATAACATTTTTATTGTAATTAATTATCTATTGTAATATTAGTTTTCTTGGATTGTAAAGCGCCTTTGATCATTCCATAAATGTTAAAGGGCGCTATATAAGTAAATAAATTATTATTAAATTATTATTATATGCTCAAATGTTTCGATGTAGGTGTTTTTGAGGGTCATACCTAATTTATCTGAAGGGGTTTGAAGCGTCGCCCCCTTTGTCCAATCGACTTCAGTTCTCCAGATGTTGATTTTGGACTGACGTTTGTCAGAATTGACTTTGTAGAAAAATAGATGTTGCCATGACCGCACAACATATTTCATTTGGAGAAGCTAATAGCAAGATCTTGATCTGTTCTTCATGCGTGGTAGGTAAATTGTACTGAAGAACCTAAAAATGTGAATTTTCAAACAAGAAAGCAGAACAGTTATGTCCAGTATTATGAAACAGACACTTTCCTTGTAAGCTCTTCGAAATATCGCGGCTGAATAGAAAATATGACCAGACAGCCATCAAATGACGGTAAAATAGCTAATTTATAGTTTGCCATTTGCTAAAATTAGTTATTGCAAGACACAGTTATGAAAATCATTTGCGGAATCGACAAAAATGACAATTTCAACTGATTTTATTTCAATTTGTCGTCATAACACAGCTCCCTGTGAGTCACACTTGTCCAATCAGTGGCGTGCCAGGGGTCCCTGGTGTTCCAGGACTTAACGGACGAGATGGAGGACACAAGGCCCTGTAGGACCACTTGGGAAAAAAGGAGCGAAAGGTCCACAGGGTGACAAAGGAGAACAGGGTCCATCAGCTGTGGTTCCTCAAAGGAATTGGAAACAGTGCGCATGGGCGGCTTTGAATGATGGTAGAGATAGTGGGTTGATAAAAGTTAGTACTGAACACATTTTTAAGGCTAACATGACGTAACTGTACTTTATTGCTTTTTCCCCTGTGTTATGGACATTGGTGAGGTCACAATCGTATGGTAATCAAATTAATCCTGTCTGCTTATTTTTGTAAAAATCCAGGGTGGTAGAAACACACAACAATGTTTTGAAGTTCTCAGTAGCGGGTGCGCAGAGCATGGAAAAACGCTTTTGTCTTGTCCGCCGTACTTTTCAAAACGGTTGCGCTAATCATATCTGCGCATCGTTACTGCGCATACAGTTCGTGTGCTTTCTAAACATTTATTTTGCAAAAAGGGGCGTCAGCAATTTGTTGAAAAGTAATAGTTTGATACCTATTCAAATAAAATTTACTTCAAACGTTTTGCATTCGGCGCGTAATATTTTCACAATAACGATCATAGAATTGCTGTCAAGTATGGTTGATGGGGCCTATTTTTCAACATAACGCGGTATTGATACTGGCGCCTGATCTCAGAAAGAGATTCATTGCCCCTCAATTTTTATTTGAGACAAGTAACTTATCACCTAACTGTAGCAAAAACTGTAATAAACGAGCCAACCGAAAAATGTGTTCGTTTGAACGTACTTAACCGAAGATCCTTCGATTGACATTTATTTTAGTCCATTGTTTGTCTACCATCGTTCTCTCAGTTTTTCAACCATTATTATTGTTGGTGGTTGTTTGTTGTCCGCTCCCCTCCGTGCCCAACAAGAGTAGGTCATGTGACATATGAACAACGTGGTTCCACTGTTTGTGCGGTGTCTGCCGTCGTTGCTATCATACCATGCTGTTATAAACCTCGGGGTCGGAAAACAGGTCTTGAAGATGCCGAAGATATGTAAGTGATCGCCTTTTTACCGAATATACCTATTATTTGTGTCTCCCTGTTCTCCCGTTTCTGTTCAATGTGTTCCAGCGGTACCAAACGGATGAGAACAAGGTAGAAAAATAATGATATTTTCAGTAGCTCTGTGTCTTGTGTTTTCGTCAAAAACCTCTCTTCACTGTCTTCCAAGTTGCTAATTAACCTATTACATATGTGGCGCATATAAACAAATTGATAGATCCTTTAGCTGCGTTCAGTTCTTGGCCAACATCACGGTCCTAGCGCAAAGCAAAATATACGGCGAAAAACTGTTCGACTGCCCACGAAAAGGCGGAAACGAATGGCACCGACTTTCCGTTTGAATCAATTCATCCTAGCGTTTGAAGATATCTCCTTATCTTATTTGTTGACTGGCAGAATAAAGCGGGATGAGGACATTTTTCTAACATGTAAGAATCAGTAGAATCAATAGAAAATCTTAATTTATCAAGTTACAAAAATGCGTTATCAGTATGCGATTTCGTTTCCTCTTCCTTTTGTTTTCTGTTCCATGACTTATTTTTAATTTACGTTATCTGGGAAAGATTTCAGGTGAAACCAGGAGTAATGTTTAGCAGTCAAAATGATGACATTTGGAAGGCGAGCTTGGAAGCGGAAGTTATAGTTGTACTTATGGTCTCAACAAGATGTCTAATCTTTAACTAAATAAACGACTGACAAAAACGATGAGCTGAAGGTCAGATATATATGATTTTAGAGCGCTTTTCAATTGAGTGTCGTAAAACCAAAACCAAAGCAATTACTCTGACCAATCACAACAGAAGTAAGCAGTACAATGAGCCAATCAGAACACGAAGTAATTACATGTAGCCGGCGTAAAGCGCGGGAAAATACGCGCGTGCAAGTCATGATTGGTTTTGGTTTTGCTTCTCATTGGTTCAGAAAGTGGCGCGAGTTTTCCTGGCCAATCACAGAGCGAAACAATGCAAAACCAAAGCAAAACCAGAATTACTTCCGACACTTAATTGAAAACCGCTCTAATAGAGAAAATGTCTTATTTTGAATTGGGGTAAAGACTGTGTTGCACATTTAGCAATTGATAAATCAAGCATCGGCACCTTCAAAGCGGCCGCAGACATTTACCATACCATATGTAAATGTAGATCAACGTTTTTCAAATCGTCAATTAGAATAAAAAGAGCCAATTTTAAATATTCATCATCTCGTCAGCTCAAATCTGCATAAGGTAATGTTTGGTGTTATGAACCAATACGAGGGGGCTAGATCAACTCGTTTTAACGAGCAACAGAAAGAGACCTCCGGTGAAGTCATCATTTCAGAGTCAAACCTAATTTAAGTCATTTGATTTCTACTATAGCAACTGGAATCGAAGATTTCATCACCGTAAATTCATTCAGAAAACCTGAGAGCAAATTATCTACGACGAGACGCCATTATGTTAGTTGTTTTGGGTTCCTTGTTAAATCATTTGGTGAAGTGGTTTCTTGATATTCGTGCATCATTGGATCGGACATCAGAATTTTTATGTTGCTTGATGTATTCACAAACAATCACCGCTACTTTGCATTGTCTTGTTTCAAACAGATCACTTTCACACTTTAAAGGTCTTCAGGGGAAATATACCAGTGTTGAGGAACAATGAATTTGATGATCATTTTGTTGGCCGCGTGCATTCTTCGATTCCACCCTTGGTGCTTTCTGCCAATCAGTCAGTAAGTGTTTCCGACTCACACCTTTATGTACAGCACTTTCCTTTCACTTCTTGTGATTATACTTTTACACTCCTGTTTGGACAGTTCTTCTGTCGATTTCTCAGTTTTCGACCCTTCGACGACAGGAGAAGCCTGCGTACGCCCTCGAGTATCGATAACTGCGTCAGAAAAACCTCCATTTTTTTATTTGATTTATTGTATTTCGGTCTCTTCAATTCCCGGGATCGCGTTTCCCGGTTTTTCTACTCCTTACCGTGATCATTTGGTGCCTGGCTACAATGCGGAGAGTAATTCCCTTTCAATGCGCGTGTGCGGTATTTACCCTCGAGTTAGAGACTGAAGGACAGCGAACGAGTGAGATTGGGTTGCAAACCCAAAGAAATTGTGTCACGATTGTTATTTCAATCCTGTGGTTTTTTTCTTAAGGCAGTATATATTAACCTTGAATTAAACAGTCGGATAAATGCATGCGAAAGCTTTATGCTCAAATTGATTTGAGACTCTCTGAAATTGGAGGCCAAACCTTCAAAAAACAGAAAACAAGTTGCAATTGCGTGGCCATACCCGAGAGGGGAAAGTTATTTGAGATCGGTTCACGGTTATGTGTTTTCACTTAAAGCACGAGTCAGGGAACTTTGGATTACTCTGAGACAATTTATGACAAGTGATACTTTACACTGCCCTGATTTCTGATGCTGTTTCGTTAAAAACGAAACTTCCGCACATGAACTCATGATTTAAATGTTAGTAAAGGATGATTGGAAGGAAATGAAAGGCTGTAGCATCACGTTAAATTTTATTTTCTTTTTTGCTTAGCATAGTCAGCCAACTATTACTGACAACTGAAATCAAAGTTTATTATCGATTTTTAATGTTTTTTAAGGTAAAGACCCAGTGTCCACCAAGGCTCAATACTTTGGTCAGTGGCGTATCAGGAGTACCTGGCGTCCCTGGTCTCAATGGATGAGATGGAGGCAAGGGAGACCAAAGACCAGCAGGACCACCCGGTGATAAGGGACCTATCAAACCTGAGGGGCATAAGGGTGTACAGGGAGACCAGGGATCCAAAGGCAAACAGGGTACAAAAGGAGCCAAGGGAAAACAAGGGTGCACAGGGTCACAAAGGTGAACAAGGTGCACAGGGTACCAAGGGTGAAAAGGGAAAGCAGGCAATGCAGAAAAACTGGAAACAGTGCGCGTAGAAAAAATGTTCATGATGGTAGGGACAACGGACTGATAAAGGTAAATGACATCCCCTGACGTAGCTCATATTAAGCAATTAATCATTCCTTTAATGAATCAGATGTGAACTGACAGCAATTTGTTCCAAAGTTTTCATGGCATTACAGTTAAACGCCCAAGCTGGTTTTTCAATTACATTTCCTTATTTAGAAAGATCAGTATAGAATCTTGTAGTTGTTGACTAAAATCCAAAACAATCACCAATAACAAGAAAGAAAAAGAAAACTACGGAAAACAAACAGAAAATCACTTTTCCCAATTTATTGACAAAGCTGATTATTTTTCAGGACTGCGTCTTTAAGAAGCTTGCGAATAACACATCTTTGAAAGTGGAGTTCAATGGTGACTACCGGGTTTGTTAATGTTGCTGCCTGGATTGCTGTAAGCGCTGGTTTTTCGCCTTCAACGGGAAGGAATGCCGCCATCCTCTTGCCATTGATGGTATCGCGCACATTCATATGAACCACGGCAGAACAGGTTACAACATACACAGAACCACCCAGATTGGAGGATACTGCGAGGGAATCCCCAAGGGAACAGTGCGAGTGGGAATCAATGTGGGAGACTGCGTGGGAAAGAAATCTGCTGATGCCCACACCGGATGGAACTCCGTGACCCGCATAATGATTGAGGAAGTTCCCCCACCCCAGTAAGAACTTAAGGCAGTTCACAAGCGGGGAAAATCAGTCCTTGTCAAATCTTACTTTGATTTACTGTTGATCATTAAAAGAGAGATTTTAGTGCAGAATATCGATCTTAAGTTTCTTTTCGAGTTTGGTGTAAATTAGATTATTAGTAGCGTAACAAATAAATACGGGGACGTATTCGTGAGAACTCATTGACGAATTAAAACAGCTTTGATGACTACGTCACTGGTTGTTGAGTTTGTGCGCACAAATCGGTGAGCGAGAAGCGAGAAACGCGCCTGGAGGAAGGAAAGTGGCTTCGGCAAATGTCACGTTTTTGCCTTAATTGTCTCATTTCAAGCCTTCAGTGGCTGAAGTGGTTCTTTCCCCAGTCATTTATGAAGTTTAAAAAGCGAAGGTCGGATTGATATGAAATTTGCCACTTGTAGACAACATGTTACTGATTCAGTGCAGCGATTTTTGCTACTCGTGGCTTAAGTTGTTTGCTTGTCTTCATCGTGCCCGGTTGCTCAGAACTGTTTATGTGTCTCAATAACTAAAGACGTCAGCGACTCAAAATCTAGCAAATAGAACAGAAATCCGCTTTGCTGTAAGGGTGTTGCAACGCGGTGGAAGAAACTGATAGAAATGAAAAGTTTTTGCGTGGCCAGCCTTTTTTTTTTTTTTTTTTCATTAAGGAACTGAAGCGAGACTCCACCGGGAAACACAACGAAAATAGAGATAAAAGGTCTGCGTGAGCTGTGTGTAGCCAGTTATGTTCACTTAAAAATGAAAAGAAAAGCCAAATTCTGCGGGGGAACACAACAAGGGATTCTACTAAATTTAAAGTACGCTTGCTGTTCTTGTCATCACAGCTTTTGTTAGTTAGTTTGTGACTTGAACAACGATCTAAAATTATTGCTTTCAAACACCCAGAAGTAATTAATTAGGTTTTCTTTTTTTGCCCCCTTTCTATTTCATTGCTGACTGTTTTAGTATCCTGTATAGTCTATCGACTCCTAGGATTATTAAATATGTATGTATCGCAGTTTTTAGCAGTGTGATTGAATCGAATATTATCGCAATGGCGCAATATGAAAATTGTAAGTACTTTTGCCTTCTTCTATTGCCATTTTCAATACCTTTGATTCTTCATTCCAACAAAATCTTGTGTGGATAGAAAACTTTTTCAATTCGGAAACTAACATTGTCTATCTTGGAGTTTGAACTTCACTAACCACTTTAACTGAAACCACCTGTCTCCGAACTGTCTCCGAACTTCAATTGCTGCAGTTTTTCAGAGGAACAGTGAGATCAACCATGCAAATAATATGCACGGAAATAAAAAGTTCACTTTTCAGTCATCAGTTTATTGATATTTATACATCATTTACCCTCATTGCTATTAAAGTTCCTCTCAGCTTGTAAAATTATAGCATGAAGTTAAAAGCAGTAAAACATAATTATCAGTACCGAAGTACAATCTAGGAGAAAGATTTTATGTCTTGGTTATAATAAGCGGGGATCGTTAGTCATTGTGTGCAGGTTGCACTCAGTGGTAATCCGTTCCGGACGAAATAGTCGATTGCTCTTTGGCCATGTTTATTGGCAAGTTCAGATTTGGTGATTTGGTTCTGTCGATTCTAGCGCCGATTTTCAGTGATACCACAGTTGGTCTTTTCCGGCCAAACAGTCGGTAAGTTTACATTCCAGCGGATCAAAAAGCTGCTCATTCCGTAACCCTTGAGCACAATATATATTTTAAAAGGCTAAGCTCAATCGCTTTGTTGCCGGCATTTTAAAGTTGTCTTTCTCGTGCTTTCATGCAAATACTTATTTAGCAAAAAAGCTAATAAAACAAAGAAAGTTTGAGGAAAGTAGCTCAATGTCAAACAAAGCACAATAAACTGCATAAAAAGCGTCGAACACTCAGAGAGGGTTATTCAAACAAAGCCTTGCATTATTGTATAGTATGTACTGATTTACCCATGGCAGGTTAATTCATTTCCGTCACACTCTGCAGTTACGGGTGTATATCCACCCATGCTTTGAAATACCTGCAACTTTTCCAAATCCCGGGCAATGGTTGAAATGAGCCATTGTTATTGCCAAATGCTCAAGCTTTTAGACTTTGCCACCCTAAAACTCCCAATTTTCATGGAATATGACCGTTTATTCTGTTGCAAACAAAAAATGTTGCCTTAGAACGCCCTCGGACAACACCAAACAATATACAACTTTGTCTGGCAGTGTCTAAGACAAAAATCCTCTTGAGCTTATAGTCTACGTTGGCAGAAAGCTTCGACTCCACTTCTTGCAATCTATTCCACATTTTCCCACTCACTTTGTTAGCGCGACCTAGATAACGCTATTTGATTTCAATTGCTCTCACGGTCTGTAATGTTCGCGTTTGTGACCCAAAGGAATTCTGGAACTCTCTTGCGTAACGGCGACATGGAGGTCCGCCAATTTTCATTTCAGATATTTTTTAGAACCGTGTCGAGCCACCCGGTTCTGCTGACAAAATATTGCACCGTTTGCATTATTTACCATTCAAAACTTGCCAAAATTGTCATGCCAGGTCCCGGAATCCACTCACAAAACGACTAAAAACCCAACTTCACTCCGTGAATTGCCACCACTCGCTCGAATACTTTGAAAGGCCCACTTCGTGTGAAATTGCTTCTCACCTCTGTTTTCTTTCAAAGGATTGCCTCTACCCATCAACCCAGCTTTATAATGCCAGGCAGGGGGCTTCTGAGGTGGAAAATGGCTCGACAAAGAAATAAACAAATCAACAGTCTAAGAAATGCTTATTACCCTACAGTTCCGTGTTTTACAAATCCACCTTTACAAATCCATGTTTTTTCATGTTCAATTTTTTGTAAATAATAGTATAATTCAACTTTTAGTTGCAAATCGATTATTAATAAACTATCTATCTATCTATCTATCTATCTATTACAAATCCATGTTTTACAAATCCGTCTTTTACTAATCCATATTTTACAAATCCTCCTTGTTTAGAAATCTGTCTTTTACAAATCAATCTCTTACGAATCCACCTTTATAAATCCATCTTTTATAGCCTGCATGCAGACGTCTCCTATTTCCTTTGTTGCACGCGGAAAAGGGACGTCTGCGAAGCAGCGTCGCTAATCGTGTTCCAGTATTCTGCTGTTTGGTTTTAAATTTCGCATAAATAATAAAACATTATCTGCCGCTGTGGGTATCTGGCCGTATGTGCCCATGACAGACAACATTACTTTCCGATTTTAGCTCCTCAGTCAGCGTGTTCACTATTTTTGTTCGACCACTAAACCTTAATTTGAGTCTTCTTGGTTCTTCAGCTACTCGCTCATTGATCGCAGGCCTAACAGGAGAAAAGTTGGGAATTAGGCTCGTAGAATCCGCATGGAAGACCTTGACGGGCGTTGAAGCGTTAACAACCAGCAACGAGCCACAATCGTTCGGCGAAGAAGAAACTGGTTCTTCTAAGAAAATTCTTTTCTCAGGAGAAGCCAATGCTACTACTTTGAAAGATTTACGGCGGTAATCTTCGAAACTTTACTCGTCGATTTTTTGCAAGTTGTTGCGAAGTCCATGTATGCCATGTCGCTTTTTTAGTTTTCTCAGACACTGTTTACAAATGTAAGCTGATGTGGGATGTACAGTGAACTGAAGAGAAAGAATTTGTTCGTAGAAATTAAATGCTTCGTTTCTTTACACAAGATTTCTATCGCTCAACGTTCCGATCTGTTCGATGGCTGAAAAACACAGAAAACATTGTATGTTTTCAGATCCGCTTTCATTGAAAATCCCACTAAATTTAGGTGGCATAACGCATGCATACAATATGAGACCTTTCTTTACAATAGCCACGCAACAGACAACACACGCACTCACGATCATTGCAGCAAACATCACTGACATCACTTCACATTAATGTTTTGAGAAAGCCGAAATAAACGTAGGACAAATGCAGTAACTTTTCCGAAATAAACGACGAATAATTTTTTGGGTTAGCTTCCCAAACTGCAGCATTTTTTCGGGATTTTCCTGGCAACCCGTGGAGCAATTTACCAATTGCAACACAGGAAATTACTTACCTCATGGCATTAACATAACAACCAATCAGAAATTTTCCCCGACATTCCAGGGAAACCACCCGTGGTCTGGAACCAATCTCGACCCCAGAATCTTCCCTTTGCGCATGTCTAACGGGCGTGACGGCGGGAAGAGCTCTGGGGAACTCTACGCAAGCTCCAGCTCTGATTGGTTATCATTTGAAATAATGAAATTGCTTTTGATTGGCCAACTCGGTACGCGCGAAAAGCTGAACGGTTACTCTTGTGAAGCGAACTAGCTTCGAAATAAATTTCACAAAACAAACATGAGTGAAAACCCTAAAACGTCCTTCCTTGAACAAACAACAGCTTCAATATAATTGATTTCTGCTCTACCTTTACTGCGATTTTCATAATTATATAGAATTTCATTTTCAAGCGCCAACCGCCAAACCGTGTTTTGGTTTCCATCAATCAAACTTTCCGAACACACTCCGGGACGAAAAAGCCATTTGCAATGAAAAGTATTGAGGAATCATGTACACTAAATACGGGGTTTAGACTCATAAATCCCGTATTCTTTATCTCTAATAATAGTGCAAAGGAACGAGATGAAAGATGACGGCCCAGTTCAACAAGTATGAATTGTTAGATATTTATTGATGTAATTTTCTACGCCGTCGGCCTTCAGTGTTTTGTGTGTCCATCGCATAGGAAGAACGAAACGGGTCGTCTCAGAGTCACAAACGTCCCCTGCTTTTATTTCCAAGTACCGTGCTACTTTCTCACTAAAACAAATGAAAATATAAAATCGATCAAACACACCAAAGACCAGAAAACTACGTAAGTCAAAATTCGGTGAATTGCCTAACCTGAGTCGGGAAGTTTCGATGGATAGGTCTTCCAATAACTGAAACTATCCGATTGGTTATCCTGAGAAACGTAAAGGAAATCAACGGACTCAGCTGCCACGCTTCTGATGCTTGAAACTGCTTTGGGCCATAAATCATCGATCATCGTCTCTCGGTTGCAGTCGGAAGCCGCTGGAAATTTGATTGATGTCGCACAGCGAGAACCGCAGTTGTCAGCTGAGATTTGAACTTCAGAGTTCGCGTGTTCACCCACCCACCCAACCCACACATGAATGTCAAAGACAGATGAAAGATAGAGATAGACCACCACACCGGGAACTACGTCCCCTAAGAAGAAAGTGCTTGCGTTAAATTTTAAAATTTGCCACTGGGATTTTTCCGTCAACTTCGCTCCCAGGGCTTTTCCCTCACTTGGGAACGAGGTTGATTTTCCCGTAATGTATCAGTGTGATTGAATATTGTCACAATGACGCAATATGAAAATTGTAAGTACTTTTGCCTTTTTCGATTGCCATTTGCCTTCCTTTTAATTCTTCATTCCAACACAATCTTGTGTGGATAGAAAAACATTTTTCTTTTCGGGAAACTAACATTATCTAGCTTGGAGTATGAACATCAAACGTAAAAATGTGCAAACAAATATAAAAATCACTTTTCAGTCATTTTGTTGACACTGAATTTGTCATTTGCCCTCATTGCTACTAAAGATTAGTTCTTCGTAGCTTGAAAATTAAAGTTAAAGAGTTTTAAAAGTTAATTCGGAAGTTAATATAAAGGCAGTGAAATATATACCGAATTACAGTACTAGGACAAGAATTTTATGTCTTTGTTATAATAAGTGGGCATCATTGTTCATCGTGTGTAGTGTTATAAACACCTAAATCCTTCCGGACGAAATAGTCAACTGCTCTTTAGCCATATTTATTGCCAAGTTCAGATTTGGTGACTGAAAATTATTTTTGCTAACAGCCACTATACGAGTTTTAAGACGCTTGGAGTAAAATTCCTTTCAAGATGATAAGGTTTTCCTGTAATTTATTCAAGAATGTTGCTGTCAACAAAGATATGTAAACAAACAGCCTTTGGTTTTTTAAATTTGTGGTGTGAACCAATCAGAGGGAGTTTAGGGACATAGTTTTAAAGGTAAACAAGACAACCCAGTACTTAAACCACGTCACTAAGTACTGCAACTTGCCACCTCGACAGTTGAATTTTTCCAGCCTGAAATCTTTTTGAGCTGTGTTGGAATTCTACCTGGAACAGGCCGACCATAGTCAAAGAATTAAGAGGTAAACGAAAATTTTATCGTGAAACTCGCTGCCTCAACAGTGATGAGCCCTTCAGCTTACAGCTGATCTTAGGTAAACTTCCCTAGCGTCTCTTACAGTTACGTTTCCTTTTTCAGACCCCAAGGCCGGGTTTCCAAGCATACTATCTAGATTTTTCAGATATAGTCCTTGGAAAGATCGTTTGCATTCTGTTTTTTAATTTTCCTTGTGCAGACAAGCAAGACTTTCCAGAATTACGAGGAGTTGAAGTCAAGTCAAGAATTAGTTTTACAATTATTTGCATTGTCGTATCTACCTTGATACCGCAATTGGTCTTTTCTGTCGACCAATCAGTAAGTGTTAAAATGTTTCGATGTAGTTTTTTTGAGGGCCATACTTAATTTCTATGAAGGGGTTTGAAGCATCGTCCCCTTTGTCGAATCGACTTCACTTCTCCAGATGTTGATTTTGGACTGACGTTTGTCAGAATTAACTTTTTAGCCGAATTCGATGTTGCCATGACCACATTATTTGGACAGGCTAATAGCAAGATCTTGATCTATTGTTCATGCGTGGTAGGTAAATTTTACTGAAGAACCTAAATAATCTGAATGATCAAACAAGAAAACAGAACAAATATGTCCAGTATTAGTTAACTAATGGGATGAAACAAACACTTTCCTTAATATAAGTACTGCGAAATATGGCGGCTGATTATAAAATGTAACCAGCCAGCCATCATTTGACGGTAAAAAAAATTTACAGTTTACCATTTGCTAAAATTAGTTGTTCCAAAACACAGTCTTCTGAAAAATGTTTACGCTGAATTTCAGTTCCTTTGTCCCACTAATTGGCTGCTCATACATTAGCAAGTTGAGATTTTGAACACAGACTCCAGACAGCAAAGAAATTAAAATACATAGTAGAAAACTTTGTCAGGAGGAATTTAAGCCAAAAACATCTCAATGTAAATAATGTGGCACTGGCTTTGGTTAGAAGACATGATGTTAAATTAAGTTGTTCAATTAGATAGAATTTAGAAGCGTCAATGTTTATTAAGCCTGCTTAACAGGCGTCTGATTGGGGGCGCTCAGGCGGGTTTTGGGGCGCGCGCAGGAAGCGCGAGACAAGCCCCCAAACCCGCCTGAACGCCCCAGTAACGCCCGTTGTGCAGGCTAATGTTCATTATTTAATTGTCAGCTGAACACCGTGAAGCCAAAGTCACAAATAGCCACCAGGGCTTCGACGGCCTGTGGTGTACCAGGAGTGCCTGGGGTCCCCGGACTCTATGGACGAGATGCAGCCAAGGGAGACCAAGGACCAGCAGGACAACCAGGTGATAAGGGACCCATGGGACCACAGGGACCTAACGGAGACAAGGGGTCCAAAGGAAAACAAGGTACCAAGGGAACCAAGGGTGAGCAGGGACAGCAGGTCATTCGAATCTGGAAGCAATGCGCGTGGAAGAACATCAATGAAGAGAAGGATTATGGACTGATAAAGGTGAGAAAAATATTTATCATTCAAATGCCACTGCTTAACCGTCGTTTTTGACATATGTTTTCTTTCTGACTTAAAAAGTTATTTTCTTCTCAGGAATGCATCTTTTCCAAACGCTCGGATAACACAGCTTTGAAAGTGGAGTTTAATGGTGACTACAGGATTTGCTGCTGCCTGGATGGCTGTAAGCGCTGGTTTTTCACCTTCAACGGGGTGGAATGCCGCCATCCTCTCGCCATTGATGGTATCGCGCACATTCATATCAACAGCGGCAAAACAGATTTCAACATACACAGAACAACTCAGATTGGAGGATACTGCGTGGGAATCCCCAAGGGAACAGTGCGAGTGGGAATCAATGTGGGAGACTGCGTGGGAAAGAAAGCTGGTTATAATGCTTACACCGGATGGAACTCCGTGACCCGCATAATGATTGAAGAAGTTCCCCCGCCCCAGTAGGAGCTCAAGGCAGCTCACACCAGAGGACATTGATTACCCAGCTTTCTTTGATTTGGTTTTAACTATTTTCAAGCACAAATTAAAAAAAAAATTATTAAAAGATGATTAATGAGTTTTCAAGTGGTGGTGGCGTATTTTTACGTAAGAAGCAGCTGTTCCGTTTAAACAATTTGATTATTTGAGAGAAGGTTTCCAGCTCACAAACTAACGTTTAAATGGAAAAACCAAGAATACACGTTCTTTTGCTTGTGGGAAAATCTTGATGGCAAAATCGTTCGTGGCTAATTAGCACCGGAAGTGACGTACATACGCTAGGTCCGGTCTATCCAGTGCACTGCTCTCCGCCTACATTATACCATTTTCAGAAAATAGTAGTCCCTTATTTTTATGGGCCATTTCTAACCGAGTAAGAGCCTAGGAACGAATCCAAACTTCATTGAAAATCAATGAATTGAACTAGATCGATTCTCACGTGAAAGGGTATCTTAAAATAAGCAGTTTCAGCAAGTTTGACTATGTTTGGTTGAAGAGCCGCCAGATTACATGCATTTAAAACTTGAAAAAATCCCATACAAATGTCTCTATTTCGAAAAGTGTACATGTGTCCCTCCAAACCATAAAAGTCTCTAATTTTCACAATTTTCAAACGCATTTTTTTAGCTCCAAATCAACTGAACAGCCTCAAAGTTGGTTAGGGGACCATTTTTGAGATGCTCTTTCATGCAGTGGAAAAAATTTTTTCCAATCGATAAATTTTAAAACCCCGTTTCCAGGCTCTTACTCGTTTAGAAAATGGCCCATTGGGGAACTCTATTGAAGCGAGCGAAACACGTGAGGAAGCGAGTGAAATATGAGAACTTAAATAATAGTAATAATAATAATAATAATAATAATAATAATAATAATAATCTTTATTATGCTTTTTATGGTTTTTTGCTGACAGAATAACTTTAGTTGCACAAAACATAATTTGATAGGCCGCATTATACTACCGGTATTAACTTTGTCGTACTTCAGCAAAGCAGCGAGGATCAAGCCTCTAGTGGCAGTAATTTTAACTACTAAGGCCTAGAAGTAAGGCCTAAAATGGTTCCTCGGCCTCTTTGTCAATCTCGTACCCAGAGTCTTCAGGCTCTTTGGCCAGCGGTTAGTCACCAGGAGAGACTCGGGGATAATGGAATAAAATCATTTTTTTTATTGGCTGGCCAGTAACGGCTTCCATTGTTTTACCCCAGATTTTCTGGGAAAATGGCGGCCATTATCCCAGAGTCTCTCCGGGCGTCAACCCGCTGACCAAACAGCCCGAGGACTCTGGGTACGAGATGATCGGGAGCCACGATGCGCAGTAAATCACTATAGCGTCCCCTCAGAAAACAATCTGTTATACTAATATATGAAATCAATCATATGTATGGACTACCGATGAAAGAAAACAAGTGTCAAATGGTAGGGGTAGGTTGTTTTATGGGGGTAGGGGAAGGGAATTATGCGAGGGAAGGCTGTTTCTTCCCGCTTCTTCCGGGCCCATGGCTTCTAAAACTTCCCGCCTTGCTTCAAACCTACCGGAAGTCGAGGTTGAGGATCATTTCCCAGTCTCTCTCGATCCAGAAGCACATTCTTATACACGACGCTGTTTTGTTTGACCCACGATATTTTACTTTTGCAATATTTTACTTCATTTAAGTGAGGAAATCGCTGTTTGAAATTCCTGTTTATTCTACCCGACATTTTGATATGGTTGTTAAGCGATGCCCTAACTGTGATCAGACGGTAGGTATATACAGGTTTACGAATATTAAGTTAGCTTACACTAATAACAGCTCCGAGAAATTCACTCTTCATCGTATATTTGTAGGTGTTTTTCGATAAGCGTGTTCGTTTTGTACGGGAAGGACTTTAATTGTTTTGAGGGATAATTTACGTATTATATTTTGCGCAGAATTGAGGTTTTATTGTTGGTATAGAAATTTCATTTAACAAAGATTTCTCACGTAGTACGATCATTTGTAGTTGAATTTCATTTGTAGTTGAATTTCACACGGTGATCACTTGGTCTTCACGAAAAATTGACTTCTCAACAATTCATATGTTCTTAATTTCGCGGAGAACACACTCAGTTTTTGACGGTATTTTACGAGAATTGAGTGCTTATTTTTAATTTATCTTGACATTATAAATTTAAGCTCACGCTCGGGTATTTTCGTGGATTCTTGAATTGCTGAGTCTTATTAGTATATTTATAGTTCCACTTTTCTCAAGCTTAAGATTTTCCCCGACGATATCAATCATCAATAAAATCAATAATAATCAATAATAATCAATAACAATTAATTGATTGGTATTGGAAATCAATAAAAATCAAATGTGTAAAAGTTGAGTGAGTATCGATTTTTATTGATTATCATTGATTATTATTGATTAATATTGATTTTTATTGATTATGAAATTTGTTATTTATTTTCAATAAAACGCACCATATGAATTAACAAACCCTTCACTAAACTTTATTTGCTATGCTTTATGTTATTGCAAATCAAATGTTTGAAATTTGTAACATTTCCACAACTGTTTACAAGCTTACGTCCATTCCCACGTTGTCCTCTCTTCTTGAATGCGTAAAATGTTTCCCCAATATTCACTTTAAAGGGACATTTGTGGTAGCCTTTAACTACGCAGCGTATAGATAGTTCTGCTTGCTTTGCCATCTCAAATTAAACACCAAAAAGAAACACCAACAAGTGAAGTCCGGAAACAAGTGTTTTGTGACAATCCCGTGGAAATGCAAGGAATTATCAAAACACGGAAAAAACGAGTGCAATCGACTTACCCTGGACACTTAAATACGCCTGTGATTTATGACGCACGTCCATGCAACCACGCGCCATAAAGTTGCATAATCAGTTATTGATTATCTATAAAAATCGATAATAATCAATAGCAATTAAGATGATTTGGTGAGTGAGTATCAATTTTTATTGACTGGTTGAACCAATTAATAATAATCAATGGATTATTATTGATTATTATTGATTATGTTGATTGCATTCAATGATTGATTTTCATTGATTGATATCGTCGGGGATTTTCCCTCGTGTGCTGATTAAAATGCACATTGCTTTTTAAATTATCTTTGACTCAGTAAATATATCAAAATATTTGATACATTACATGGGGTCACTGAACCATCTCTACAATAGTAACATAATATATAGTCAGTTTAAACTGAAAGTGAACAGCCATTCAGAAAATATGGTTGTGACGCATTACTGTCAAATGAGGGCCTGGAGGCTGACATGCAGTGACTTTCAGGACTTGATATGTGTTTGTTTAGTTTACAAATAGCAACCAGAGTCTGCACAGAAAAAAGTGATTAAAGTGTCCATAACCTATAATTTTTTTTTCAGTTTCTCAAGATAATCCACAGGTTACCTAAAGATGTTCTGCACAAAAATTTTGCAATTTGCTTAAAACCCAATTTTTTTTACAAAATTTTTTAAAGTTCTGTATTTTTGCGGTACATCTTTGCTGCTGATTAAGAAGGCCAAGTCAGGCTCACAACCAGAGGGATGTGACATCATGTGGCGTAGGTTAAGGAATGGGACTTCTTGGGATTATGAGTGTTGCTGCAACTTGCAGCAGTGCATCTTTTAGGCATTTTGCAGAGTGAAGGTGATGCTCTCTCAGCACTGAAAACTCACCTTGTTTACTTGAAGTCCTTAACCTAAGTCACAGTACTATTGTGACCGAAAAGAATCAAGAGAAGACTAAGGCGAATGTTGAGCCAAAATGGTGGGAAATTTGAATGTTTGCTAGTTTCATTTTAAAATCGTATTTTGGGCAAATCGTTTTTATATCTCTGTGAAAAGGTCTTTGAGAGATGTGTAGATTCAGGTGAGAAAGGGAAAAAAATAGGTTGTGGGTACTTTGGCTTCCTGAAATGGATAATTAAGACTTTTTTAAGCAGTTTGTCTTTGAACAGTTGCATACCCCAAACACATACTAACTTTGCGAGAACCCATTACTAATGTTCTTGGTCATTTTTTATAAAATGGCAGCAATCAAATGTGGCATGACATGTTATTTAACCCAATTGTTTACTTGCTAATTATAGAGTACATATATTACAAGTCGAACTTTGTGGTGTAATCTTACTAGGCCTTATCATGGTTTCAGATGCCATCTTGGTGGGTAGGCAAATGGAACACAATTCACAGTGTTTGTATGCAATTCTGTTGTCAAAAAAATTGCGTGAAGTGCCTCTTTCTTAGCAAAAAATATGTTGCTAGTTAATAGTACTGAACAAAGGGTTTCTCTGACAAAATGTAAGGGATTTAGCCTTGCCAGAAAACTTTGTCTGGGGTTTTGAATTTTCCATACATTCATCTGTTATTTTCTCCCGGGAATTTTTCAGCCCGCGGCAAAACATTACAGACAAATGTATGGAAAAATTGAAAAAGTCAGAGAATTTTTTCTGGTATGGCTAAATCCCTTAAATTTTGCCAGTGGAACCCTTTGCCTAGTGCTATTAATTAGCAATATATTTTTTGCCGAGAAACAGGTGCTTCACGCATTTTTTTTGACAACGGAACTGCATGCAAACACTGTAATTTGTATTCTCTTTTCCATACCGGCCAAGATGGCGTCTGAAACCGTGATAAGGCCTATTACATGTACTTTTCATTGCTATTCATCACTACTTTTCACTAGTACTATTCATGTTGTTTGTGTATTCTCTTCAGCTCCCTGTGGCCTGTAAGTCATGTCCTTGTGGCCATGTGTTCATCAGCCGAAAATTGCATCAAGCGCAGGTTAAGAAAGAGCAAGGTAAACTGCACGTAGGACCACTGCAACATTCTCCATGGTGTTTTTTCCTGGTCTTAGATATGAAGATGTACAAGGTTTGACTCTGGGTATAAGAATGCCATGGGATGGGGAGGGGAGTAAAAACACTATTAATAATAAATATCAATTTTTACCATTAGGGTTTGAAAGATACACTGTAGGTATGTTTTTCTTAAAACAAGGGGAGAATGGGAAAATTATTTTGTTAACATTCAGTTGCACTGGCTTCAGTATTGATGGCAATATTAATAATTTATTGTGCTACATCAAAGCCTGAGTTGGACAATCCCCTCTCTTTTTCCCTCCTGGAAAAATGTGCAGTTCCAGAAGACATATGTTTTATCTCCCATGAAAGGATTTTTGGTTCGAGATCCTCCTCTGGTGTAGTTAAGCTTCACACTATAAACCTTTCCTGGAAGTGGTGAAAATTTGAAAATAATTTATTACGCCCTTCAGTTTTATAGTTTTGGAAACAGAATTAACAGTGAAAAACAAATCCATGTTTGAGCTACCAAAGTTGGTGGTGTGAATGATCCTCATTTGTTGTGCCCAGTGAAGTATAACCTACATGTATCCTGCCAAAGGATGGCAAAAATTATATGTTAAAGATCAGCAGTAATAAATTGTCTGTTTTTTTTATATTTCACTATCACAATGGTCTCTTAAGCAAGCAGTACATCCTGCATCTAGTATGATTGTTCATGTTGGTAGTAGTCAATTTGTAAGCCTGATATATCTAATTTGTATGGTGGAATATTATAATATCAATTGTTATTCTGATTTGTTAACTGTAAGGGTTCAGCATTGCAGGGTTGGCGTAGTGGTGAGAGCGCTCGCCTTCCACCAATGTGGCCCGGGTTCAATTCCCGGACTCGGCGTCATAAGTGGGCTGAGTTTGTTGGTTCTCTACTCTGCTCCGAGAGGTTTTTCTCCGGGTACTCCGGTTTTTCCCTCTCCCCAAAAACCAACATTTGAGTTGATTTGATGTATTTAGAGTTAATTTGATTTGAAAATTGTAAAGCGCCATTGATCTGTATTTGTAAATGGTGCTATATAAGTAATAAATTATTTATTATTACTGCATTAACCTCTAAATTTTTTATTCTCCAAGAATTTCTGTAAATTATTTTTTATACTAACGAGGAATGCCGTTTGACAAGAGAGGAAATTATGATAATGCAGATACATGCTTCAATGTACAGTCTAAGCTCGATTATCCATTCTTGTGGGGACTAAGCTGAACACTCTGGAAAAATCAAGAGTCTGGATAATCAAAAATATGAATGTTAATGAGCCAACATTACAACTGAATGACTGAACAAATGGAGTGTGAAATTTTACTTAGCAACAAAGAACATCTGAGTGAGTAAATCAGAGGTCAGTGGAATGCAGTGCATTAGTACGGCATGTGCATGCTCAAAACGGGCACAGATTTGTGTTTTGAAGACACTGAAACAAATTCAGTTTGAACCCGAGTTTCAGTGCTAAATTTGAAGGGAAAATTTGTTGTGGACCTTTAATATGGCTAATTAATATTCATGAAAAACTGGGACCAGCTAAGCAAGTCTGGATAATCGAGAAATCTGGATAATTGAGGTCCGGATAATTGAGGCTCAATTGTAATTTGAATCAATAGGACCTTTGTATGATGATGGCATTTGCATGGTTACATCTACCAGAATCTCTCAAAGTTTGCTTTTCTCAAGCTAATTAGAGCTATTGTTATAGGTTTACCTCACTGGAATTGCTAAATTTAAATAAGAAAGGAAAAACAAACTGAATTCTGGTAGTTGCAGTCAAATGACACTACCGTGAAATTTGCCTATATTCGTGGAGAACTGTTTAGACTTCCAACAGATATCATATAGTAAGACACCATTCTGCATAGTAAAATTACATTGATATTTTATGAAACAAAATGTCGTTTTGCAGGGGAAGGTGTGAATGGATCAGAACGTGATAAAAGGCTTCGTCCAGAGCGGCCCAAGAAAGAAAATCCAGACTTTGACTATGAGTTTTCTTTAGTCCCAGAAAACCTTGTTTGGGTAAAAAAAGAACAGATACCACTTCCTTTATCTCAACAAAATACTGTTGGCTTTGATAAATTAAAAGATGGACAAGGGCAAGGATCACAGGTAACCATCTACAGTTACATGTATTTCAAACCTTTTAAGAAGGTGTTACTTTAAGGCTTTTGAGTGATAGTTATTTTTGCATCCAGTGTTGCACAATAGCTCAGTCATGCATTTTAAACCTTTTAAATTGCACATGAATCAAAATTTCAAACCCAGATTTTTTCCAATCTGAAAATTGGTGATTTTACTAAAAAGAGCAGGAACTTATTTAAAAATGTGGCGAAAGTTGGGCCTTTCTCACTACAATTCTAGACAAAGACCTGGGGTCTGGTGAATAGTCATGACGTTATCATGAGTAAACAGTCAAGTGCGTCGCTCTGTTTTTGTGAGTTCAGTGGAATAAAAATGTCGGAGAACTACCATGATTGACTACCGGGGCTGCTAACTGTGCAAAATATTCTCAGGCTCAAGAACATTACACACATGAATGATGTCACAGAGACCTTTTGGCCTCACGCAAAATATCTCAAATTTCAGGCCACGGCAGGAATTTTGGAACCCCTACAAATGGTGAATCCTTGTTACAAAAAGGAGGGAACGACTGAAAATGAAATATGGGGATTGTAAGCTATCTAAGAATGTAAAAAAAATTAGTAGTTAATTTTCAATTCAATTGTGCACTTTAAGAAGGTGTTACTTAAGGCTGTTGAGTAATAATATTATTGTCATGTTATTTCTGCATCTAATGTTGCACAATATTTCAGTCTGCTTTGTTATATGCCAGGTTAATTTTTCTTCTGGTTGAAGTATAGACTGATACAGGAGGACAATTAGACATTAATTTCATCACTATGTACGTAGGATGATAACTATCTTTTTTAAAGCTAAGATAAGTTATGCTGGTCAGGAATCAGTCTCAGTTAAGTAAGGAAAAAAATTGCCTTTAGGTGACTAAGGGGTTACCACATGTAGGAAGAATTATAATTACAGTAAATAATTATAGTAATATTATTATATAGTATACATGTAATAAATAATGTCAGTAATAGTTCTGACTTTATTTTGTGTCCCCCCTAAAAGAAGTGAATTTGAGGGTGGGGGTGTGAGATTGTAAGGTGGGGGTACAGGTGTATGTGTGAATTTGTGTGAAGAAGGGATTGTAGTGGAGTAAAAATGTTTTGACACACTTCCAGTTAGTTGACACCCCACAAGGGCACTGCAGGTTGCAGGGAACTATTTGGTGTCCTTCTACTAATTTCCAACTTTAACCCCCAATTTTAAATCTTCATTAAATCTTCAATATTTCCTATTTGCCTCAATTTAACTAAATAAAATCCTTTGAGAAAATTATCTCTTCTCAAATATACCCAAAAATCACCAAAAAGTTCACAAAATAACCCACAAAATAGCTTTGTGTAATGAGCAGAGGGATTTTTGATTGCTTGAAATGCAAACGAGTTATTAACTAACATTAAATCCATGTTAAGCAACCTGGAAATGGTGTTAAGGGTACCCTCGCCTTATGGTTTTGCTTTGGTTTTGCATTGCTTCACTCTGTGATTGGCCAGGAAAACTCACGCCACTTTCTTAACCAATGAGAAGCAAAACCAAAACCAATTGTGATTTGCACGCGCGTATTTTCGCGCGCTTTATGCCGGCTACATGTAATTGCTTCGTATTCTGATTGGCTCATTGCACTGCTTACTTCTGTTGTGATTGGCTGGAGTGATTGCTTTGGTTTTGGTTTTACGACACTCAATTGAAAAGTGTTCTAATAGAATGATATCAAATTGTTTTAGGTGATGATACTATACATGTAATTGTATATATAATTATTTTCAAATTATATGTGAAATTAATAAGCTTCCACCAGCTACCTCTCTCCTCTCCCATACAAAGGATTACTGGTAACAGCTCCTTGCATTTTGCAACATGGAAAAAGCTTCTGGACTCATTGCAAATAGCAGAACTCAGTTCTAATAATTGTCTGCAGCTGCTACATTGTATACTGTAGTTTGTTTTAGTAACTTGTATGTTGTGATAAAGTTGGCACTTTTTTGTGTGACTTGTCCCGCAACACCACTGTTTCATAAAATACAGGAAGTGATTTGCTAACTGTAGTCTTTGAGAAGTGTCAAAATTCGTTCTGTTGACAGCAGAATTAGCTGCCAAACTCACCAAATGCTCTCTGTTTTTGTGGTTACTGCACTAAGCAGGGTGACTGAAAGTCTGTGGTGGCAGGAAAGGTCTGCACAGTGTGCATGTACAGTGTAGGGTCATGCACTCACAGATTGAGGGCCTATTTTTTTTCTGTAGCCTCATAATTCTCTTGATGGTGTGGTGCTTCCTAAAAAGCGTGGGCGACCCAAAGGATCAAAGAACAAAGTTAAAACTGGAGACAATGGAGAAATGGCTCCTCAACCCCAGGTACTTTAAAACACGGTAACTCATGAAACTAAAAGCTAAATACATGAAGAGACAAATGCATTTCGGGTGACTCAGGAAATGGGGAACTAAATGCATTCAAATTCAATCCCTTCTCCTTTCTCCCTTTTGAACTAATGCACAGGGACCTTAATAAGTAATAAAGTTTTTTTAGGGGGAAGGGGGTGGTTGAGGGAGGTGTTCTTTCTCTGTTAAAAATTTGCACGCACTGACACATGGTATTCAGAGTTGATCTATCCTTGTAAACATGCATTTTTAGTCAATGCTGTTAGGAAATCTTAGACATACTGCAAAGTCTTGGCTCAGAATTGAACATAAAAATATCCTACAGTGCACACAAAAAATGGTCAATTTTTAAGAATTTTAATTTATTCTACCTTATCTTCTTGTGGGAATATGTGATACTCTCCCCTTTGTGTGAGGCCCTTTATTTATTAAATTTTAATTAATATTAAATATTAAACTTCAGTGGCCTTTTTGATAATCTTCTGCATGCTTTCTCGTCTTAACAGCCAGTACAGCTTGATGAAGATGGTATGCCAATCAAACGCAAGCGAGGGCGCCCAAAAGGCTCCAAAAATAAACCCAAGCCACAGTCACTACTGTCTCCCAGTAAATCAATGAAAAAGAATGATGATGGAGATGATCAAACTTCAAGTGGCTCCGACAACAAAGAAGCTGTTGATGTCATGCCACACATCTCACGGGAAAAAGCCGAGATGTACTCACTTATTCTAATGGATATCAACCAAAAGATGGTGTCACAGTCATGCATGAAGTTTGTGTGAAATAATAATGTGTGGGTTAACAAATATCATGCCCCACCCATGGGAGTCCAATAATAATTCTTAGAAGAGCAGGTCTCAAAATCTGATATAGTTTTAAAGGAAACTGAAGATGCTAAATTGGAATTCCTGAAAATTGGATGCTGGGGGTGGGGGGGGGGGGGGTATGGATATTTAATGTCTCTGAAACAAGAGAATATCAGCCATTTACTACAGGTGTATACCCTGCAGGTGGAGTCTTCATCAATCTTCATCACAAGAATCTAGGAATTTTTTGGGAGATTTAGCAGGACTTGCAGTGAAGCATTACAAGCAGGGTAATTGTAGATGCACGTGTGCAGCTTTTTGTCAAAGGTCTACATTTATTTATTTTTAATGTATATATAGTTATTGTCTCCTAATGGAAGCAGAGAATGAAGAGAGGAGAATGGATATTTTTATTATAAAATTTGTGGTATGATTTTGTTAACATTATTTTTTCTGTGATTACTTAAAGAGTGCCTTCCTATGTGCAAATATTCCATCTTTCATTTATGCACTGCACTTAGAAGTAATATATCCAAGACAAGGAACAGTGTCTCCTTAGATACAAACACTGAGAAGTGGGTTGAAAAAACAAGGCATGGCTGCATTTTTTTGACCAGCTTCAAGGTGTGTTCTTGAAAGGCACATGCTCACCCAATTTTATGTTAATTGGGATCATACCTTCTTCATGGTAGTCATTTCCTTGGTTTTCTCTTCATAAATTATTAATGAATTTGAGAACAATTTTTCGGTAGCCTCTCTGAGTCGCAGCTCCTATAAGCTCTAAATTTCAGTGGCAGGGATAGTGTCGCAGCCCTATTGTTTTAGGGCTAGGGTCCATTGTTTCTGTTGTTTGTTCTTTTGTCTCACCTGAAGGGTGGTCTCCAATCAGGTGAGATCTTGTAAGAGCTGCGAGGTGACCCCAATTTTTGCCATCTCACCGACACTCATTGTGATTGCCACCTATTGTCATTCCGACCCCAGCAGTATGCAGTTTTCTCATCTGAACCTAATTTGATGACAAAACTAAGCATGCACTTATTTAGCAGTACTTTGCCATGTACATTTCTCATCATTTTTGTGTGGGATGCCTGTGGTATCCCACACTAATGACATCAGGTTGTAAGTCTGTTAATGCTAAGGAGTTGCAAAGTTTGTGATGCATTGTGGAATGTGTATCGGTGGCAATACAGTTAGTCTGCTGAATTAAGCAGGTTATCCGTTGGATAAAGCTATCTGCTTTTGAACAACTGGGGGCCTTAAGGAGCTTCTTGTAGGCTTCTCAGTTACAGTGGTGGGGTTTCATACACTCCTGTTACTGATGGTAACTTCTAAAAAAAATTATAAATTATTTCATGTTTATTCAGTTGTTTCTAGGTTTTGTAAATATAAAATGAACAACAGTTTAATGCATTCATACTTATATTTTTGTAATTATTTGTTATTAAAATGTATGATGTCGGTATAATTTTTCAAAACTCTAGAGGAGGTAAATCCCCCCTTCCCCCAAAATGTAAATATAGAGAAAACAACTAGTTAATTTAATGTGTGGATAGTTAAGTTTTTATAATTATGTAGAGTTACTGCAATGAGTAACACTGTATTTTAAGAGACTATTTTTGCCCTTCATTTTGTATTAAAATAACTAACGTTTGATGGCAAGAAAGTTTCTAGCTGATTGTTTGTAGTAACACCTGTCAAAATACACTGAAGGACTCTGTACACGTACAGCATAACCAAACTAATTACTGCACTTAATTGACAGGTTGACTTTTGGTTTTTATCAAAATTATAATTAAGAGACACTGGCAAAAATGTGGCCAGGTTAAATAATACAATCCCAGGAAAACAAAATAATATTAAGTTAAACAAAAATTTGAAAGCAAAAAACAAAGAAACGGAAAGAAAACGTACTGAATGTCGTGCAATATTATTACAATTTCTTCTTTCTTCAGATTGTCTTTCAATAGTACTATTAGCCAAGTGCTACCTTCCCCAGAGTTTCACAATCCTCCCCCAAAAGAATTGCAGTCAACTCTCACTATAACGCCACCTCCGCAAGCGACTATTTTGTAAACAACCCTTTTGGTTTTCAGTTAAATACTGTTTCAAGAGCTCTCGGGGAGTCGTAAGCGACCACTACTCAAATTTCTTAAGCGACCGCGACCAGTTTTTAGGCCAGACGTTTGACATATTCTTTTGTTTTCCGTTTCTTTTAAGCGACCACCCAACATGATATATTTTGGTAATAAAGCTGGTGTTGTTGTTGTTGTTGTTGTTGTTGTTGTTGTTGATCGTATGCACCACATGTTTGACGCTGTTTTCCTAGGTTTTGTTCGGTTTAAATTTCGATCAGGTGATTAATTGATAAGTACATAATCATAAAAATTACAATTTCCTCGATTGTGATTAGTTTAAAAAAACTCCTATTTTCCACTAATTCACTTGTCAAGTTGTTATCGGACAGTTTGTTATTGGACATATGGGTTATTGGCCAAGCTTCTTCGGTCAAGATGGCGGGATATTGGCCTCGTTCTTTTTTTGCGCGTTTATGGACCGAGACGAAGTCGGGGTCCATAAACACGCAAAAAAAGAACGAGGCCAATATCCCGTCATCTTGACCGAACAAGCTTGGTCAATAAAGGATTTATTATATGACTCAAAGGACGCTATTAAGA
The DNA here is from genome assembly GCA_016490735.1 of Pachyseris speciosa. Classification (NCBI taxonomy): domain Eukaryota; kingdom Metazoa; phylum Cnidaria; class Anthozoa; order Scleractinia; family Pachyseridae; genus Pachyseris; species Pachyseris speciosa. The sequence continues at coordinate 558,583 of JAEMWC010000314.1, read as the reverse complement.
GACAGTAAAACGCGGGACGAAACGGGCTATTCCGAGAGGTCAAGATGGCTCCATCTTGACCTCACGGGTAGCCAATCACAACAAGAGAATTGATTCATCTTGACCGCTGACGGAGCCAGTCATATAATAAAGTTTGTTATTGGACGGAGCCAGTCATGTAATAAGTAATGGTAATAGGACTGAGTGGAGTCCAATTCGGTCTGTAATCATACGAGTGATAACAAAATCTACTCGGTCGTCCGATTTGTTTATCACGAGTATGATTACAGATCGAATTGGACGACACGAAGTCTTATTACCAATTAATCATAAAAATTGCAATTTCCGAGAAAAGAAGAAGAGCCAAGTTATAAAAGGGAAGGAAATTTTGCATTAAAAGACTGACAAAGGAAGCGTAAATTGTTTAATGTCGCTCTGAAATTGACTACGATCAAAATGTATGGTGATTGTAACCAAGGTTGTGATTGGTTGATTTAAACTACAACTTTGAATGTGATTGGTGGATTTAAAATACTACTTTGAATGTGATTGGCTTATTGAACTGTCCGATAACAAACTGTCCAATAACAAACTGTCCGATAACAACTTGGCACGTGAATTAGTGGAAAATAGGAGTTTTTTAAACCAATCACAATCGAGGAAATTGTAATTTTTATGATTAAGTTTGTTATCGGACAGTTTGTTATTGGACAGTTTGTTATCGGACAGTTCAATAAGCCAATCACATTCAAAGTAGTATTTTAAATCTACCAATCACATTTGAAGTTGTAGTTTAAATCGACCAATCACAACCTTGGTTTCAATCACATTGCTGAATAACTCAAGTACGGGACATCACACACCCCTGAGACTTTGACAGGTAGTTTATTTACTATTTTTCCACAATATCTCAATTTCTGGTCATTAGTTTTTGAATGATAAGCAATGACCTCAGAAACCTTACTCTCTTTCTTATGTTTCAAATAACGTATTTGTAAACAGTTTCACTCTGCTGATTATTTTTTCTCCTCACATTTCACCGAGACTCCATTAACGTTTATGCCAAAAATCCTACATCGTTTGATAAGCGTTTCCTTTCTCAAACACTTAGCAGAAATTCCATCGAAGCGAAAACAAGTGTGCTAAAATAAATACCTTATCTTTACCTCATTAACCATGCTAAACCTCAGTGGTCTAGAGGTTCGACTCACCTACAGGGTTCGACTCACCTGCACCTGGGTTCGACTTTTACTAGTGACACCAATCGCGGGCTTTTTTTTGTTTCGTTTCTCTTTTTCTTCTTCTTTTATAAATATTTTTTGCAAGTGTTATTATTATGTTCTCAATAGTTGAGCTGTAAAGCAAATTTGTAATTTTAAAGGGGTACATGTTGATAGACTCTAACACAAGCGCAATGCGTCCCATGTAAGAAAGACAGACTTGTCTCTATTCTTTTGTTTAGCGCTAAACTAGGGAGTGATACTGCATTTTGCAAGCCCGAGTTTAGGCTAATTGTAGCCTCTAGTTCCTAGTTTCACTTAGGAAACATTACGGAGAAATCATTTAAGACAGGGAAAGGAAACCGGCATGATGTCAAGTCCGTCTGTTTTCGGTAAGTAGCCTGAATACAATGCAAGGAAAAGTTGACGCGTGTAGCAAATATTGAAAGCGAAACTTGCATTCGTGATCGTGTGGTGTTATGTAAACCGTTAAACATGCTGGCGAATATTGACACATAAGTCACTTTGCGGCGATCACCTCCGTTATTTTGCTTCTATGGAGGCTTGTAAACATCAGCAAAAAGTATTTTCACGCGAGGTAAACGTCAGCAAGAAGTATTTTCACGCGAGATAAACAGCAAAATGTCTCTCGACGACAAGGGAGGAAAAGAGAGTGAGCCTGGGTTCGAGGTTGCGATTCAATTTCCCAATATGCAAACAACGCCGCTAACTCTAACTTAATTAACGTTGGCGCTAACCCTTGAATGCTATTTTCAAGTCGGACAAAATCTTTGCGCGCTGACTTTAGGTTAACCAAGGCTTCTGTGTGAAGTTTTTTTAGTTGTGCACTGTTTTTGAGCCAAGCAAGCTTGTTGAGCGCTATGATTAAGCAAAACACGGGTAGTATGTGCTGTATTCAAGAAAAGTCGACCCGGCATAATATGCACCATTTCCAAGTCAGCTGGGCATCTTGTATGCTGTTTATGAGTCAAAAAGCCATATGGCTCATTATGTCTAATTGAGCACAGACGTTCCGTGTTGTCTTACCTCAGTATGAGCATTTGGCGCTTAGTTTTCAAATGAAGGGCTTGGTGGAAAACTGTGCTAAGTAACGTATTGAATGCGTTTTTTGGCCCGTGTTTTCTAAAAAACTGACCGCAAAAAACGAAAAAAATATAGGGCAATGTTTTTTTTATTGTATCAAAGGCTACATGCAAAAATTCAGCTCATTTGGACGACGTCATAATAACGGCCAAAATCGTCACTTACCGTAAAAGCTCTATTAAGTCCCAGGGGGGCTTATTTAATTTCAGGCCTTATTAACGGGGGCTTATTGGAGAGGGGGGCTGAATAGAGAAAGGCTGAGGGGACTTATTTCAAATCTTTGAACACGCCGTTTTTGTGTTGTTTACAAATCTCAAACAACTAACTGCAGTAAGACGTTATTGTTAAATACCGAGCAGGAAACAGTATTGTGTTTTATTGTATATTTGTTTAAGGTGGGACCTAAGGTGAATTGGAATGAAATTTTAAGGAGTTTAACGAAGGGATTAAAATGTACAAAAATGTAAAACACCACCAGACAGTTGACACCCCACAAGGGCACTGAAGGTTGTTGTGGAACTTAAATTCCAATTTTAAACCTTCATCACTTCAATATTCCCTATTTCTCTAAATTTAACAATTCCTTCTAGAAAAATTCTCTCTTCCCAAATATGCCCAAAACCACCAAAAAATTCATTTGGGTGATTTTGGATTGCTTGGAACGCGAACGTCAAATCCCTGTTAAGCGACACAAAAACGGTGTTTAGGTTAAGTCCTGCCTTAGAAACAAACCAACAGGGCCGCATAAAGTGTATTTCATAAGAGGGAATTTAGGAGGAAGTAATTTAAAAATCTCGTGTCCCAAAAGGAGGGGGTACTTATTAGAGAGTCCCAAGAGGAGGGGGGATTTATTAGAGAGGAGGATCTTATTACAAAAATCGACTCCCAAATGGGGGGCTTATTAGAGAGGGGAGGTTAATAGAGAGAGAGGATGGGGGGGGGGGGGGGAGGGGGGCTTAACAGAGCTTTTACGGTACACCCTTCTTCCACTGAGCCCTTCATATTATTATTATTATTATTATTATTATTATTATTATTATTATTGTCTCTTTTATCACAGTCTTTGCTGGTGTTCTTTTTGTGCATCAGCCGGGCGCAAACCATGCACCTAGAGCGTCAGTCACTCAAGTCAATCATTCTGTCATACACTGAGCACCTTTCTGAGGATTCGCGCAGATCCCAGCATGCAGATCTTTTGAATCTCTGTCATAGTAGCTCTCTCTGATACTTTCTTGATGTTTTCTACCATACCCTTCTTCACTGTACCAAGCGCACCATCAACCACAGGGATCACTACAGTTTTCATATGCCACATTCTCTGTATTTCTAGTTCTAGGTCTTTGTACGTTTTTTTTTTCAGTTTCCTTCAGTGCGATGTTTCTATCTGATGGAACAGTCATATCAATCAGTTTGCAGGTGGAATTCACCGAATCTGTAACGATGATGTCTGGTCTGTTCGCTGTTATAGTTCTATCAGTAATGACTGTCATGTCCCACATGATGGTGATGTTGGTATCTTTATTGTGCATCACGGTCTCTGGCTCGTGTTCGTACCATTTGTCTGTAGTCTCTATATCATGATCTTTACAGATGCTCCAATGGAGATATGCTGCAGCATTATTGTGCCTGGAGATGTACTCTGTTTTGGCTAATACCTCACATCCAGATACAATATGGTCCACTGTCTCTTCATGTTGCGAACACATTCTGCATTTACTCTCCGCTTGCTGGCCACATATTACTTTCTGGTAGTTTCTGGTGTTTATTGCCTGGTCTTGAGCTGCTACAAGTAGTCCCTCTGTTTCTCCTTTCAAGTTACTTGACAACCATTTGTTGGTGGTGACTGTGTCTACATGAGGCTTCTTTAGGATCTTTGGATACTGGATTTATTATTATCTAAAGGTGTTTTGATTTATGGCCTGCATGGTGCCTTCTTGTTGAATTCTTTGTATAGTTCTTCAAGTGATTCAGCCATCTTGATGTTACTCTCTTTTAACACTGTCGTGATGAACTCTTGATCATGATTAGCCTGCGTAGCAAGCATTTCCGTGTTGGTTTTTGAGTGCTAAAAAAGTCGATTTCCAAATCGGATGTGCGTGAAATTTGCGAGAGCAAAAGAAAGAAGAACTCCCCCTCTGTTCTTTCTTTTGCTTCTCGCCCCATTTTCAGCGCATGGCTTTTTAGCGCTCAAAAACTACACGGAAACGCTTGCTACGCAGGCTAATGAATGACGGCCTCTCATGCAAAATGGCAGTTACAGAAAGAAGTAACCAAAGCTCTCATGCAAACTGCTATTTGTTTATTCTTTTCTAATTTATTTCATATACACTGTATTAGCTGAGTGAACCACTTTCTAGATGGAGGGTTAATAACAGAAATCCGGGAAAATGGTTCATGCCATGACCTTACCGATTGGGCCTATAGTTTCAAGACGCTGAAGAACCAATTAACTTCTTTTTTAACCCGAAATCAGTCCCTTAGGAAACCTATAATTTCCTGCAGAAAGTTACTGGCCAGATAAGGGGTCCTCGCTAAGAGTGATGCGAATATCTGGTCCGATTGCAGGTTACTTTTGTTCACAAATCAGGTGTGATTGAAGATACATATAGACTCTTATTTTCTAATGTTTGTAACATTATGCAGTGCTAAATTACATATACTGTTTACTGCAATAAATGCTGCACAGCATTCCAAAATCTTGCCATATCAATGGGAACCTGATAATTATTGCAGGACAGAAAAAGACCAATGAAGCCCTTCAAAAATAACTTTATAATCTGGATGGACTGTGTTTGGGTAAAGGTATGCATGCTGCACTCTGTTCAAGACTTCCAGAAAAAAATTCCAGTGAAGGGATGCAATCACCCAGAGGTTTTGACGTTACTTTTTTTATTTGACCTGACTCTTCACTGCAAATTACCTATTACTGCCTTAACAGGTTCGCATAGTATCAAAAAGGGTATACCACACGTAGATAACAAAAAAAATTGTTGCCACTGTTGCTGGACTGATCTGGACTGGAGGTTCAACTACACAAAGAGCCCTTTCTGGACTAGGCTTTCTTTCATTTTTATTACCATTTGGCTGTCTCAACTTTCTACTTACTATTTTTTAAAACAGAATTAATTTAAGCAATATACCACAAGTTTCTATGGTTTATATAGGCTGATAAACCATGCGGGATGTTGGAAGAACACTCGAAGAATTCGTAAATCACTCGCCTGCGGCTCGTGATTTACGGATGCCTGAATTTTTTCAGGCTTTATTTTCACCACTGCTTAAGTAGTGTTCATAACTGCGATGATCATTCACATATTCAGAACTAGCATAATTTACTAATTTTGTGGCAAAAACTAACATTCCTTAATTTTGGTGATTCTGTTGAAACCATCCTAGCTTTAACAAAATTTATTTCAGCTGAACTGACTTAAGTCATGACAACAATACTCCCTCAACAAGGAGTAAAGGGCTTCTCTCAAACATCCCATGACTGGCCTCTTACTTATAACCTCTAAAAACTGTGAGCTTCAATGCTGCCCTTAAAGTGCCACTACACCCCCAATTTTATTGCTCAGGGAGATCTTCTTACTTTCCTGATAACACTACCGAAAAATTACATCGATTTTTAAAATTACCGCCTTTCTGCAGTGTTTCAAAGTTGTAGTTTCGATTCCCACGGCCGGGAAGTGGTGCAGCCTGGGTCCAAGTCATACCGTGACGCCATCTCAGGGCTTGGAATCAGGCTCAAGAAGATAGCTTTTTAGTCATTTTTTATTCATCCTTGCTGTCACTTTGTGAGATAATATTTACTAAATAAAATTATGTCAATTTCCGACTCAAGTTCGTAGTTAAGCTACAACTCGGATGATCAAGACTCGAGTTCTGTGTGTAGTTTTGACTTGGAAGTGGAGGAGTTTAATGGAAGAGCACGAGTCTCCGGAGACGAGGACATGGCATATATATGCTTAATTATATATGCGGGGGAACCTCTGGCTGATGAGGAATGGTTGCAAAATTATGAACGAGAAGATGAAACCAGGGAGATAGAGGTCAAACCAGCCAGTAAACACTATCCTCTGTTTGTTTTTTCTGTTTTTTTTTATGGAACTGGAGAGGGTAATATTTATTAAAACTGCATGATTAAGAGACGAGGCCAGGTAACTTACAGGTTGAAGGGCACTTCACTGAGGAAATACCAATGATAGTGACCTGCATGAGTCACGCATTAATTTCTTTACACTGTACTATTATTATGGGCAATGTACATGTACTTCTCAAGGATTTCTTTCATATGTCCTCATTAAATTTGATATATTTTTTTGGATACACATACATTTGTTTGTTCAATAGCATTAACTTATTTTAAACTGGTTCCACCTGCCAAATTCATAAAACGTGAAGCATGTCCTATTCGAATTAATGCAAAAATATATTAAAGTCATTTTATAGGAGTTGGCGCTTCTCTAAAGATGGGAACAGTTATATTTTGGTATGAACAATGAAAGCCAGAAACTTGGGGCAGTTGAACATCACAAACAATGTATTGGGATGTGGCCTTGTAAGTGATACCATCAGGATCACAGATTTCCTTACTTGGCATACTGTAGCTGTGTGTCTTGGGAAAGAATCATTAGCTCAGGCACCAGTAAATTGCATAATATTATGCGATATCACAAATTACATGATAGCACATGATATCTCTTGCATATCCATCAGCTCACGAAACAATTTTTATCCTTTTACACTATTACCATTTCCAGAAAACGTCCCATGTAAGTTTCTCATCTTTCCTTAACTGGAATTGATTTCCAAATCTTAGCTTGGGGCCACGTATGCTACCTTCTACTCCAATTTCAAAATTGCCCAAGCGGCCATTGATTTTGTCAATTTTGAGACTGATATAGCACACCCAAAAAAGTTCAGTTGATTTAAACTTTTCTTATAAACTGGCATTAGGCTCATCCCTGTATTTGTTCATAAAATCTTGATGGAAGACCTTAAAGCGTTGAAATAAGGGTTTCAGGGCTTCAATTGGAGGCAGAATTGTCAACCTGAAATGAAGAGAACAGAAGATATTAACTGGTATGACAAAAACTGATGTAACCCCACCTGGTTGTGCTTTAATTTACTATTATCCATTAACTTGTGTTCCTATTTACTTCGACATTGCTTTCATATCACAAAATGTCTTGCCAACCAAAATAAACATTTAATTTTGTACTTTTATGATAAAAATGATTGAAAGGTACTTGATGGTTACCACACCCCTTATCACGCTCCGCCATCTTGGATTGTGTGGTGCACCAAAGCGAGGCTGGACGGGCATAAAGTTCTTGGGGGAGGGTTGCGTTACAATGTTTTGAGTTGAGATACACGCAATCATGACCCACGATCATTGCCGTAGTATGCTGTAATAACGACAAGCGAAACGAAAGTGGCGAGAATTTGTCATTTTTCAGCTTTCCCTCAAATCCCTCACAGAGATCGCAGTGGCACATTGCCGCAATAAAGCGAGATGAAAGGCCGCTTTTTGGGGTGAGCGTGTAGAGTCGTGTTGTCAAACGCACGTGTTTATACTAGTGGTCGACTTTTTCCTTCGATTTAAGACTCAGCTACCACGTTTTATTCATGAAATATTTACTCAATACCTATCCAGAGCAACTGCAGTCAATATTTGAATCTACCAGTGTTCTTTAAGCTTACTTTAGATTTTTTGCTGCTTTTGGTCCAAGCTGTCAAACATTCATGGCACTGATTTGTTTGTTTTCATTGATTCGGATTTGGCTATCTGTATTCAATGAGATTCTCCCGTGTTGTCAGCGTTTTAATTTGTTGTTTCAAACTCGTTTCCTAGATCAAGTTTATCTTGTGAGCGGTTTTTACTGTCCTTGGTCTATGCAAACTGCGATGGCACAACTCCTGGTTTTAGACTTGGAAGCCCGGTTATAATTTTATTATCACTTGGCTTGAAGTGAGCGGATCGCAGAAGAGTAAAGCCTTTGTTGATCTAGGATGTAAGGAGACTGGTAGAATCGACTGCAGTTGCTCTGGATATGTATTGAGTAAATACTTTATGTGCTAGCTGAGTCTTAAATCGAAAGAAAAAGTCGAACACGTGCCTTTGACAAGTTTACTCGCTAGTCACGACTCGACTAACTAACTCCAAAAAGCGGCCCTTCATCTCGCTTTATCACGGCAATCCACTGCGATCTCTGTGAGAGTTTTGAAGGGAAGTTGAAAAACGACAAATTCTTGTCACTGCCGTTTCGCTTGTCGTTATTACAGCATACTACGGCAATGATCGTGGGTCATGATTGCGTGTATCTCCACTCAAAACATTGTAACGCAACCCTCCCCCAAGAACTTTATGCCCGTCCAACCTCGCTTTGGTGCACCACACAATCCAAGATGGCGGTGCGGGAGTATTTTGAATTCTTACTAGTCCACTGTACTGTAAGTATGCCAGGGGTGCAACTCTTTTTTGAATGACTTTCTGTGGTGTAAATAAGTTCTAAAATAGTTATGTTATTAATTATATGTAATGCTTGTTTAGACCAATTGTATAAGGACAAGTCAATAACCGCAAGTGTAAGCACAATATATGATATAACAAACATATACAATAATGGTGGTATTAGAACAACTGTTTCTTTAGTACCTGAAGTGAAATGTTCCTTCTCTCTGTCCAAAACCATTCCCTGGTACTACACACAGTCCAGTCTTTTCCAGTAACTCCAGAGCATAAAAACTGTCTGGGTGCATACCTTTTGCCTAAAGATAAGATAACACAGTGCTCAGGGCTCCTGTTGATAGCACTGGTTGCTTTCAAGCATCTGAAAGGATTACCCTGAGCTTAAAATTAAATAAAAGATCCTGTTCTGTTCTGTTCTGTTCATGAAGGTGCCTAACTGCATTATTTTTGCTTGCAAGAAAGAAGAGATGGCTGTCAATGATGACAGTTGTACACATGATATTGTACAAGGTTAATAATAACTATTGGAAAAGAATGGTTGAGCTGGTGAATAGAGTGACCTCCTGATGATGTGGATCTCAGTTCAACAGGATAAAACAATATTGAGATTTAAATATCTATAACAGTATACATGCACTGCTTCATTACTGATCACTTGTGATGAGTAATAGGTAAATTTTAACTTGGAAAATGAAGAAGGATTAAGATGTACATGCCTTATGACCAGTATAATTAGGTAAGAATAGATAAACAACAGCTAGCGTGATGAGCGTGACAAAAAAGATAGAGCCTTCGGTGTTGTGGATCAGCAACATCTCTGTGGTAACCCCTTATTTGGAGTAAGGAGATCGACTTAACCTCCTACCCTTCGGAAATTGCAAAAAAGATGTAAAAAACGTCAGCAGAGCAAGGGTTAAATTATCCTTTTGATTTTTCAAAACTCATACTGCCAAAGAACTATCCCTGTGATCATTTTTGCACCCAAATTTTGGATCCAAAACAGTTTTGATGTGCATCTTTTATAATTTCAACAGCTAGTTACTGTTTTAGGGTGTGCAAAGTGATCAGGATTTTCTTGGTGCATGCATGGGGCCTATTTGGCACAACTTTTTCTGTTTTCTGAAGATTCATACATGTATGTATAAAAAAATTAATGGAGACATGTCCAATCCAAAGTAAATTCAAAATTTTCAAAATACCTTAGCTTCTTCTTGAGCCTTTTTTGGGATGAAAACTTGAGGAAAGGCATACATGGCACCCATCACCTCATTACACTGAAATCCTTCCATTGAGTTGAATGTGTCAGCAACAAGTTTGGCTCGGTCCTTGAATGACTGAAGAACTCTTGTTTTCTCCTGGAAAAGAGAAAATTACAGTCATGTTAAATACCACTACAAAAATCTATAACAATTTACTTGAGAAAACTGTGGGCTTGGGAATTTAAATACAGTCTGTGCCCCTTTCTAATACACAAAATAATACTTTTTTGGTTATGTGTCATGTGTGCACAAATGCCTTTTATGATAACGTGTGAGGTGTAGTCATGACAAATAAAGTTAATTAGTGATGAGCAATAAAGTCAGGGCCAGAAGCAACTGCTAATTTGTACTGTCCTCTCTTTTACTCTCAAACAAGGTTGGCCAAGCTAAATAATCTGTAAACAAAAGATGAACAAATTCTAAACCCATGCTCGTAAGGAAGACAAGTATTAAATACCGGTAATAATTTGTACCTTTAAGTTCTAAAGCCAAGACTCATCGCAATATTTCAGTCAACACACTGAGGTACCTTACTACATACTTTGATAAATGTGTCATAGGACTCATCTCCAGGCTGAGGCGGACCCACAAGACAATCCATCATGGCCTGTATGAACAAATGATTTCACTGACTTTGTTATCAGCAAAGTGCCAGTGTTCATCAAAGGCATTAAAAGTGGTTTACATCTTAAGTTGAAGTTTTTTCTAACTTTGATCTCTCTACCCCTTTTTGAAAGCAATGTTTCAAACAAATATCTGCAATAGCAAATACTAAACGAAGGTTATAAGTTTATAATTTGATTTGACCGTGTATCAATCAAATGGCACAGCAGTTGCTTGAATAATGTACTGAAGTTTACAACTTAATGTAATATGTACAGTGTAAGCCTAATTATACCATCCTGCCTCCCATCCACCCCCCCCCCCCCCCCACACACACACACACACACACACAAACCAAAATAAAACAAAAATGAAAAGGAGGGATGAAAGCTGAGAATTAAGTCAGAAATACTCACAGTGGCCTCAGTTCAGGCACTTACAGCACAACAACAACAACAACAACAACAACAACAACAAACCTAAGCAACTGTTTTTTGCCCTGAGGCTATACTGGCTACCTTTACAGAACAGCCTTGCTGATAACCTTTTGATTTACTAAAGGCTTTAGCCTGCCACTTAATATTTTTCCAGGTTTTGAGATCCACTTGCAAAAACCAAACTGTAACTTAATGGGTTGCAAATAAACTTTCTTATTGGCTTTGAGATTTAAGAACCCTAACTGAGATTTAAATGGCATACAGACAGTTCAATTTTCAGGCAATTCATGTTAGGGAACAACTTGATCAACTAATTAGGAGTTAAGTGCCTTGATTTACAACCATCTTCATGATGTGGATCCCAGAGAACTAATAAAACAAGAGTTACTAGTTGACGTTCTGGAAAATTATGCATTTGACACTCACCTGGCCAGTAATACAGGAGCAAAGCTTGGCTGACATCATCTTTTTTAACTGGAACCTGACTTCATTATCCATTCCTACAATTTCCATGTATCCGCCTCTGAAACCACACCTGAAACGTATTGATAACCATAAGACAGTTTGTAACCTATGTCAATACTGCTATGTTATTAAAAATAATACCAGGTTTTTCCTTTTCCATCACCATGCACTGTACCATCACCAGACCATCACCATCACCACCACCATCATCATTGCCATCTCCATCGCCACCATCGTCATTGCCATCGCCATCGCCATTGCCATCGCCACCATCGCCTTCGCCTTCGCCATCGCCATCGCCATCGCCATCGCCATCGCCATCGCCATTGCCATCTTTTACTTGTGAGTATACTTCAAATCCTTATTAAGGTGGCTGGTACCAGTTCTTCTCGCGTGGAGAGTCTGGCCACTAGCACGGGTGTGTCACACTTTACACGTGCAAGATTTGAAGAACAGGAAAAACAAAAACAAAGATGGCAGAGCAAAGCTTTCTTTGCGCAAGGCTACGTTTGTCCTGCTCAAAATGAAATTTGCGTTTATCTGAGGCCAAATGTACTCCATCGACTTAAGTTAATTCAATTTACATACGAAAATTTGCTTCCGGAGATTGATAATGCATATTAAAGTTCCAAAGAGAAAATCCCCACCTCTACTGCGATCGATCGTGTCGTGAACCAGGAGGATAAGGAGCCGGAAAGTAATTATAAAACTGCAAAAGTGGGATAGCACTTCAATTTACTTACAGGTAATACAGCTCAACATTCTATCATCACTATACCTCACCACCTCCTGTTGTTTTTTGTGAATCACATCTGCACTTGTGTCAGAATTGCATGCAGTTGACATGTGTTCTGTAAGCAATTTAGTCAATTCCTCGCTTTCGCTTGGTGTTATTTAACATAAATATGCTTAGTCATGCCACAAGGTGTGGAGAAATTCTTTTAAGTGAGCCTGAACGTTTGGCCAAACAGTAAAAAACAACAACTGTGGACTATTAAAATCCACCCTACTGAAATCAACTTGGCATGAGAACTGCAAACAGAGCTATGGTAGGTGCCTGCGCGTGTATGCGTAATGGCTAGCGGCAGTCAGCAAAGCGCATGAGCAAATGTTGATCTTTTAGAATCCAGATTTTGAAATGTGTGAAAACGAGCGTGGAAATTGCTCAACTCACGAAGGTTTTTGTGAAAAAACTAGCCCGGTGACCTCCCTTTTTTGTTTTAATATTTTTGTCTTATAAAGAGGAAACGTCACACAAAATTCAAGAAAATTCTATCAGAGAAATTTTACACTACTCATAAATTGCCTTTTCTTGCGTTTATAAAATATCCGCTTGATAAAAAATTTTTAAAAACATTTTGCAGTTTCCTTTTCAAATGACAAAAGTAATCATGTGAAAAAAAATAGGGGGTCACCGAGTTAGTTTTCAAGTTATAAGTACCAGAAGTTGAAATGCAGCTCTGAATAGCCCTCAAGTACTGTTGCCATGGTAACAGCTGATGACATAATAATAGTTTGTTTTGGTCAACAACTAAATGTATAATTTAATCTTGCAAAAGTTTTCTCACGGCCTCGGTTTGCCTTTGTGTTCTTTTCTCTCAAAGTTTATGTTGTGATAAAGCTGAAAACTAGTACCAGCCACCTTAAGCATTACTTACTCTCCAAGGAATCCTTTTGATGTTGAGTGGAATGAGATCAGTTCAAAGTCATCATAATCTGGACCGAAATCCCGCAACACCTTCTTGAACGAGTGAAATTTCATTCCTTCTCCATAAATATTTGCCTGGTATACCTGGAGAAAAAAAATCAAGTGATTCAATGCTCTAATGAATTGAAAATGATTCAATCATCAATTAAGTGAAGTCCCAAAAGGAAAATCAAATATTAACATTTATTAAACACATAGTGTATAATACAGTCAAACCTCTATTTAGCGGTCACCCTCGGGAAAGAGCCAACTGGCCGCTTAAAAGAGGTTTTCCAAAATGTAGTAAGCTTATGTAATATGGTAAAAATGAAACTGTAGCATGTATACAGTATATTG
>JAEMWC010000314.1:502500-540000 GCA_016490735.1 Pachyseris speciosa | reverse complement strand
AGAACCTGCCCAAAGGCTCATGCTACGGAATATCAGATGACTTCCCGAAAGAGGTAGATGATGTTAGAAAGAAGCTGTACCCAATTCTAAAGGCTGCAAAGAATGAGAAGAAAACTGCGTATTTTAGTAGAAAGACTTATTATTAATGGCACTTTTTATAGTGGCCCTGAAATGACAAATATTCCCTTTTATGGTCGTTTAATGAGCAACTAACACTAGATGCCCTGTTAGTTTATTCAGTATTTACTTTTTGTTAATATCATGTCTACCAGCCGCCAACTAGCTCCTGGATTCCAGTCAAAACGCCGCACAAAAGTTTAGGTAAGTCTTTAGTGGTTGTTATGTTGTGCCGTTTCATCGCTGCAGTGTTTACATCAAGTTATTCCGTAACAAATCAGATAATCAGCCTTAAGAGATTCAATTCACGAGCAAAATGGTCCTTTATTGCGTTTCTGTGCATTTCACATTTTTGGTACGTTTCCTTTTTAATTTTATTTTCGCATCTAAATGTATAAGATTTTATCTTTGAATGTCAGAGGGCTAAATAGGGCGAGAAAGAGGAGACAAGTTTTCCGGTGGCTCCACCGCCAAAAGTCCGACATTATATTCCTTCAGGAAACCTATTCCACACCAGAGACAATCAAAAGGTGGGAAACCGAATGGAGTGGTAAAATAGCATACAGTCACGGCTCATCTCATAGTAGAGGTGTTATGATTTTGTTCAAGCCACGCCTTGACGTCTGCCTGGAAAAAACTACCACAGATAACCACGGGAGAATTATCCTGATAGAAACCCTCATCGATGGTACGAAAGTAGTTTTCGTCAATATTTATGCACCCAACGACCCAAATCAACAGGTTCTTTTCCTAAGGGAGCTCTCCAATACTTTTCTGAAAGAATACATCAACGATAATGTCGTGCTAGGAGGAGACTTCAACTGTGTTATTAGTAGCCTAGACAGAAGAGGTGGCAAACTGTTCAATGAAAGAAAACCCTCTGTCGTTGCCTTAAATGTTTTTATCAAAACAAACAATTTAATGGACTCGTGGCATTTTTTTTAAGAATCCAGATCTGTGCGGCTTCACCTGGAGTAACCCCCCCTTGAAAATCCAAACCCGACTTGATTACCTCTTTGTTTCCAAAAATCTGAGTAGTTTCTTTCGAGAATGCAAAATAATCCCTAGCATACATTCTGATCACTCCGCTGTAGCTCTTAATATGTCTTTTGACCAAAGTAGTCCCCCTCGGGGGCCAGGATTCTGGAAGTTCAACAACTCTTTACTGACGGATACAACTTATGTCCAATTGTTAAATTCCAAACTCCCCGAATTCGCTGAAAAACATCAACAAGTAGAGGACAAAGGCTTGTTTTGGGAAATGGTTAAAATGGAAATTAGGGCTTTTACGATCAATTATTCTAAACGCAAAGCAAAGAGAGTGCGAGATGAAGAAGCGGCCCTTCAAATGGATTTGATTAATATTCAGAACAGACTACAAGCAACCTACAGTGAATGCGATAAAGTAGAAATGGATAGATTAAAATCCAAACCAGCCAAAATAACGGATGCTAAAACTCAGGGCTCTATTGTTCGCAGCAGAGCACGATGGTACGAGCACGGTGAGAAAAACAGTAAATACTTTTTCAATTTAGAAAAAAGTAATCAAAGAAAAAAACACGTGACATCTTTGATTAATAACGAAAACGTTAAGATCACAGATCCTAAAGAGATTCTCAAAGAAGAAGAACTCTTCTTCACTCAAATATACACTTCAAATAATATGAATCCCCTTCTTCCAGAATTCAGTGTTTTCTTTAAATCTATTGACAGTGTGTTATCAGAAGAGGAGGCGGCAACTTGCGAAGGCGAGGAGACACTTGAAGAATGTTACAACGCCTTGAAATCAATGAAAAGTAATAAAACCCCAGGCTCTGATGGTCTCACCTCGGAGTTTTATTGGTATTTCTGGAACGAAATAGGCGGATATATGACGGAAAGCTTTAATTACGCTTTCCAGAACGGCGTTCTATCTATCTCTCAACGCCAAGGGATAATCTCTTTAATTCCTAAAAAGAAAAAGAATGTAGAGTTTCTCAAAAATTGGAGACCGGTTTCGCTGTTGAATGTAGATTATAAAATCTTAACTAAAACCATCGCTCTTCGCTTGGAAAGGATATTGCCAAAAATTATTCATCCAACACAAACTGGCTACGTTAAAGGAAGATACATTGGTGAGAGCATAAGACTTATCAAAGATGTTATAGATTATACAAAGCAGAAAGATATACCTGGAATAGCTGTTTTCCTAGATTTCGAAAAGGCTTTTGATTCGATTGAATGGGATTTTTTGCAAAAATGTCTTTCAATTTCGGCCCGCATCTCAGACGATGGATTAATGTGTTTTATAACAACATTTCGAGTTGCGTACTGAACAATGGCTACGCATCAAACCACTTTTTCCTTAAACGCGGGGTACGTCAAGGTTGCCCTCTTTTCGGTATGCTTTCCGTATTGTCAGAAGTGTATGTACCTTTAATTAACAGTAACTGATTGTAAATAGTTGTCTTTGTGTTGTAATCAAGAAAGTTGTTAAAAAAAAAAAAAAAAAGAATTATTGGCACTAAATAACCAGGGGGTTTGAAAACCCAGAGTCTTTAATTTGGAGTGGGAGAGGGATAGCAGGTCTCCTATTCACCTGATGAGAATCTTATAGTACACATTTAAAGGCCCATTTAAATGTTAAATAAACATCTGTTTTGAAAAAAAGAGGAAGATGCCACATTTAGTTTGAAGGACTGGGAAAGATTGCTGAACCCAAGAGCTGATCATTAATTAAATTCAAGATGAAAAAGACATTAACCCTTTCACTCCCAAGGAGTCTTCCTTTGACGAGTAAAATCGTCTGGCATTAGACAGAGTAAAATCTATAAAGTCACTCTTGGGAGTGAAAGGGTTAACTAATCAATCACAGGCACCATGCAGGGGGAGGGGCTGGGGGATAAAAGCCCCCCCCCCCTCACTTTTCAACAGTAAAAAGCAAGTAATACTAAAAAAATTGAAGTTACTTTTCTATTTAATGTTTTATCGAAAAATGATTATTCTTGTTTTAAAACACCGCCGTTTTGTTGCTGAAAGTATAAGTTTCACCACACCATGTTAATTTTAAATGCATTTCCAGCCATTTCAGAGGACTTTAATTTAAAAATTTTCCAGGGGAGCAAGCCCCCAGATGCTAAAGTGAGTTCACTCACACTACCGCATTCAAAGTGAGCCCCCCACTTGCAAACTTGCTGCGACTGGGCCCTGAATCACAATAGCATTACTGCACATGACTTGTGTGGATAACATGCTTTTTTTTCATATTCATTGAATACTGTTTTACTTATAATAAAAGATTTTAATGCTATGTGAGGACAGATCAATTTCTCAGATAATGTCTGACCAGGGCGCAGGATCTCCCTTGGCAACCTCAATGGGCAGTCATGACTATACATATACCAATTTAAGTTGGACTGGTATAAAATATTACTTACCCATGCTGGAACCCTTAGTTTCACTCAGTATTCGCCTGGCTTTAGCTTTTGCATCAGCAGGAAAGTTTGAAGTTTCTAAAAGGTCTGGACAGATGCACATGGCAATAACCTTGAGTGATGAGAAAATTGACCAGGTTTCCTCAGTTTGGCTGTACATTTTTAAAACTTCTATTCAGACTATATTTAATATATTTATTTACAGATTGGCAGGTACTCGCAAAATGTGTGGGGAAATTCAATGTATGCATGGAGCATGGGACTGGGGTTGATTATCAATGAAAATATAATAAATATTGTAACATCAAAAATAAACTAAACAAAAATAATCAACTGAGAAATGAAAAAAAAAATATGTTGAGCTGTGGAACAGAAGAAACAGACAGTAAGCATGCAGTCATCTCTCACTTCTGACACTTTTTTTTTCAAATTTAATTGTAATAAAATTGAATCTGTATGCACAATGTAATTGAAACAGAGAATACGGTAACTGCGGTACCAAGTTCTATGTCTTAAATTGCCACAAAGTTTATTTGCTATGATTAGTAATTAAACAAAGTGTGAGCCTAAATTTATCATCACCATCATTACCTGACGAGGAAAGGTAAGAGGCTTCATTCCAAGAGCATGAGCATCTCCAATGTTGGCTTTGATTACTTCTTTATAAGGTTTACTTGCTCCCTTCAGAAAACAAATATTGTCAAGGGGATATGGGTAGTTATTATTCAACATATGCACAGACAGAGCTGGTCTCCAAGGTGTCCACTTTTAATTCAGACAGAATTGACTGTTAATGTAACAAACAAGACACGCGATCAGCATTTACTCACTCAGGAACCTTGTGATGCAGAAGTTGAAGTTGGATGCACGTTTTCTGATTCTCAAAAACTATCTGTTTTGAAAATTGAAAATGGTTTTTGAGTTTGCACAAGGCCTTTTTATTTACGTACAGAGCAAAGTGTATAATCATCCAGAGTGATCACCAAACACAAATACAGAACCTTGATTATCCAGATTTCTTGATTATCCAGACTTGCTTAGCTGGTCCCAGTTTCTCATGAATATTAATTAGTCATATTTAAAGTCTCAACAAAACTTTTTTTCCTTCAAATTAAGTAATGAAACTCAGGTTGAAACTGAATTTGTTTCACTTCAACGAATCTGTAAGTGTTTTTAGTCCACACACACTGTACTATTGCAATGCATTTCACTGAGCTCTGATTTGCTGAGATGTTCTTTGTTACTAAGTGAAATTTCATGCTCAATTTGTTCAGGCAAATGTTCAGTTTTATTTTGTCTCATTCATATTCATATTTTTGATTATCTGGACTCGTGTTTATCTGGACTATTCAGCTCAGTCCCCACGAGTCCAGATTAATCTAGGTTTGACTGTAGATCTGTGGTAATACCAAGTTCTAATGTAGAACTGACACGGCATTTGTGTGATGTATCAAACTTTTGATTGATCGGCCGATAAACGCCTGCAAGGCTTCCAACCTTTTCCTAAATTTGGCAAAACATTTTACGTGGACAGACTCTTCTGGATTAAAATCTTCACAACTTTACAAAACTATATGCAGGAAAATGTGTTTTAATAGGTCTTTCAAAGTGGATTGTATAAAACTTGAGTTCTCAATTGGGTCAAGCAGTTAAGGTTTCAGATTACACAAGCTTATTAGTATGCAAATTTGTAATACTTCTGAGTCGCATAAGTGCATGCTCTTGATGTAATGTTTTGCACTTTGGACTTCGTGTTGGCTCTAACCAATGAAAACACTGCCATGTGCCTTCTATTGTGCATTGGCCAATCAAAACACTGCCATGGGTATAGTGGCTGAGGACAGCCACTAAGTTTTGAGGACAATAAAATTATTGCTTTTTTTAAGCAAATAAAACGTGAAACAAAATGCAAATAAAATGAAAATCAAAGACAAATGTAATGAAATAGGAAAGAAAATGCAAATAAAGTCAAAATCAAATGCAAATGTAAAACAAAAAGAAAAGTACAAATCAAAATCAAACTTGATCCTGATTAAAATTGAATGCATTTTTTAACGAGGACCTAAATTCGAAGTTAAAGCTAATGGTAAATTAAAATTGAATACGCTTTAAAAAGACAATGCAAAACAAAATTAGTGGCAGCACTCCACCATGCAAAAATTTATTTTTGTTTGAAAAATTATTTCATGTGGCCGAGCGCTGCCGCTACCATCATACATCACGTGATTCAATGCTTTGAGTGGAGCACATGGAACCAGAGCAACTGCAGAATACAGGGCCAAATTTTGAGGATTAGTGCTTGTCGGTAACTTGCTGGCTTGGCAGTTGCTTTTAGTTCTTTAAGAACAAAGTAGATATACTAAATAGCGGCTCGGTAGCTCGCCAGCTCGGCAGCGGCTTGAGTGCGTAAAGAACGAGGTAAATATGTATTGGAGAGTGCTCAGTGACTCAATGGCTAGGCAATGACTGGCAAGCCACCAAACTGGGAAAAAATTAAATCCCTACAAAATTGGCCCTAGCCTGTATTCTTTAGTTGAGCCAAATCCATAGTAGTCTTCTGGTTTCCATTTCATAACATCCCAAAATCTAATGCAATTGGTGAGCCACTGAGCCACTCTCTAGTATATCTACCTCGTTCTTAAAGCACTTAAGTGACTAGTGAGCCAGCGAGCTTTTTAGTGATCTTTAGTATATCAGTATATCTACCTCATTCTTAAAGCACTAACGCGGCTAGTGAGCTGGTGATCCACCAAGCCAGTCTCTAGCATTTCTATCTCGCCTCGTTCTATGCTAAAGACCACTAAAGAATGGCTTGGTGGTTTGCCGGCTTGCTAGTCGTTTTAGTACTTTAAGAATGAGGTGGATATACTGATATACTGAGCATTGAAGCATGCGAAGCATGATGGTAGTGGTAGTGCTTGGCCACATAAATTCAAACGAAAGTAGATTTTCACATGGCCCAGTGCTGCCACTAATTTTGTTTTGCATTTTATCTTTTCAAAGTGTATTCAATTTTAATTTACAATTAAGTTAGAATTTAGATCCTCTTTTAAAAATGCATTCAATTGTAATCTGAATCAAGTTTTATCTCGATTTGTACTTTGCTTTTTGCCTTACATTTAATTACATCTGCATTTGATTTTGACTTTATTTGCATTTTTTTATATTTAATTGCTTTATCTGTCTTTGATTTAATTTTACTTGCATTTTGTTTCACATTTTATTAGAGTGTAAAAAAAAAAACCATTCACTGGTTTAGTTTACATTGAGTGACCATATGATACGTACAGTATAAGTACAATGAACCTTCTCAATAGTGCTATATGTTAATTATTGACTGTCACCGCATTGCACAATTCGACGTCTCATGTTCGTATCCCCTTTTTCTGTTTAGTTGTCTGTTGTTCTAGTCGTCTGCGATCTCTTCGTTTTGTTTGGTCTTCCCTCCCTCCCTCTCTCCCAGGGGGTCATTTCCTTTAACTTATAACTATTAAAGTTTTTTTTAGTCCAAAGGCGTCTTATCTGAGTCATTTACTAAATCAAATGATCAATAAGGTGGATGATTTAAAGTTTTGATTTTATCAAAACACAAAAATCCAAAAACCATTACGATCCCTTGATTGTCCATGAAATTCAATGACGGCAACTGTTTCAAACGGTAACTAGTCGTCTCGCCACCAGGGAGACTCGCCACCAGAGAACTCGCCACCAATAAATAATCAAGGTCGCCACCACGAGTAATCATCTCGCCACCAACCACAAAGAATTACCACGAACAGTCAGAACGTAACAGTAGTTTAGCCAGTGGTAATACTGGTAATACTACAGAGCTCTGTTCTACAGCTGTTTCGCGTAAAAGCGTACGCGACAATACAAGGAGTTTTTAAGATACCGCGTTGACGATGTAGCGGCTGCTTTGTACATGTCGCCAAAAACCATTCTTCGCTATATACTGTACGTAGCAAAATGCCTGAATTCTGGTGAAGTGAAAGCAGGGACTTTGGGACGACCGTTTTAAAATAGTTGTCTTATGCATTCGCACGTGGAAGAATTTTATTACGACTTCATGGAACAAGAACAAATTTAGTTAACAGCAGTCGTAAAGCATTTATAAACACTCCTAGGTGACCATATATCAGGACGCTAATGATAACACGTGATGTGAAGGAAAATTCGTCACTGAATAATCTGAACAAAACACACTATAATTAAAAAGGTCAAAACAAAACATTGCACCCATCTTCCAACGGCTCAGAGTCCAGGCACCGACGCCTCTTCTCCAACAGCTTGTCCAGTATGTGGCAGATACGTGGATTTACAGCACCATGTGGCTCCCTTCCTGCTGGTCCATCTTCATGGTTCCTGTCCGCACAAGCAATGACATAGAAGGGTGGCACCACGGTATCCACAGACAAGCCAACGGAAAAACCCAACTTCCTTTTTACCTTCTGGTGGACCTTCTTCACCAAGAGGCCAGGCTAGTCACCATGCAGATCCGATTTATCTCTGAGGGAAAGCTATCACGAATTTAGAGGCGTAGATACCGAATGCTACAGGCTCGACTTTTTAATCACTGGAACCAGTTTAGCAATAGTTCATCACCTTTTAGCTATCAGATTTTTCATATAACAAATTATTGTAGCGATTTCAGATTTTGTAAATACTGTTATTTATTGAAAATTAGTTTCATCTTTTTTTAACTGTTAGGTTTTCTATGTAACAACTTATTGTAGCGATTTCAGATTTTGTAAATACTGTTATTTATTGAAAATTAGTTTCATCTCCTTTTAACTGTTAGGTTTTCTATGTAACAACTTATTGTAGCGATTTCAGATTTTGTAAATATTGTTATTGAAAATTAGTTTCAACATCTTTTAGCTGATAGGTTTACTATATAACAAATTATTGTAGCTGTAATAAATCATTAAAAGGACATAACTTAGTGGAAGCTGTGTTCATTTTTCATCACCACCTTTCTCAAGGTTAGTCAACTTTTTCTCCAAAGTCTCGCTAGGGCGAACTCCATTTTCGGTGGTGGGCGAGCGTTCGTGATGTCCATAAATGGGGAAGACTGTTTACGGTTTATAGTGGTTTTAGGTCCGATTCAGACGGCTTTGATTTAGAAGGCAAATTTTTCACGAGTGGAACCTGTAAAGCATTGATTATGCGAATGTTTTCTTGTAAGCAGTTCTGAACTAAGTTCAGAATTAAGTTCGATGTTTGGCCTTTTTAAACTTAACAAATAGGACGCACTTTGACTCGTTTATTATTTATAACTCTTCTACAATATGTCAGTTTCTCGACTTCACTTAGTGAATGGTTGGTGAATTTATTTTTTTACTTGCGTGACCTCATGCGTAACCTCGAAATGAAAGTGTTGAATATTTCTTGGATTATGGTTCAATCAGTAAATTTGTTTCCACGAGATGAGATGGTGGCGAGATGACCCTTGGTGGCGAGTTTACTGGTGGCGATTTAGTGGTGGCGAGATGACTCTTGGTGGCGAGTTTACTGGTGGCGAGTCTTCCTGGTGGCGAGGTGACCATAAACCGTTTCAAACTTACAGGTTGTAGCCAGGTCATGATCAAAAACATTAATAGGATGTAGCTTGTATTGACAAACAATTTAGCGGGTTACCACAAGTCATCTTCATCTGATCAAGAGTAGACAATCTTACGAGGGGATTGCGATCGGAAAATGGAAGGTACTGAACAGGTCGTTTTCGTAGAAGGTCTGTTGTTTTATTTCTCTCTGATAAGTCTTGCTTGTCGCAGTTCTTTGCGCCCAATCACCAGTTCTAAATCACGCACACACAGCGTGAAGACGAACAACAACCTTTGGTCTGCAGACACAACGCGAGTTGTTAAGATGAATTGTACTCTTCAACTAATGTGAATTACAATATCTGTAGCCAACGTAGTACCTTTGCTAATTCCTTCTCCAAAACTCCCGCCCGCTCCACAATGGCTCCTCTGACCGCGTATTCGATCTGCTTCACGAACGGATTCATCGTTTCTCCTGTAAGAACTTTGCAGCTGGAATGTTTTCCATTTCCTAAAGAGAAGGTGCGAATTTGTAAAGACGTCTTCAAAGATCTTCTCCCCAACAAAAATAACCGAAAGGTTGCCATGCTTTCGCAAAAGCTCCGAGTCGCCTCAACTCTGATCAATTATGGATGATCGGTCGTGTACCTGCAGTGGCCATTGTCTGAAAAGTCGGAAAGTCTTCGGCTACTTATTCTTCTGGTACAAATTACGTCTCTGAGCTGTCAAGAAGTGAGCAAGTCGCGAAAGAAAATTGCAAAGCAGCTCCCAGCAAAGTGAAATGTTGTACGCGCTGCAATTTTGGCAAAGTTTTGCGATCGAACACAATTCGATTAGCAATCGGAAACTTTCGCGTCACCATCGGTAGGTCACCCATTCCCCTCGCACACCTTTTTCAGCTTATCACGCATCTTACGTAACAAATTTTATAAGTGAAAATTGCCAGATTGCGTTACGTCCTCGGTCACGGTTGCATTCATATTCTGCTGACTGTTCCAACTGGGCAACAGGGGGCAAGGAAATATCTCGCTGAGGTACAAAAATATTGAACACTAGTTCTGGTAGAAGCCTGTGAAGAAATATCAGTTTTTACGGTACTTAAGGACTTCGTCTCTTTCGTTCATTAAATATGTAAGCTGCCCGTGAAACTCGTATTTTCATTATAAATCGGATCGAACGACTGTAAAAATTAACGAGAAGACTCGTAGTAAAGTAACGTAAGACACTTTAACTCAACAAAACAATCATCTCGTTCAGAAAGTTTATTTCCCCCAATTTCGCGGGAAAAACATTGATTGCATAAGCGCGTTTTGTTTATGGTAATTAGCGAGCCATTTTCAACCATTCAACCACTTCACAGGCGATAGATGTTTCCTGACAAAGAGCCGTATAAATGTTACATGAAACGTTTCCCCTAAAGTAGATTCCAAATAAAGGTACCTGGGTTTGGTTCAGGGACATCATCTGTTGAAGTTATCTATCAGAATATTTGAAAATTCAACCTAGCATGGCACTCAACATCCGTTACTCGACGGTTGTAATGTAACTGGGTAAGTCGGGGTCGCAGCGTTGTCACACGGGATCGAAAATAGTTTTTACTATAGCTAACTTTATGTCTTGCCATGCTTTAAAACACATATCTCGGAAATCAGCTTACACGCACAAGTCGTTTTAAAAGTACATGGTATTTTGCCGGGGATGAAGAAATAGGCGATATCTGGACGAAACGCATGTACGCTTTTTAATACTGAGGTCCATACTAACCTTGCACCCCGTTATGAATCATTTCTCTGGGTCTTTCGTACCGATTATGAACTACAGTGGTAAAACACCTTGTAACTCTCGTTCGTTTACAACTGGCGGGTTGTTTATATTAAACACCGCTGTAAACGTGGCTAAATGCTGATTGGTCTCTGAGCAACAGGAACACTCGAGACGTAACACCTTCGGGGGGGGCTTGTATTGCATGACTAGGCGTGACTATAACACCTGTCATTGCCTTGTCACGTTGCTGTCACGAAGAAATCACATGGCCAAGTTTATAGTCTAGTCTATCTCACGACCTTGAAAATCTAAGCAAATGGCTTGTGTCTAACAGACTTACCCTGACCGCTACAAAACTGAATTTATGTTGATCGGCCCCAGGCAAAGATTAAGTACTTTATCCGATACACTCGAACTCTCCATTGATAATGTTCCAGTTGAACAAGTTTCCTCTGTGAAATCACTTGGAATATATATCGATGAATGTCTAACGTGGAACTCACACATTGATAATCTGTGTAAAAAGATCGCTTCCGCAATCGGAGCCATAAAGCGAGTTAAGCCACTTGTGCCTCAATGCACCCTACTCAGCATATACAACTCACTAGTTCAGTATCACTTTGATTACTGCAGCCCAGTCTGGGGTAATTGTGGCAAAACATTATCTAATAAGCTACAAAAACAACAAAACCGTGCTGCACGAGTAATAACTTCATCGAGCTATGACGCTGGTGTCGATTCCTTGTTTCACAAACTCAGCTGGAAAAACTTGCAATCTCAACGTCAAATTCAGAAAGCCGAAATGGTTTTCAAGTCTTTAAACGGTCTGGTTCCTGAATATCTGACATCTAAATTTTCATCGCGAATTGAACCAAACTATGCTCTGAGGGACTCTGTTAACAAACTTGTTGTCCCCTTTCCGAGAACTAATTACATGAAAAATAGTTTTAGTTACAGCGGCGCAACCCTCTGGAACAGCATACCCAGTAACATTAGAGAGTCCGATTCATTAAATCAATTTAAACGACTTTTATATCTTAATTTTTAAACACACGGCATTCATGGAAAACAGGTTTATAAGTAGTGTATTGATGTAGGATTAAGGATTAGGATTAGGATTTTAGGTTTTAGGATACCTGATGAATTTTTACCGTGTATGAATAACGATTAAAGATTGAAGATAGGTTTCAACAGCATTATGCTTAGCCAGATTGCTTCTTGCCATGAGGACACGGATAATACTGGAAGCCAGCCTGGGGCTTAGGCTCATATAATCGACAAAGATGGAGCGAGAGAATAGTTAGGCCGGGTGAAGTCTGATAGAAGCTGATAGAGAAAGATGAGATCATTAGGGATGTTCCACAAGTTATGCATTTCAAAGTTGACTGATTCTTTTCTTTTCTTCATGAGATTAAGAAGAGTTCTATAATCATTAAATTACTTCCTTTACCTTAAGATGTCGTGTGCTGGGTTTCCAGTAACCCTCACGGCCGGTTATCTCAAAACCTTGCTGACATTAGTGGTTCTGGAGTGGCATCTTTTCAGTAGCCGATTGCCGCAATGACATCCTTGTTTTCCGTTGAAGCACATAAGAATAATACAAAGCACCTTACCGTAGAAATTTTTACAACGTCGCGGCTTTCTTCTTTCGCGAATCTGTCAGGGTATCTGTCACAATTTTGGAATCACGGATAAAGTATTATTTAGCAGGATCGCTTGGAAGGTGAAATAAAAGTTTATATACGAGGAAGTACGTGCTCACAAGGCATACATTCAGGCTAATTAGAGGTTGGACGTGCAAGAAAGTGCTTTCTCCGAATTGCAGAAGTTGGCTATCGATCTGGTCGCGTATGACGTTATAAGGACAGTGTAAGGAGTCTCTCTGTGTTAGCCTTCGTAGCAAGCGTTTCCGTGTGGTTTCCAAGCAAAGATTGACCGAGCATAGGAATTTTTCGATGTTTTGCCCGCGCGAAAATGGGGCGAGAGCAAAAAAAATTAAAAAGAGTGGGGAGGGGGAGAGGAGGGAAGGAAACGCTTGCAGACTAAAGCCTAGTTTTCAAGTAAGCTGATGACTTTAATTTGTGAAGTATCCTTGTCACTCCAGCCACATCCCACAAGCTTTACGCTTTCATTGCTTGTTTTATTGATATGTGGGCACTTGGGCCTGAGGATTAGCATACTGATGAGGCCTAACAAGGCCGAAACAGCTGTCCATGGCTGCTAATGTTCTGGCTCAATGTTTGCTTTGGTAGATTTAAGAGGTAATGCCCGCTACCTTGTGGCCTTAGTGTCCTTAGAGTGGCTTCAGCTTACTTGATCACATTAATTTGTGAAGTATCCTTTCCAGGCTAGGAAACATACGGTATCCATTTCTTTGAATTGAGGTCCACATGATCACGCGTAGCCTCCTTCGCAGACGTCTTGGGCTTGTCACGCGTTCCTTGCCCAAGGAACGCGTGACGAGCCCAAAAGCACGCGCAACACGCGCGAGTTTTTTTCAGTTATGAAAGGGAGCCCACGGACAGATTGACCAGAAGTTACTCCAATGGAAAGCACGTGGACTCTTGCAAAACAAAATGGCGGTTTAGTAGTCATCAGTCAAACAAGGTTGTTAATTTTGTTGGAAAGTTCTGATTTTAAGCGTTAAAGAATGGGGAAAACAAGATCAAAGAAACGCTCTTCATTCCGGAAAAGACCTACAGGACTTCCTACCGTCAAAGAAGCCCAAAAAGACGCTCAGGAAAATGTTAATATGGGTGTCAAGACATTGCCTCTTTTGGAAAAGGTTACAGCCTCTATAATCAATTTAGAGTTTTACTGAAATAGGCTTTTGTACATTATGCTTTTGTTTCCCCACTATAATGCTCCACCTTAATGCTCCAATTTTGCCACTAAAATGCTCGGTCTTCCCAAAAAAAGCCACTAAAATGCTCGGATAATGCTCATTACATACATACTTTATTGTTACCTCCCCAATGGGGCTTTTCAGGAACAATTATTTAAATTACCAAAGTTACTAATAACTACACAATTAAAATTAATTAAATTTAAGAAACATTATACCAACGGTTTTTAAATTGATTTCAAGGTTTTTAACATGATGTTAACTGTTCACACTTACAAAAACGTAGAAGTGTTGCAAGTAACAACAACAACAACAACAACGTATACAAGTTCATAAATACAGCCAAAAAAAAAACATAATCCTCGAAATCAGCTATGAATTTTGAGTTTTATAGTCTCCATTTTCTCTAAAAAAATTAATTTCCTTTTTTAGTTTCTTGCAAAAAAATTAATTTTCCGGAAAAATGCCACTAAAATGTTTGAATAATGCTCAATGCTTTTGCCTCACTAAAATGCTTGAACAAATGCTAGCATAATGTACAAAAGCCTATACTGAAATCATTCGCCATGTAATTTTTTCAACACTTGAAGAGAAATTTCGTATCTCCATGTGGCCATGTAATATCGTCTATGTATCTTTGTAATTTCAGTTTCTTTACCATTCATTGTATAAAGCTTAATTCAGATTTTAACAAGCCATTTCCCAGGGCTTACACAATAGATATGCTTTCCATTTACATGATCAGCTTATCACATATGTTATAGTTCAATTTTATCACTGGTTTAATTTTTCCTCCTTTTGTTTTTTGGTGTGGTAATATATGGTAACGTTCTATAGTTTTTAGTTTAAAACAAAGGGAGAAAAAATTTAAACCAAGGATAAATTTAAACCATGATAACACATACAACAAAGTCCAACCCACCCCCCTCCAAAATAATAATAATAATAATAATAATAATAATAATAATAATAATAATAATAATAATAATAATAATAATAATAATAATAATAAAAATAAACAAAACAAAAAAAAGCAAAGTCATACCCTCTAGACTGGCCTTTAGAAACAGCCTCTTACCTGACCAGCCTCAAAAATGATTGCTACTCCAGTATAATGTATGTAAAATGCTTTGCAGGTGACGCAGAGGGAGGTATACCTTCTAACTATTGGTTTTGAAAAATAACCTGTTTGTATCTTCCAAACTTTATGCAAGTTCTTTCTCTTGGTGCTAGAGTGCTTAGAGAGGAAGCGTGGTACGTTCTGAAATAGGATGTCAGTGTGCAATAAAGTGGCCAAAAAAAAAAAGAAATTAAAAATTTAATATCAAGTTTTAGACATAGAACACACAGGAACTATCTTTTGTAAAAGTGACAGAGTCTACCAGAAAGTTGATCTTTGCACTTATCTTTTAATTTTAAAGATGTTCTTGGTATTTGTATTTGCTAAACAATACTTTTCTTGTTCAGCTTGCAAGTGCCATTCCAAGTGAGCGCGAATGTGCCTGTGCTGGTCTAGCCAATCTGGTGTTTGATCCCAGAGCCATACCAGCACTCCTTCAGCAGGATATTGTTCGACGACTAGGCCCACTGCTCACTGACAACAACAGGGGTATTCAGGAGGGTGCTGCTGGAACTTTGAGGTAACCAAATTTAAAATTATGATGTCAGACTACTATTTACCTCAAGATCATTGTATTAATCTTTGACTGTTTACCATCACCCAGCTAACCTTTTCCTATAAAACTAATTGCAGGAACATTGGGTGATGGAAATAGTAGGGTCAGTAATATTTAATTATGAAGGTGATATGTATTCAAAATAACTGTGAATGAAACAAAAAAAAGGTTGGAAAGCTGTCACTTTCCCACCACTGTTGGTTTCGGACTCAACATTTTCCAAAGGTTTCCATCATTATGAACCAAAATCAGGAGATGTCTCAAACAATCAAAAAAAATAATAATAATGATAAAAAATACAATTTAGTCTTGGTGGAAGTAAAGTGCCCAGAGGAGGTAGATGGACTTTCATTGTACTGTGTCCTAAGATGAAAACTTTGCTTGCCACTGGTTCGCTTTTTGTTTGTCTCTTTACAGGGTTTTATTGGACAAGTTAAAAGGAAAGTTAATGATTAGAGAAATTAAAACTAAATACAGAATGAGGACATGCTATTTTGTTAATTTGTTGTAGAAATTTAAGTCTTGGAGGCGGCCCTGAAGTATGCAACATAATGGTAGAACATGATGTCATGACTCCTCTTGCTACGTTTGTACGACAGGTATGCACTGAACATGGCTACATGCAGTTACTCACAGGATTGATTATGTTTATTATTTGGCTAGTGTTTGTAGCTGATATAATGCACACTCTGATTGGCTAAGCGCAGCTATTATAGTGATACATGTAGGACACTTTTCTCCCAGGACCATGGACAAGTTACGGATTATGCAAATTAGGAACTTAAGAAGAAGGCAAAAGGTTATCCAAAGGCCCCTTTGTTTTATTTACTTTGAAAATTGTTGTGACTGTGAGCAAAAAAGTGAAAACACGACCAGGAAAATTGTTAGTGAAAAGTTTGACCTGGGTTTGAACTGATGAACGAATAGATAAACACATGATTTTTGTATTACTGGATGTGAAGTGACAACTTCCACTTGAAATAAGGTTACTTTGTTTTCTTTATAACTGTTTTGTTAGCCAATAACCTTGAATATAACAGTGTAGGTCCTTGTGGGACAATCTCAAACCTTGGTCTATCTGTATTGACCTTGCTATTGCTCAGTGAAAACGAAAAGGCCCCAGTTTGAGATTTCTTGTAACAACCTCGCTCTCGGTTATTAAGTATTTAGTAAAAAAACAAATGCTATACACATCTGGTTCATGAAAATGTTCATGAAACAGCCAAAGTTAGCACTTAAAACACAGTGCAGCCATTCATTTGTAGACAGTGAATGGTGTTTGTCTACAAAATGATTTATTAAGCAGAACTATTAGCAATAATTTCTTGTCATTACTAAAACAGGGTTAAAAAGTCAGTGGTTTGCTTGGTTGGATTTGGAACTGAATACAAAGACTACTTTAATTTATTATCTACACATATTTTGTGTACGTATCTGAAAGTCATGTTGTGAGCTTTGATCCTCTTTAAGTGAGTTAGTTAACTAGGCAACAAGTAGTTCAAACAATAAATTTGAAAAAGAAAAAGAATTTCAATATAAAACTACAATTTTCTTATTTTAAAACGTAAAAAAATATAAAAAATTTTTCCTGTACTCAGAGCACAATTAAAAGACTTAAAAAAGTGGAATATTTCGTTCGGATCAACCGAACTTTGTCAGCCACACTGTGGCCACAGTGTGGATGACGAAGTTCGGTTGATCTGAACGAAATATTCCACTTTTTTAAGTCTTTTAATTGTGCTCTGAGTACAGGAAAAATTTTTTATATTTTTTTACGTTTTAAAATCATGATTCCAGAGCAGGAAAACAATATTTTTGATTCAATTTTCTTATTGTTTTAGTCTCTTGATGCCTTGGGTGCTATTAATGAGAGCCCAGGAAATTCAGAGTTTAGAAGACAATCAACAAGTTTAGCCATCCAAGCTGTAAGCTTACTTTGGAATTTATGGTGAGTCTAGGCTTTTGTACATTATGCTAGCATTTCTTTGAGCATTTTAGTGAGGCAAAAGCATTGAGCATTATTCGAGCATTTTAGTGGCATTTTGTGCATTTTTTGTGCATTTAGTGGCATTTTGGCATTGTGTGATTCATGAATAATTATTATTCATGAATCACGACCATTTCAAATGCTGAAATCTAAAATGGTACTGCCTGTATCTAATGCATTCTTCAAGGCTAAAATTAAAATAGCAGGTCCCTTTTGGGCAGAGCCACTCCATACAATGTAGAGCCCAATATACAGACTTGTAGCCTACTCTCTATATGGTCCAAAGTTATGTTGAACCCTCTCACTGATAAAAATTATGTGAGGATGTTTTGTGTCCCAAAGGCAGTCTCCATTTTGATTTCAACACAATGTTGACCAATAAAAATATCAACAGCACAACTTCTTTGTGGATCCAGATGTCCATTTTATCATGCTGTGGAGAGTACTAACAAGGGTGTCTTACATGTATATGTGATAGGTCAAAATGAAATTCATGTCAAAATGATTTTAACCTAGGAAACGTGAATAATTAGCGTTAGAAGACAAAGGACTTTCATGTTGACCTACAACATAATGATTTACAGTGCTGTAACATTTCTTGGCAGTGAAAGCAGTAGCGTTGCAGTTGATATCTTCAACAGTCATGGACTTTTACCATTTCTTGTTTCAAGCCTTCAGACTGACATCTATCCTACAACTGTCGCTGTTCCTGCTGGTAAGAGTTTTCTTTCCATATTAATTTTCTCTCTCCTTTGTTAAATGAATGGAATTTCCTTTTCTCAGTTCTGCATTATCACTGGAAAACATAAATTATGTTCTGGTTAGCCTAGTTTGACATTGCTGGCATTTTCTTTTCCAAACTCCATAAACTGTCTAGAGAAGTCAGTCTTCTAAGAAAAAGGACAAGTCTAGTATCTTTTAGCCCTCTTCATTTTCTGACAAACTGGTCATCAGGTCGTGTTGCTGACCGTAATAAGAGTTGGTTATAAAATTTAATAATATTACTGTAAGTTGCCCGTTGCTTATGACATCCTTGTTCTTGTTTCACAGTCTCCACGTATGCAGCTAGCTTCCTTTTAACAACCTTTTAACAACCATTAAACTGCACCTAACCCCCAAATTTTCTTTCTGCTTAATGTAAAACTGTTCACCTATTCCAAAACATTTTGCCTTTATTTCCAGTTTGGGACTTTTTTGTGAGCTTCAGAACTTACGATAAACTACTAAGCATATCATATTTTTTAGTACATGACCGAGTCAGAAGAGGTGTGGGTCTATTCCTGATTTGATGTCACAAACTGATTTGCATGCATGTTTACAAAGACTTAACATGATGTAAATAAGTTTTTCACATTAAATCAGGAATACAGCTGTACAGTAGACCCATGCCCCTTACAAGCTTGGTTGTGTGACAGATAATAGCTAGATTTTGTAACTTTCACAGCCTATAAAAAGTCTAGATTTGGTTAAGAAAAAGGCACAAAAAGGTGCAATGCATTTCAAAAAGGTGCAATAATTAAGACTTATTTTATCAAAAAAAAATATTTTGGGGTTTATATGTGCACTTTCATATTAATAATATTCTGAACTATGTTTTGAATCACATATAAGATAGTGTAAAACTCATGTTATGTGAAATGTTGCACTTTCCACCCCTCCCACTGGTTTTTTGGTTTACACTCCCACCCCTCTGGAATCAAATTGACTCAAGGGCATACTTTCCTAACTGTCTTAAGCATTTAAGATCTTGCCCATCCCTAGGAGGTACATGATTGTATGTTTGTATTTTCTTGCACACCTTATTAGTTATAGTACTGAGCTGCGTTTTAGATGGCTTCAACCTCAACTGAGATTCCATTTAGATGGTGTTGGGGTATCAAGCAGCCAGCTTTTGTATCGCTTTAACTCCATACCACAGTGCATATAAAAGATTGTAGATTATGAGAGCTAGAATTAGCAACCTAAAAGAGTAGAATCTGATGGACAGAATGACCAAAATAATTAGTACATGGTTAATTACCAAGAAGTTTTATGCTCACATGAATGTTATTCATCCTTTCTCAGCACAATGTCTACATACTGTCACTGAAGACAACACCTCAGCTGCTCAGCTGCTGTGTGGCTCCAGTGACCTGATGAAAACTCTTGAGAAATCTCTCATGGCCGATGGTACAACAAGTGACATGTTGTTGTTGAAAGTTCTGACTGCAGGTATCAACTTGACAACTGTTTTTGTATCCATAAATAATGTGGCAATTTCATTTAAATTGTGATTGCTGTGTGGGATTGTAAAAATATACTGACAGTTGGGATTAGAATGAACATTTCATTTTCTCAATTGAAGTGAGTAAATAGTCAAGAAGAGAAACAACCCTGGCGAGGGTACTCTTTTTAGACTTCACATACACTGTAGGCAGTGCAGGGAGGTTTGATTGAGTTTTTTAAGTCTGATTGAGCAACAAATGTCTGGTTTTCTATTTTCGCGGTTAAACTGTGTTGTACTTCTTTAATTTGCCCCTCCTTCTAGATTGTTTTGCTGTGGATCTCCATTTCTGTGGAGGGTGCAATTGGAAAAATTTTGGGACAGAATTATAGAACTTTTGTTTTCCTAGATAGAAGGTGCTGATTTGTTTGCGCTGTTTGGATGTATTTGCGCCAACCAGGTGCAATTTTTAATAAAGTATGTCCCCTTATCTTGGCCTATATCTACCAGAGATGGATCAAGTAATTTACCAGTATACACAGAACCTATTTTGGTAACTAAAAGGTATTGATCTGTACTACCAAAGTGGATGGTGAAATATCAATTTCCAAGCATTTAGTTATAGTAAACTCTTCAAAATTGGTAAGCAGTGTGATTTAACTTTTGATACAACAAGCTAGTCAGTTTTTATAATCACAATACCTATTGAAGGGAGCTCAGGCTGTGGGGAATGAAAGCAAACAGATGTTAACAGAGTTGTTTGATTGTTTTCTGTTAAGAGTCTTAAGTTTCCCAAGGTTTGGTCTCAAAATGGTTGAGTTACTGCACGATGATAATATTTTCATTTACTGACAGGTGTGTTGTACAACATCCGTTATGCCATCCCAGCTTGTAGCTTTAATGAGCTTCTTCAAGCTGTTGTTAAGGTCCTGGCTCAAGTCCTTGATGTGAACTGTTTTGATGTCATCAGCAAATTGTTGCCAGAACCCACCAAGGTGAAGTACAGTGAAACAATGAAACAATAATTATTAAAATATTTTATTTTGAAATGTTAGGAGCGTTAAGAATTTTAGTAACTAGAAGTTTAGATGTACCAACATTTATTTGGCAGGAACTTGCCTTAGCATTCTTCAGAGGATTTGTCATAGCCCTGGTGCAAGCTCACTCCATTTCCCTCTCGAAGCTCTGTATTCATTTACATGATATCACCAAAAATGTCATTCGGGCTGAGTTCACCCCAGTTCCTGCACTGGAGTGAGAATTTCATTCCAGTGCGAAATCTCGGGATGGTATCATGTAAATGTTACATGAACAGTCGTTTTCCGGGTGATAAGCTTGCTTAAGATAATGTTAGTGAAAAAATTTGTGATATTTATAGCTGAAATAACGACCACTGCTGCGGAAAACATCTCACTGACAATGGGCGCCATATTTGCAATTTCTATTCACACCTGTATTATATCCCTTTATGTAAACATGATGCGAAATCAAGAAGTCAGCCCGGTATGAAACTCTTGCCAATGCTAGTTTTCTCAGGTTTAACAAACAACCCCTAACCAAGGAGGCATAAACTAGCAGTGAAAATAGAAACAAAGTGTTTTTCATTGACTTGCTCATGCTTGTTCAAATTCAAATTCAAGTTTGCTTGAACAGGAAAAGGAATTATCAATCATATTTATAGTTTACTTGAAGAGTAATAAATTTTATATTGCTTGTAGATGGATTTTCATGTACAGTGACTGTGTATGTAGGCAAAGAAAACACCCAAGTTGAGTTGCTTGCAAGTAGTCTGGCCCTGGTTAGTAACGTCTGCAAAGCAGTGCTGAATTCCTTGTTCTGTGTACCAAAATTTGAGTACACACGGTCAAAAAGTTGACATGTAGAACTGTACTTGGTTGAAACAAAAATACAGTCATGTAAATAATCATCATTAGTTTCCAGGTCTGACTTGTGGTATCACTTAACATTCTAGATTGAAGAAGTGCAGATGCTTTTGAATGCCCAACAACTTGCTTTGGAGATTCTTTCAAACATGTGCTGTCCTGATGGTGAGGATCATACACCAATAACATTTGTACACAACCGGACATAAAGTGATACCAGCTGAAATTAGAGATGATAATGTACACAATTCTTGTACAACAATGATATCATAATTTCAATTTTGGGTTTGAAAATGTACAAAAATAGGTACAAATGTCCTCAAAGGTCAGCACACACTAAGTGACAAGTCCCAGTGACAATTCCCTTCCTGTGACATACCTAGTTTCATACAAAAATGCTGTCACAGCAACCAAATTTTGTCCCCATGACTTAACACACAAATTTAATCCTGCTTGAATTCATGCGAAAAATCGTGGGGACAAAGTAACACAAATTTCCAGTGTTGCATCATGTGCACTGTCAGGTAACCTGTCCCCTCGACAACATAAAAAAAACCATTGGAAAAGCGTCATTTATCTGCATATCGAAAATAATTGTCACCTTGTGCGTACTTGGTAGGCATCTTGACTCAGCGATATGTCTCCCAAGCACTGCACACAAGGCAACTTGTCACCTAGTGTGTGTAAAACTTAAAAATGGTGTGTGTATAGGTGTAAGTCAAATGTGTATGCTCTAGTAACACACATATTAAATGGCCAGCCCCTGACTTCTCTTTACAACATCAGAACTTGATCATACAAACAGGTAGGGAGAATAACAAAAAGAACCACAGAGGAATCAGTCATGCTGATGGTTGGACAAATCTTCCCAATAGAAAAGTAACAAGAATATTATTACGGGGAAAAGGACAAATGAAAAAAAGGAAAATCAAAAACATCACTAAACATTGTTTAGAATAGATACAAGGACTCTAAAATCATCCAGGTTGTCTGTGAGATACTATTTTTGTATACTGGAAGAGTTCCTTGGAAAACTGAAACCTTAATAGAATGATCAGAACAGGTGATGGTACAATGTACAGCTGTAAGATTTGGAGAATGCCGTGCATAAGGAAATGGAGTATGGAAATGTTATCCTGGACCACAATACTGGTTTAATGTTGACAATTGAAAACTATACAAAAGAAAAATACATTACATACAAAAGAAAAGATTAACCTAAATGCATAAAAAAGAAATGCACAGGGGATTAATTATAGGTAGTTCTAAAAAGATGAATTTTAAGTCTATTTTAGACTAGTCTGTTTTATACAAATTGAGAGAGTAACATTGCAGTGTATAAAAATATTGTTTTTTTTTTTTGTGTCAAAATTATTTTGGGCATTATAAGTACAATGTTGTCCTATAAATAACTATAAATTACACTGTATATGCCACTCTACAAATCTCTCAAAAGCGGGTTTGAATTGTCCATAATTCATCAAAGCCAATATCTCCTTTTGTGTATTTGACATGTATAATGCTTGCATAAAAGAATGCTTGGTTAGAAAAGAGACCAACACTGCAGAAAATTAGCGAATGCTTTTCATATCCAAAAATGTCTTGGGCATAAAGTACATCTATTGCTTTAAAGGGAACCTCTGCTCTTACAACAAATTTTGGAAATAATAACTAGATTCCAAATTTTGTTTTAAAATGTGGATATAACACTTAAGTGTACAAAAAAGTCGTTATCATCATCGCCTATTTTCTATTTTAAATTTCAAGGGCGCGGCCATTTTGGATTTCATGACATCACTGCGTTGCCCAATTGTTTAACACAAAGGAATTTCTGCTTCATTTACTCCCTGGCAATAGCTACAACGCATTGACGTCACAAAAACAAAAATGGCAGCGCCCGGGAAATTTAAAAGTGAAAAAAGGCATTAATGATACCTATTTTTTTGCACTTGAAATGCTATTCCCACGTTATAAACTAAATTTTGGAAATTAGTAATTATTTCCAACAGTTTAGGCTCAATTTGTTGTAAGAGCAGAGGTTCCCTTTAAACTTAAAATCTTTAAAATTCTTAAAATACTAGTGAGAATTGCTGGTGACATCAATGACAATATGACAATATATAAAACTTGTCTATTTGTTTAAAGATTGCATGAAAGGCTGTTTGCAAACAAATTGCTTTTCCAGGCAGTACAATTTAAATCATTGTCCTGTTCATACTAATTTCAACGGGAGTTGAGAGTGGTGAGGAACACTGCAAATGTGGAAGGTATATTGACAGCAAACTAAAGGATACTTTGAAAGGTTAAGGGGACTAACTTAACTACAAAATGAGCTAACATTGTTGCTATGGAAAGTTCCCAATGCTCATATCTTGGAAACCCTAACTTGCACAGGCAAGCTGTCTGCCTATGTTTTTACAATCAAAAAGGTTTACAAGATTTTTGAGTCACAACCATATTTGGTAAGTCATGTGACCAGAACAGAAAAAGGCCTAAAACTCGACTGGCATACACTTCTGGATATCGAAAATGGTGCCAATGGTTAACAATCGCCAAGGTGCAAAACTCTACGTATCGATTTTTGGAAATTCGCATTTTTCTGAGATTTATGACGTCATAAGCATGCAAATTCATACTATTTCGTCATTATCATTGCAGTTATGTACGTTAACAACAATTGCTTACGTAGGCTTGTAAAGAAGGCTGGAATATCTCCGATTGGCAAAAAAATCGGAACTTCACATAATTTTCTCCAAGTTTTAGGGATTTTTCTCTCTAAGACGCGGTTGGGGCCTGGGCAAGTTACGCATGTGCAATAGCAATTTATTAATTTTACATGTTCACCTCTTCGCACGTTTCACCAATACAGTGGCAAAAACACCGAAAAACTGTGTTTTACAAATACAGTCCGCAAAAATCCCTTGGCAACAACGCTAAGTCTGTAGTTAAGTTAGTCCCCCTTAATAGTTTAAATCTACTCTCTTTATGTCATGCAATCTTTCTTGTCATAATGTTACGAATAACAAAAATGCGTCCAATTTATAATACAAATGCACCAAGTAAGACTTTTCATTTAAGAGCAATAATCATACAATAAGAAATAACAAGCTTCTAGTTATTACCCAGTCACCATTTAAGTTTAACAACACTCCAGATCTAGATGGATAGCAAACAGTTATTAATTTCAGATTCAACGTGTTGTTATGCTGCTAGCATCATACTAGCAACTTAATATAAGGGGTGATATTTATCCATGTATCTCTACCTCTCATGGCATTAACTAATTTCTGGTGTTGGAGACCATTGTGAGGAATGCTGAACTGGTACCCATCAGGACAAACTGGTTTAGCATACACTCCTGCAGTACTGCTCACCACCCAGTCATTGGCTGTTTTGGTTGATTGACAAGCAAACAGGTGGCTCTTTTGACAGTCACTTACATGCCATCTTTCAGTCTGTCCACTCAGACGCACACATGACTCATTTGTCAGTTGCTTTGAGGGCTCGCCATTAGCCCAGGTAAACACAGCAGTGGCCAGTAAAACTGGATTGACTTGATCTGCAGCAGGATATGTCACACCACACTTCATAAACTTTGAGAAGTCATGAATCACCCCAGTTTTATTTGGACCATTCCAAAAGAAGAGGTACTCTGTGCTGTCACAGTAAACTCTATATTGCTTGACTGGGTTTATAGCTGAACAGTTTTGCCTTTTTACAAAGTCATTCCTTGTCAATTCTTGCCAGTACCTATCAAAAATGTACTCACCACCGTGCTGATCACCAAAAGAAGCTATGATAACAGTCTTGTTGATTTTTCGCAGCTCTCTTGTTGTTGGCCACCTTCCTGGAAAATACTTTTGGGATTCGTTTGGTGTGAGTACTTTATCACCCAGATACTCTGCAATGGGACCATTAATTAATGAATCATGGCCCAATGTGTGGCTGGTGCCATCTTCAAAGTACAAGCGGATGATCTCGTGTGCATTTTCTGGCTTGTGCACCCACTCGCCTATTTCTTTGATGCCATCATCAAACTTTCTGTCCCAGGGGGCACAGCCGAGATACTGTTTGTCGTCATCGTGGCTCATCAGCATCATGCCAAAACACCACCATGGGTCAATTTCAATGCCTCGTACTCCCATGTTGAGTAAATCAGTGAAACTGAATTCTTGATTGGCCAAATCCAGGCAGGTTTTGTTGTAGGGTGGCGGCCAGTGACATTCGTCCAGGATGCCATACCCATCAGCACGGTCATTGAAAGCATTGTGGGCCGACACCATCTGAATCTGGTCAAATTGTATGTCAACCTGAATTTCCCGTTGTGTTTTGAGAGCGAATGCCAGCCAAGCTGAAATCTGAGCCGTACCCTTTTCGCATCTACCCCACCAGCCACATTTACAGTTTGCACGGCTGCTTAGTTCGTCACAGCCTCCCTCAGAAGCTGCAAAACTCTTGAATTCCCCCAATCTGAACTCGCTTAAGTCGAACTCACCTTTATCGACCGATCGAAAAGGGATTTCGACCTGGAAGAAAGCTTCAAAGAGAGACTTCCCATCTTCCGATACCACAGCGTGAAACCAATAGACCGTGTTGTTATGCAACTCTTTCAAATTGATAATGTGTCGTAGCCGAAGGGCTCTTTTGGTCTTGGTGCTGTATTCATCCACGGCAAACTCGGCTGCTTTCGCCAAAGCGAACAATATCTTCGGTTGATCGAGAAACTGTTTTAACGGACTCGAGACGGTCGGCTTAGCGAAATATTGGACGTACTCTCGTACTGCCGAGCCAAGCGAGTCTCCTCCCTGAACTCGATCACGAAATGGCGACGCAAACGATTTGCTGATCGAAAGAGAAGAGACATTTAAAAGAATTAAAACAGCCGTACAAAAGAGAAAGCTTTGATGCGTCGCCATTTCTCTTTTGTTTCGTTTTTTTTTTTCTCGTTGGAGACTCGTGACTCATACTCGACCCAGGCCTCATGCTGGCGATCACATTGGTACAGAAGGCCAAGTTCTTCTATTGTTCACTTCCAACTTTCACCGAAAAGTGAAAAGAATGTTATTTTTCTTCCGGCTAAGTACCACGCGATATTCTGCGGGATTTCGCAAGCTGATACTGTAATGTTTGTGGGGCCACTAAGTCCAAAAAATTGAGACTCTATTTAAGGCCCAAACCCGAAAAAACTGGAAAGAATCGGCGTGAAACAAAAGCCGGATTCGACAGGCTAATAGACCGATATCACATTTCTGATGAACAATAGATTTTGCCCGTCCAGACTCGTCATCAGGATGAGTTCTAGCTCCCATTGGATTAAGATCCTTTGTGTTGCTCGTTTTGTGGACGAGGCTGGACGAGCAAATCTATTGTTCACTCAAGCGTAATATTAGTCTATAGGGAACGATCCAAACAACGGCTTACCGCCGCAGAGGAACACAAAATTTATCATTTGTTTTTCGTTTAGCTGGGTATTTTTTAGCTGATACAACTTAGGCACCCTATGTAAGGATCACACAGGAAACACTATGCCAAAATGGGCAAAAATAACAGCAAAGGCTGTAGGATTGCTAGTCATGCTTGGTCTTGTAACCATGTTATTGATTTCAACCGAATGCGGAAATTTCCGCACCAGGAATCTTGACACACTTCCATCATGCCTAACGCGGACAATGACTCTTGCCCACTCCCAGGACAATACTGCATCCTTTTTAGCTTATGGATGACGTAGTCATGCCATGAGGTATAGGAGGTACTTCAATGTCACTCGCTCACTGACTCACTCGATTCTGATTAATTTATTCATTAAACTTGGATTAAACATTTCTTCTGTGCCTCCCCTAGTAAGTATTGTATTTGTCCCCGCAGTCCTCTTTGCTCAAGGTTTGCAAGTTTCAGGGGGTACTACTTGCTCGACTATTTACGGGTATCATGAAGTGAATATGAACATGATGAATGGCGTCGATCAGAGCATTTGAAGATTGTAAAGCGGATGATTTTTCGTCCAATCCTCTTGAATATACCTTTGTGGAGTTGGAAAGTGGAAAGCTAATACGATTAAGTACACAAGCCGCGAGAACTGAAGATGGAAATCGACGAAAATTGCCGCTGATACGGTATCTTAAAAGCGATGATAAAATTGCTTTTCCTATCGACGATTTTTCTTGTCACCCGGAGGAAGAATGCAGCAGGGAGGAATGAATGTCTTAATAATCAAAACAAGTTACACTGAATCAACGTAAACAAAGTAACCAGCAGAGCTTTTGTACCAAAAAAATCGTATTTAGACATGCAACACATTTGTTTTGGGAGAAACATATGATCGATTTTACTACTTAAACTGAGACAGGCACGTATTGAATTCTTATTTATCGAAGATGAGAATAACTGAAATGTCTGAAATCGCTTTCCAAGGTTTAGGCATATTACAATAGAGGCTATTTTTATTCAATGGTGTGTAAATGGAAGCGGCGTATTCTGAAATCTAGCCCCCAAAACACCGATCTTGTTCAGAAAGTCTGTATCCTTTGGCTTATATAAACGATCAGTATAAAAATTATTTTTGAAAGTAATTCAATATTGTGGCAAAAAACAATTACCATGCTGTAACTTTCGGGGTGTCACACAACGCTCTCTTTGATGCGGGCGAGAATACATCACAACCTGTCTAGTTTGAAGACTCTGGGAAAGAGGTTGCATTACTAGTCAAGTGTAGATCGAAATTAGTGTAGCAAGATGCATCCATGAGCTGGCTCAGAGGAGCCTTTGATTAACAAGAATTCTTAACACTATTTTATTTCACTCTATTATTCTTATTTTTATCACACTATATATTCTTAGAATTTGAGTTTCATTCATTTAGTTTCCGTAGTTCAGGTGGTCGAAAGCTTGTAATTTTTAATATTTTTAGCCGGAGAACGCCTTCATTTAAGTTTTTTATCCTTAAAATTACACTCAAATTCACGTGTACCTCCACCTTAAGCGCCGCCCCCGAATAAGCGCCCCAAAACTAAAGTGCTACGGTCGCAGCTGTAATGGAAGCGCCCCATAACTTGAATGCTACGGTCGCAGCTGTCTTTCTTAAGTGAACCAGAAATGAATCCCTTGGAATGTACGTCTGCTGATGTCGAGGAGGCATATCCGACGATGCAGCTCTTGGTCTCGGATCAAAAAGGGGACAGACATTTCAATTTTGTAAACATAAAGCAAGCCGGTGCAAAGCGCAAGCCCAACGAGACAGTGAACATCATTTTGGACATGTTTCTGTTTTACTGTTAGTAATGGTAATAGGACTAAGTGGAGTACAATTCAGGGAGTAAACGGGCGAGTGATTTCAAATTGGCCGAGCGCGTAGCGCGAGGCTGATTTGAAATTACGAGCACGATTACCCCTGAATTGTACGACACGAATTTAATTGTACGACAGGAATTTAAGATTTGTTTCTGTAGTCGTTTCTCTGAGGACAACTCACTCACTCGCTTCATTCAACAACTGTATAGTTTTCTTTCATTTCAAGGCTTAAAAGCAAAGGTTGCCAAAATCTATCGAAAACATATCTGAATAAAAGTCATTTTCAATCTGGACCTGTCAACCTACTCTACTATTAAGATTTTTCCTTGATTTTGATTGGCTAACATGGGCTAGGTAGTTAAAGTTTATTGGCTAATGGAATGAAGTGCCTAATTTTTATTGGCTGCTTAACTGTCCGATTTGGCCTGTCATAATCGGACAGTTCAAATCGAAGCAGCCAATTAAGCCACAAATAAAGGCTGTTAGGAGCCAATCATATTCGAGCATTTTGTTATTGATAGAATTAACATTGTTATCTGTTTTTAGACATGCCGTGGTAGATCGTCG
Source organism: Pachyseris speciosa (assembly GCA_016490735.1). Classification (NCBI taxonomy): domain Eukaryota; kingdom Metazoa; phylum Cnidaria; class Anthozoa; order Scleractinia; family Pachyseridae; genus Pachyseris; species Pachyseris speciosa. The sequence continues at coordinate 510,715 of JAEMWC010000314.1, read as the reverse complement.
TTAATACGGACACTAAAGGGACTTGCCAAAGTGTCGGCATTATCCATGTGTCCGTATTAAGCGGGTAAATTTACAGAAAATGCAGTAAATCTGGTAAATCACCTTTTTAGTTTCGGGACAAAGAAAACCGTCCATCATATGCTGGTGTCCGTATTAAGCGGGTGTCCGTCGAGCGGGATTCCACTGTATATTGATTTTCAAAAAAGCGCCGACCACACATAAGCGCCACATCTGAGTCGCGAAAAAATTGATAAATGCCGCGGCGCTTAATCGAGTAAATACGGTGATCGTACTGATGATAGTGAGTCAGGAAAGATGTATTTTTGTGTATAAGTGACACACGCATATTGGGAAACAAAGTCCCCATTCGGAGTTGAACCTATGACCTTCCGGTTACTTGTTCGGATGCTCAACCACTGGGGGTATGTTGTGGTTCAATTTTATTCTTGGTTAAATTTTTATTTTCCTTTGTTTTGTACTCATTATCACTGATACATTGCCATACACAAGAACAAAAAATTGAACTACAACCTGATACACCGTTAAGTTGTGGGATATTTTTTGAATTTTTTGGTGCTTTTTGGGTATGTTTGGGAAGAGATAATTCGGAGTCGAACATGTGACCTTTCCCCCATAAGACAGGCCTTCGAGCCCTATGGTGGGTCATTCAGAAAGAAGACAATTTGAATACGCATAACTTGCTTAGTGTAAAGAAAACACTATGTCAATAAAGTTCTCAGTTATTCTTTCTCCAATCATAGAAAAGGACATGTAAAGTCCCGCATGCACGGAAACAAACCAGCACTCGCGACAAACGTTTGCGAACAAATGACTAACATCGCTATTGATTATTCATTGACGAGGCTGCTTGCTTTGTTGTAGACTCTAATGACGATGAGTGGGACGATGTGGATGATTTCTCCAGCATAGATTCTGCGGAGGAAGAAGCTGAGGAGGAAGCCGCACAGGATATCGATATGGTGAGGGTTAAATATTTTTGCGTAGGTTACAGTGGTTACTTCACCCAAAGATGTTTGCCCAAACTCTTTTCGCGTTAGAGCAGTTTTCAATCGAGTTCCGTTGAAACAAAACCAAAGCAATTACTCCAGCCAATCACAACAGAGGCGCACAGCGTAATGAACCAATCACAATTCAAAGCAATAAAAAGTAACCGGCGTAAAGCGCGGGAAAATGCGCACGCGGAAGGCGCGATTGGTTTAGTTTTTTGTTTCTCATTAGTTATAAAAGTGGCGCAGTTTTGCTGGCCAATCGCAAAGCGAAGCAATGGAAAACGAAAGCAAATGCAATTCACTTTCGATGCTCAATTAAAAACCACTTTAACTTGAACTCGGTGATTGTCATTCGAGCCGATCAGATCTTACATCTCGTCATAACGTTCACGTAGTCTTAACTATCTTAAAGTAAGGGCGAAACATCTGAAACAGCGCAATAACTCTAGACAACTTGAGACGAAGGTTTTGAAAATAAATGTGTTCAAACAGAGTCTTATGTGGTACTGGAGACAAAACGTTATTTATTCAATCATCTGTTTGCGTTTTAGAGTCCCGACAGTTTGTCTGCCGAAATGATCAACGCGATTGTCACCCAAGGGGTTCCTAAAAGGGTAAGTAAAATTGCACTTTCATACAACGTGGAAAGAAATCGTATTTTCTACTAATATTGATAAATGGATAAATGTTCCAGGAGAAGAAGATAGTCGTAACTAGACGTTCAGTGGAATATGCCTGTATTCGCCTTAATTACCTTCAACAAACAAGTTCGTTTTGGAACATATATGGGGTTCTTTTCTTGCCAGGTCCTAAGCAAAATTTCGTTTGGTGAAGCTAGCATTTACGAAGCCTTGAGGGCGCAAGAGGAAGGATCGAAGCTGTTAGAAAGGTAAGTGCTGGCAATGTTGAACTCTTGAATCATGATAGTTCGAACTGTCACTGACAGGAAAACAATAATGAGAAATAAAGGAGAGGTTTTAGTTGGTACTATAGTGAATTTGCTTTCTCGCTGGAATTTACGGATACAAATATAAAGGTCCGACACATCGTAGGTGTGTTTCCCTAACTGTCCCCCTAACTGAATTTATAAACATGGCTCGTGTGCTTTGAGCCGAATATGGTCAAATGTATAGACAGACAGACAGACAGACAGACAGACATGTTTTTATTTGGGGTCTTATACAATGTATAGTACATCGACTACGAGTTCCAAATAACTAAAAGTTACAAACAACAAAAATTGTTACTTAATTAATTATTAATTAAGTTGTTAATTGATTAAGTCCTAGAGTATTTACTTTTTGCCGTCTTCCTCTATCCTTTTTTCAAAGCATTCGAATACATGTTATGCTATTAGCTTTTGTATTTTAGCATTTCCGCTAGGGGGTTTATTAGAAGCATGAATATTTTATTAGGTGACATTCTGCTTATTTTTATTCCACATTCTTTTTCCAAATAATTAAGTAACGAACGTCTTTTTTCCTGGTAAGCAGGGCATATATTTAGAAAATATATAATATATAAATTTCTATTTTACAAATTGGGCAAATCCTTTCTGCAGGTTTCTTGAATGGTCTCACATAACGTCCTGTCTCTATGGCTAATTTGTGGTTGCTAAGTCGCAGTTTTGTTAGGGCTATTCTGTGTATATGTGTATTATGTATATGCAATTATGGTTGGGGGGGGGGGGGGTGGGGGGAAGGGGGTTGGTGTTCGATTGCCGGGCTCGGCGTCACATGTGGGTTGAGTTTGTTGTTGGTTCCCTTCTCCTTCTCTGCTCCGATTTTCCCCCTTCTCAAAACCCAACATTTTCAAATTCTAATTCGATCTGGATACGTAATACATTGACATTCAAATAACGCGATTTATTATTACTATTTTTTATTTAACGATAAGTTACGTCGAAAGGCTGATTAAATTCGTAATGTTTGTCGTAAGACCGCTGCGTTACAGTGGGCAAACAATACACGTCCGCCTGAGGAGATACTGTAATCTTAGACTTCTCTGTAATGGAGCATATCCTGCCGTGGGAAATTTTTGTGCACTACGTTTGGTTGCATTGGAATGCGTCAATTTTTATTTGGAAATATCAACAAATAACAATATCACTGTCTGACTCGGAAAACAAAAATTCCGAGTTCCTAACAGGAATCGAACCCATCACTTTCCAGATTACCTGTTGAAATGCTCTTAAACCGCTGAGCTATGGGAGACCCGAGTGGTGAGCAAGGTCGTCATTCTAGTTGGGGCTATTTGCCATGGGACCCGCATCACGCAGGGTACGAACGACGTCAACAGACCAATAAACACACAAACTACCCGTATCACGCAGGCACATGTATCAGCATATATGAAAAATCTAAAATCTAAGTATATGTGAGAAATCTAAAATTTCAATTTTTAGTTAAAAACTCCTTGTGGCGTTACCGCCTGCTTCGTCAGTGTTTTTTTCGTGAAAGATAATAGATAAAAATAAATGACCTTTTTTGCGGTGTCAGTCGTTTGCTGAGTGATATTTGAACTTTCGAAAGCTCTAAATGCTGTCAATGTTTTTGTCGGTGACAGTGTTGCGTTGACTTAAGTTGTTACGTACGTAATTAGTCCGTGAATTCTCTTCAAAGACGTGAGGACACCTGTTGATAGCCTGTTCCAGGCTCTTAGATATTTGGGGCGAGCGCGTGAGAACAAGCGAAGACATTATGGCGGGGCTGGAAGGGGGGGGTGGGGGGGGGGGAGTTCTTCCCTCGTTGTTTCGTGTTTTCTTCGCTCGCTGCAAATATCTGAGAGCCCGGAACAGGCTAGCCTCCTTCGCAGACGTCTTTGGGCTCGTCTCGCATTCCTTCCCCACGAACGTCTACTGAACTGAACTGCCACTTCCGTTCGCCGGCGGTTAACCTTTGTTTTGAATAAACCAATAACGAGCTGCGTAAGAATGGAAATCGATAACCGTGAAGTAATTTCCGGCAAACGATTCACGTGCATCGTCTGAGAAAATAATCCCGGGGTCGAAGTCCTACTTTCGACAAATTGGAAAACAAACTATGACTGGCTAACTGCGGGCAAACGGAAGTGGCAGCTCAGTTCAGCAGACGTTCGTGGGGAAGGAACGCGTGACGAGCCCAAAGACGTCTGCGTTGGAGGCTAGGAACAGGCTAACCTGTTGCGAGAAACTAGTGTGGTGCGGAGATGTCTCTTCAGTTGGGAGTACAACCCAGTATTCTCGCACGGCCTCATGAGACCATCTGTAAGACAAATACTGACTACTCGGGACTTCTTACAGTCTGCTGACTTAGCAAACGAATAATGAAATACAATGCATTTTTTTTAGTTTGAACACAGTCCAAGCGAGGGCATTAATATGCCTCAATAACATAGTATCAGCCCTTGATACTAATCTGCTGGGAGGAGAAGAGGCACTAGGACAGCTTTGGACTACGCTTTTCAGTCTAACGTTTTACACGGAAAGTAAGTAAAGCGTTTAATTGTTGCCTCGCTCGTCCAAGAGTCAAGTTGATGTAGAGCGCCTAAGTGGGTTTAGGTCAATAGCTGACAAGCTGGCAAGCTGGCGGCGTTTGTTTACTGAACCGAGCAACTTATTCTTCTTCATTTTTCTGTACTTTGTGTAAAGTGCTGTCAAGCATGGTTTTCACTAGCTCCGGTTTTCGCGTTGCTTACTTCTGTTGGCATGAGCGCAAGTTCAGTCGTCCATACAAACCATGCGTTGAAACCCAAATGCACTCTTGTGCCAGCGTGTTCCGTCCTTTCTTTGCGTTCAGGTAAGTAGGCTCTTTGGTCTACTTGTTGACACTGCTTTTCTTTTTTCTTGATCCACAGCCAAAGTATTTGTCAGTCAAGAAGAAGACTTTCTGGAAGCCGCCACTGGCGTTCTAAGATCAGTCATTGATAAACTCGCATCTCTACAAGAGCCGCAAGTAAGTAATATATGTGCGCGAGGCCCTTGTTTGAATAACGGCAAGTTAGCGTAGTGCGAGCGCTTCGTAGTATTGATTTATTCATTCAACGCTGTGATACGCAAACTCGGAAGAAAGCATTCCCACCAGGGGTCCCCCGTGATATGCAAACTCGGAAGAAAGCATTCCCACCAGGGGTCCCCCGTGATACGCAAACTCGGAAGAAAGCATTCCCACCAGGGGTCTCCCGTGATACGCAAACTCGGAAGAAAGCATTCCCACCAGGGGTCCCCCGTGATACGCAAACTCGGAAGAAAGCATTCCCACCAGGGGTCGAACCTATGGCCTCCCGATTGCTAGTTCGGATTCTCTTCTTCTGAGCTACAGGATTCTCGTCGGAACTAATTAATTGATTGATTAATTAATTATTATTGTTGTGAGATGTGAGAGTGAGAAGATTAAACTTACTATCCCGCTATCTTGTACAGTACTTTAATTGCTTAGTTCAAGGCAGTGAAAGAATGGAACAAGAGAAGCACTCGCTAACATTTTGCTTTGTTTCTTGTAGTGTATAACAAGAGAACACGTGACCACCTTATGCCAAGTCACTTCCAAGGCATCATGTGAAGCTGTCAAGGTGAAGGTGATAAGCATTCTGGGATACATCGGCAAGATGGCAGCTAGGAAAGACAACACACTCGACATTCTCAAGGTTTGCTTTCCTTGTTGCTTCGTGTACAAAAGAACTAGTGTCGGAAAACCGTTGGCGGTTTATTGAAATTACTTGGTGTTTTGTCAAGTCAAGGAGTGTAATAAAGTGCTGTGGGCGATGAGAAACAAAAGCTTGTGCAACCAGACGGCATTGACTACCTGTGCAGGTGATCGTAGTTGCTTTTTTTTTTGTGCATACCGGGCTTGACATTTTTTCAGCAGGCAGCTTGTGAGACAGTAAAATACCGCATATGGTACCTTCGAAAAAAAAAACCTTTCTTCTTACCCAACATTTCACTTCTCAAAATAGAATGTTCCCGCCGTCGCATCAACTTTCCGGCAATACACTGATTCTCCACAGTAGAGGATTACCAAGCCGAGCTGATCTGTTAAGCCTGGTAAAGGTCAACTCCATCCATTGTGAAACGCAAAATGTCTGCCAATGGCAAGACTTTCGCTCAACAAGATTGTTTGTAACGTAAACCCGTTAAAATGCTCTTTGGAGAAATATAAGCTAATAGGGGCGTGTGTTAGAATGCTAGCCAGTGAAGAAGGCAGACATGTAAGTGATGGTCATATGTAGCCATGATATTCAAAGGGAATGTCGACTTGTTGTTTGAAAATTTGGGTGAAATTCTGAAAATCAACTATTCCCCAAACACTTTCTCTTGTATCCTTCTCTTTTATCTTTAATAACGCGCCATGCTGTGACCTTCCTTTTTCTTTCACAATGGAAGATCGACACATGACACTTGAATTCTCATCCTTTCAGTCCCTGGGCACTGTTTTCCGCGACATTGTCGTTAGTCGGAGCAGTTTATGGGTGATATGCGAAGCCTTGGACGCGATTTTTGATACTTTCGCCGACGGTCCGCTGGTCAACACTGCTGCAGACTCCATCGGCCTCCTGATAAACCTTCAGCAGTTGGTACCAGTCCTCAAAAGCAGGGTAAGCATTTCTTTTGTGAGGAATGGACTGGGCACTGAAAGCGGAGTTAAACATTTTGGTAGCGGATTCTAATTGGCTTGTTTCACTATTGTTGTTTGAGAGAGAAACGTGCGAGGTGGAAGCGGGCTCAGAGGAAGGAAGAAATATTTTTGGATGCTTCGTGGTGTGTGTGTGTGTGTGTGTGTGTGGGGGGGGGGGGGTGGTGGTGGAAGTAATTTAGACTGCAGGTGCGCCTTAGGTGGCGTGAGATACGAACGAATTGGGCCGATTTGGAAAGGAACTTCATCATCTGCCGTTTTCTCTCTTCTGCAGATCAAAACCGAGCGACGAACACTAGGAGACCATTTTCCTGTGATAGATGCCGCAAGAGTAAACTTGACCAGATTTATAAAATACAAACTGAAAGGTCATTGATCAATCGCCTCGCTTGCGAGGCGCACTGAAGTCAAGGCACAGCTGTCTACAGTCGTCCTGCTTGTTGCGTTGTATTCTCCCAGTCACTGCAAATCAGCTTGAACGTTTAGCGACCGGCTGTAGATGCATAACCTGCTGGAAAGCGTAGCAGCAGTTGAATATCCTGTGGTGGGCCGGTTCCAACGGCGGGAACGTTCTTTAGTGAAATCACATACGCGTCAACACTACGGCAAGGCTTGGCGTCCCTTCATAAAAACAAAACACTTCTGACTTGCTTTATTGTCTGCTCCGTGATTTGTTTCCATAAAAAGTGCTATGTTCCTGTATTTCTTTCGCTTTTTCTCCCAAGAACGACCGTAAACTTCAATTTTCTGGGATTACACTACCAAGACAGAAGATTGAAGTTGACAAGCTCATCAAAATGGGGGATTCATATGATTCTATAAAACAAAGTATTCAGCAAAGATATAGAACATTTGAGGCTCAAAAGGCGAAAGGTTTTAATAGACCATTTTACAATTCTTTGCTCAGTACCCTGGCGTTTGGTTGAATGCGAGGTTAGGGGTGACCTTGTTTTGATACAAACCTACCTGCTTTTCTTATGGAAATTACGCTGATTAAACACTAGTTAGCATAAGAAAAACATGATTTACATAAGAAAAGTAGGTAGGTTTGTATCAAAACAAGGTCACCCCCAGCCTCGCTTTCACCGACAACTGTAAAATAGTCTATTGATGAAGTCAAACCGACGAGAGAACGTTGTTCTCGCAACGCTTGTATATGGAAACCTTACTGTTCACTTGTTCATTCAGATTTGTAAGAACGACCTTTACCCTATGTTTATTTCTTTGTACATTGTTATGCAATACATGGTAAAGAACAGTGCTGAGAATTCAGGAAATTCGTGAAATGAGGGTTATTGTTTTGGGTATAGAACCAAATACATAGAGAGCTTGGCAAACTTATGGGATTTGGGATTTAAAACATGAGTCTTCTCTTAAGTAGCAAAGACATTTTATTACCGCGATACTGGTAGAATAGCAGTACTCGTTCCCCGTTCCTGAAATACTGTTTCCCCTCAGCGATAATGTAAATGCCACCCTGATGCTTTAATAAACGGTAAATTATTTCAACGTCTTCTGTTTAGCACCTTGTCTGTACGTGACATTCTTTTTGTAAGTCAAAGTAGCTTTTCCAGTGGATTTCAAGTTTGTTCAATG
>JAEMWC010000314.1:490000-497500 GCA_016490735.1 Pachyseris speciosa | reverse complement strand
ACTGGATGTCCCATCCATCCTTCTATTTTTTCATTTGCAGATGGCCAATAAGGAATAAGTAACCAAACTAAACGTAAAGATATCAGGAGATAGAACAAAGATGTGCCACAGCAGAAATTTTATTGTTTGTTCCTTCGTCTTTAAAGTTGGGGATTGCCACAGTTGTTTGTCTAGTGCAGGTAGATGAAACTTAAATTAATATTTTCATAAGCATCATTAACTTTTGAGCCCTTTTGTTGCATCAAGCCTTACATCTATGATAAACGTGTTGCTTTCTGAGTGGAATGAATCCATGAGTTTTATGACTCTCTCTTGAGTCTCAATGGCTCTCATAATCTTTAATAACTCCACATTTGAGCAAGGATCAAGAATGTAGTAACATAACTGGAAGAATAATGCATTTTAAATTTAAAATTCTTAACAGGTAATCACACCATTGCCATTGCGAAAGGAAAAGAGGATCACAAGTGCTTAAAAGAGTCCCTGGCTAATGTCATCAATGATGTCAACAGCTAGTGAAGGAGGAAAAGATTACTGTTGGCGGGAAAACAGTGCCCCTTGAATTTTACTTGGGAGGAGATAACAAGGTAAAAATATTAAGTTTTGTCATGATGTAAAAAAAGGTACATTGTCAATTTAATCATTTTCAAAACATCTTTCCACTTACAGCAAAATATTATTTTAAGTATAGTGTTATATATACATGTAAGCAATAGCATTTCTTTATGGCTGAGCATGCTTCCTTTTTTTGTGTTTCAGTTTTTGCTGATTGCCATGGGAATGAAGGGTGCCACTTCAAATAACAGTTGTATTTGGTTCAAAGTCCATAAGAATGAGAGGTAATATAATTTAGAATTAATAACTTTAAGTATAATAATTTAATAACCTTATATGACTTCTGACAACAAAAAATTGTAAATATATGCATTCTTATAAAATGAGATGAATAATCTCTGATCTGTAACTCACATGACTTTCATTCTTTGTAGATGCAACATGTCACACTCATGTGAGTACTTCAACAGTGAAGCCATGGCAAGAAGAGTTGACAGCTCGTCTACTGGCCCAAGCAGCCAGGATGCCATTCTGCCCCCTTTGTTCACACCCCGGGGGAGAGGGGAGGTGGTACTCTCAGAAAAATTGGGTGGGAGTGTGTGGCCCACTTCCTGAAACCCTTACCCTATTTCAGACCAAACTCTGCGATTTCCCTACCCTGACCAAAAATTCGATACCCTATTTCAGTCCAATTTCACGTACACGGTTTTTGTGGACATAGTTAAAAGACAAAAGAGAAGGGCTTTTGTTGATGGCTTTATCACCTAATGATGAAGAAGTAGCTTCTTCTAAGAAACATACCCAATTCAAGACTAAAGTGCACAAACCATACCCCATTTCAGACCAAAATTGTCAAAATCGATACCCTATTTCAGACCAAAACGGCTTAAAACCATACCCTTTGGGCCGCACATACCTATATAGCCCATTTGAGGGAGTACCCCCTGGGGGTTTCATCTGATGTTAAGGATTACAGACATACTGGAGGAGGGACTAATCCGTGATACACTGAAATGGGACACAGTACGTTAATGAGAATACTAACGTTTAGATCAGTGAATATAATGGTACATCGTTCCACTATCACAACCATCAATCTATAAATTCCTGTCAATTACAGTATGGTTTAAAAATAATAAAAGTCCGCTCAGAGGAATGTCTGCTACACAGCAACACACGATAAGACAGATAACTTGCCGCTACAAATTTAGCTCTCGCATTTAGATGGAGTTTTGGAATGCAAAATTGCCCTTATTTTTTGCTTCAGCTCAATGTCACTGACGACCAGATCGCCGCTTTCATTGAAGAACTAGCTGCATATGTAGAGGACCACCTGGCACTGTTAGATGCTGTAAGTTGAAGTCATTTTCATAAACAAAGTTTGGAAGGAAAGTTGTACAAATTTCACAACCAGAAAAGAACAATGTGTTTTCAGTTGAGCCAAGTTTTCACGCATGGGGAATAGGTGCTGACTGTTCAATACACACTGATTTACACAGCTGAGGCAGTGAGCGGCATTGAAGAAAATACCAGGCTTTATTACATTGATCACAAAGTAAAAATCTGCACTTTTTTTTTAAGGCCTGGCGAAACATGGATAACCTTACCAGATGGTAAGTGGTGTGAAAAATTTGACAACTTTGTGCTCCTACGAATGCGGCGTTTGTGACCTACGTTCACCTCTCTTGTCTTATTAAATACAGGGACTTCATGGTCTTCATGACCGCAATTTTTGTGCGGGATCAACCCACATTTACGGAAATTTTGGGAGACATCAATATTAACTGTAAATGTCTGTTCTGGATAGTTGACAAAAAAGTATTTTAAGCATGTTCCAACTTTTCTAAATTCGCAGTTTATGGAGAAGTTGCTAAAATACTCTCAGTTTACCAGACGCCTACCAAGAAACAAGTGAACAGTGTTTTTCTTTCTATGTCCTATCTGTAGGGTCGCAGACATAGAAGCAAGCGGGGTCAATTTAGAGTAACATAAATCAAATGCAAAAGAACTGCACGGGAAACCGACTAGAGAATAAATGTGTGTTATAATTCTACTTCTGTCTCGACTAGTTTATTTCCCCTTTTAATAAAAGTAATAATAATAGCATAAATGGTGCAGAAGGATAACAGTGTATGGTTGCCTACTTTTATTATATTCAGTGGTGGCTTCTATAGAAGCCGTTTTATTACAGTGAAAAGGTTACTGCTGGCTGGCGGTGAAATAGTTCTTCGTGAACTTGACCTGGACTCTCTCTCTAATGGGCGGGAATCTTCTTTGCGGCCTTGTTCATCCAGAAAGGCAGGCGACTTGCCAAGAAACAATCTTAGGCTTGCAGGAGTATCGACGGAACTTCCACCTCCGGTTATGGTGAAACATTTCTTTAAGGAGGAACCAAGACCAGCTTTCACGAACTCCTCTTTACTTGCGAGGTTCGGCGCTCCCCGGAGCTCTGAAGGCATTTCAGGAAACAGCGACCTTATTAAAAACATCATGCCACATGGTGGTAGTCTCCGCACACGGCATAGACGATTTCAGTCCTTTCTCGAATCTCTCTCTCAACATTCCTCCAAGCGTACTTCTGGCGATCGCTTTCGCAGTTTTCCGCTGTAAGCATATTATCGTCGGCGTATTTTTTCATCCAAACTCTGTTTTCGCGTGGACAACAGTATTTTTCCTGTAACATGCACATTTCAATTATGGGAGGGCTACAATAGTGTGCATTAATATTCAAAAGTTTCCCCATGGGACTGCGGCCAGCTCGTGGGACAGAAACATTTGGAAAAACAGAAGATACTGTCCATGCTCTTTTGAACGCAGCCAAGATGACAAACAAAGGACAGTAGGGGATGTAGTTTACAACTTCTTCATGAGCTACACGCATAAAAAAAATGCAGCCACACGGTAGATAATTTTACAGTTCTTTGCTCAGTACCCTGGCCTTTGTTTTGATACAAATCTACCTGCTTTTCTTATGGAAATTATGCTGATTAAACACTAGTTAGCATAAGAATTGGTTTACACAAGAAAAGAAGGTAGGTTTGTATCAAAACAAGGCGCTTTCACCGACAACTGTAAAATGGTCTATTGTTCGGCGTACGCTTTGGACATGCTAATCTTCAATGAAAGTAAACAGCTCTCAGAATGCAAATAAGTAAATAGTTTAGAAATTTTCCAGAAAACCACTGGGTCGTATCGTGTATGGTTTGTACTCTTCTCCCGACAACGTTTCTTCAATTAGGTATACAGCACCTCTCGCATGAATCCTTAAAGTTAACTTGAATAATTTGAAGAGTTTGGCGACACATTTGATGTCAAAACTTAATTTTATTCGGAGTAACCAAAATTTCTATCAAATTTTCTTGCGCGAGGTGGTGTATTCTTTTTTGCAGGGACCGCGCAGGGGGAGGGGCCGGGGGGCCAGCCCCCCCCCCCCCACACTTTTTATGGAAAAATAATAAATTAAGTAAAAGACAAATCTAAAAAAAGTACTTTCATGGGATAATAGCGCTTGGCTAAAGGTGGCGGACCTTGCGGGAAAACATCCAAATTTATGATTGGTTCCTCTCGATCCTGTCTTATGGAATAAATTTTAAAACCACTATCTTTACAATTCATACACTGAGTTGTGGTCTTCTGTTGGTGATTAAAATGGGGTTGACAGACCAACGCGACTCCTGCTGTGTGCCCATCAGTTGTGTTATTCACGGCCTTTATAGTTTTGCTTTAACAAGGATATCTTTAAGAGATTTTCCGTTTCTATAAGAAATCAAGAGAGGTTCCTTGATCTCTCTGAGTAATGGTTGTTCTTGTTTTAGATGCCATTTGTCAATTAGTTTTTTTTTCAAGCATGGTAAAGACTGTTGAAATTGTGCCACGAAGGGTAAAAGCTTCTTGTGCGTTCTCTGTTTCTGTGTTAGAGCTGTTTTTCAATCCGCATAGTTAACTTCTGAGAGTATCTGTTCCACCATGCATTTGCTTAGGGTAACTTCTAGAGATAAGGCACGTTTTAAAGTTTTCTATGTTGAACACGACCACATCAGCTTTGCTGAATTTTTAATCGTGATTAAATAAATGCTGTTATTATTATTATTATTATTATTATTATTATTATTATTATTATTATTATTATTATTTTTATTATTATTATGTTGTCTGTGAAAGTGACTCTTGCAGAGTTACTCAAGAAAGGCGGAAAGAAAAGACTCAAGAAAGGTTCAGTAATCTCACAGTACTCAGTAAACAATCACAAGGACAGAACAAACTTTGCCTTACTGACGTGGCAAATGAAGTTTTTGGTCGTGACGACAATCAAAAAAGGAATTTAGGTACATTCAGAGAATCCTATTTCGTGACAGTAAGCGAATAAATGAACCAAACTCTACCTTCGTTTACAGATTGCGTTAAGTGTGATTACAAAGTTCATTTTGTCACTAACCCCTTTCTCTAAATGCTTGAATTGAGTTGAAAAGTGTAAAAAAGGATATCACTAGATTGAGTTAATAAAATATGTTAACTGCTGGAGAAAGCTTATGAATTAAATGGAATTATATGCGTTTTAATTATTTTTAGAGTTAGTCCTCTCCCCTCACTTGAAAATGCGGGAGCGGTCCCCCACTTAAAAAACTGCTCCGCGGGTCCTGAATATAAGAACCATGTACAAAACTTTCAACAAAACCCCTGCCACCAAAAACGCTACTAGGAGAGGTTTATTGTATTTGACATTAGCTACGCCATCGGCGACTTCAGAGCATACATTTTTTGCCCTCTGACGACTCCGGGACTACCTAAGAAGCACCATAAGGCAGGATCGTCTGAACGGCTGCCTATTTATGCAGTCGCAAATCGATTACGGACACTGGACACAGTTAAGATTGCAAAGAGGTTTACTTGCGCTAACAAACTGCGCAAAATTCGTTTCAAAACGCGCATCTGGCTTCCCACAATTTGAGCACCTGGAAAAGACTTGTCATATGACGCTGTTGAGAGCAGTGAATACGGAACACCTGCGAGAGAAGCAACTCCGATTTTGAAATGGATCTTAGGAGGGTGAACAAAAGAGAAATAAAGTCGCCTTTCATCATAAAAAATGGGATAAGCTCCTAACACAGGATCATCACCCCAAACTTCCATAATATATTTTTTCTATTATACTTTTATGAAATTAAGTTTTTCGCACAACTGTTGTCTATTTCTTTGGTAAAACATAGTACCTTGCGAGGCCCTTTTACTTATCAATCTGTATTTGTATAATCTTGCGAGTCTTTCGCAATGATTTGTTGGGTAAGTTCTAGTACGTGTGAGTTGTAATGACTATAGCAGCTGGCGTGAATTGAAAGAGCATGCGTGCTTGTGCGTGTACTTGTGCGTGTGGTGTGTGCGAGCGTGGATATGCTTGGTTTGGTATGTAAGAAATATTATCTGTACTGTTTGTTTAATGAAAAAAAGAGAGAATTAACTCATAGCGATCTTACGCAAACTTCTAAGAGGATCTATGACAGCGCAGACTGGTCTGGTCATCGCCTGACATCGCTGCAAAATTTGATTCAGGATACAGAATACAAACTAGTTTCCTTTTCCACTTGAACGAAATTGATGTGGGAATTTTTTACGATCAATAAATTTTAACCTTATTGGCGGATCTTGTGATGCAAGCGGACGCCTTTGCCCCCTTGCTGTTGACTAGGAATTACTTAAGAATAGCGTTCTGTGACGTCTCACGCTTTCTGGGCACTGCGGCAGTTTTAGCGCAAGTTTCAGAGTTACGACACGAGATGTGATTGCTTAGATTTTATTCATGATTTCCCATTATGGTAGAAACGTTTTTAACGAGCTGTTGAGGCAAACACACAGGACAAAAACGAAAACTGACTCCATGATAGTGTGATTCATAAATAGCTCTGACAAAATGAACAGCGAGTGATGTTAGTTAACACCGTTAGCTGTGCTGTCTGCCACGTTGTTGTCCACGCCAGTATTACCAGGCTTGTCCTTGAACTGTGCCATAAAATCCTGATGAAAATGTTTTAGACGTTCAAACATTGGAACGAATTTGTCTTCAGAAGGAAGGATAGTGATCCTGTAAAAGAAATATGTTGTTATAAAATCATTCAAAAGTAGAGTAAGAGTTACGTTTCGTCATCTGACTTTCGCAAACTACTGCTTGGAAACCACTGCTGTGGAAACCTGGCCCATTTTAGTCACGGAGGTCTTATTTGATGTGCAAACAAAACTGAAAGTAAATTCAAACATACAGACGAGGTATTATATTGGGCCAACTGCCTTCCCACTGTCTATTTGTCTACATTTCCTTTTATCTGAACTCTTAGTCAATTAATGGCTGGAAAATCTGACATATCAAACGCTGAATCGAATTGCTCACGGTTTTCCGATTTGCTACGTCAACAGTACGACTGGAAAATGGACCGCGGGAAATTTACTTCTATCAGCCTCGTCTTGGGATCAAAAGTAGTCCAAATTGAGGCTGAGAAAGCACTGAATCTGGGAAAACGTGATACAGATCGTCGTGGTAGAAATAAAATACATTTTCCACGTTATAAATTCAGCAGTAAAGGCAAGTGGTTGAGTTAGACTATATAACGAATGTTTTGTCGTACCGGAGGTAGATGTTGTTGCCGTGCGCATGTTTGTCAAAAGCACGGCCTGGTACCATGAAGACTCCAGTTTTTTCTAATGCGTGCCAACAATAGAAATCATCTAATGGCAGGTCCTGGGCCTAAATGGGTAACATAAGAGAAATTATAGAAAATAAAGCAAGGTTGTACAATTTTTAAGCTAGGTTTGAGTACTCACTCTTTTCGTCCATTTCAACAGGATAAAGATCTTTGACAACGACAACAATTATATATCGATAGAAAATGCGTTTCGTTTCCATTTATTCTCTTTTCCTGGGGCTGCTTCGCCAGTGTCTCCGTGGAACAGAATTGC
>JAEMWC010000314.1:395000-487500 GCA_016490735.1 Pachyseris speciosa | reverse complement strand
GAGGATTGCAAGTGAGTCCAATGATAACCTGGCAAGAACAGAGTAAAGGGAAGAACAAAATGTAACTATTCTTCCGTTTCCCACAAAAACAACACGCCGATGTTAATTTCCCTTACGTTGTTTTTAGAAATGTGGGTCGCACTGGGCGCAAAAAATGGCCAACACGGCTTGCAGTTGACTCCAGTTTCTCTAGCAGGAATCAATAGGAATTAGAAATAATTCTCCCGGATAAAATGCTTGCAAACCATTCGGTTTCTTCCAACATTTTGCGAGGCTCTTTGACAGTTAAGTGGGCCCCTTTATACTCCCCAGTAAACAACAATCGTTCCAAGCAGTACTCTCAGTGTACGAAGTCATTTAAGCTAAACTACCTATTCGTCGTTCTTCCAGTCGATTGGATAGTTCAACCCTAAACCACTGCGCCACAACCTTTAGATACAAAATGCATTTTGGCTTAAAGTGCATCTAACCCCAAAATATTTTTTCGCTTAAATAAAACTATGCACCTGCTCGAAACGAATTGCACCTTTTTAAACCGGCAAAATATTGACTTTTTATAGGCCGTAAAAGTTACGAAATTTAGCCATCATCTGTCCCACAACCGAGCTAGTAAGGGGCGTGGGTCTATTCCTTACTTGACGTCACAAACTGTTTTGCATGCATGTTTACAAAGACGATGCAAAGCAGTTTGTGATGTCATGTAAGGAATAGAACCATGCTTCTTACTAGCTCGGTGGCTAGATTTCGTAACTTTTACAGTCTATAAAAAGACTAGATTTGGTTTAAAAAGGTGCAAAACGGTGCAATACGTTTCAAACAGGTGCAAAGTTTTATTTACGCGAAATTTTTTAAGGGTTTGGTGCACTTTAAAGGGGCTAAGTCACGGTCTTTGGATTTTGAAAAGGTCATTTGTAATCCGTTTCAATCTTCTCCATCCTTCACCATCCTCGCCATATTTGCATTTAGTCTTGTGTCTTTGGTGCTTATCTTCCTTGACAAATTGTTATTCCACTGTATCCCATTATTTAAATACATTTTTTGTGTCTACTAATGATGACTCAAAATATCGTGACCGAGCTCCTTTAAGTGATGCGCCCGTGTAGCTCAGTATGAAATGAAATGAAATGATAATGGATTTATATACCGTACATATCACATAGTTTCATGGCGGTTTACAATTCTTCTCCTGGGTGAGATCGGACGTCAGCCTGTAAAGGCGCCTCTGGCAGCCGCTATCAGTCCATATTTGATTTCACCCACCCACCCAACCCACACATGAATGTCAAGACAGATGAAAGGTAGACCACCACACCGGGAACTACGTCCCCTACTCTTTTCGAACAGTGTGTGGGTTCTTTAACGTCCCACAGATTATTAGGAACAAGTGTTGTGAGACGGGACCTACGGTTTATCGTCCTTATCCGAGAAGACTAGAAAGTCTAACCGTTTGTAGATGTAATTACAAACGGCAGCACTTTCTCCTCAATTATTTAAAGACCCTGAGTGTTGGTCCGGCCGGGATTTGAACCCGCGACCTCCCGCACAGTAAGCCGGTGCTCTACCACTGAGCTAACCGTGTTTAATCGTTGTACCTGTCCTATTGTAGACGGACAAGATCTCGCACTGAGATACCCTCTAATGTAAGCTCTGACTTGATCGCTGAATCCGGTGAGCTCGATGTATGCGCCTCTAAGACCACACCTGCCAGAAACAAAAACAAAAAAGATCAATATCATGAGGTGACATTTTGTGGGATACACTCCTGGACCCAGTTGCTCGAAGCATGGTTAGCGCTAACCTGGGTTAAATACCATGACAACCTGCAGGTTTTAATACATCTTAACCAATGGTTAGCGGTAAACATACTTCGAACAACCCAGCCCTGAATTATATAAGGGGTAAATGTACAGTGTATCTGTAAGTGATTTGTCAGCTATTCTGTTCTGAAATAGTATTCAGTGATATTCGGGTCTAAAAGGGAGGGCATTTCCTGATTACTAGCGCGAAATAATATTAAAGTTAAGCGGAATTTTTATTAATTGCGTGAACAGGGAGAATTAAAATTGAAGTTTGGTTTTTGAACTCTGTGATAGTGATAATGACAACGACAATAGCAATGGTAAAAATAATCATTCATATGGTCAGATCCCACCCCTACCGCCACATTTATTTATTTATTTATTTATTTATTTTAGTCAATATTTATAAAGGGACATCCAATTTAAATGGAGCCCTGATATAACATAATATAAGAAGAAAAAAGAAAACATTACATTACACACATAATTCGTAATAAATACGCACACACAGATTTGTAATAAATATTTACTGGTTCATCACATCACGAATCTTACTCTCCAGTGTATCCTTTGGCACTGGAATGAAGCGAAATGAGTTGGAAGTCGCTGTACTCAGTTCCCAGGTCCCGCAGTACTTTCTTGCATGAGTGGAACTGGGCACCATCGGCGTACACATTCTCTTGGTAAACTTCATCTGCGAATAGCACCAACTTCTCTCGCGCACAAAACTTGATCACCTCTTGAATGTTCTCATACGTGAGAACCTGACCTGGGAACCAAATGCAAATAGTTGGACAAAATTGTTCATGATAATATTGTATTGTTCGAAACAAAACTCTGACTTGTACAGTACATGCATACCAATGTGGTTTGGAGCAGTAAACGGGTTTTTTTTCAAAGTGATATTTCGATGTAATAATAAAATTGAGGACAGCTGAATAGAATCATAATGCATAATCAAACGGGGAGGAAAGGGGAACTGAGGACAGGAACGGAGCCATTCCAGAAACGCTAAGCCAAAGGGCACCCAACGAGCAAAAACAACCAAAAGCTGTAGAAAGGCATTTGATCTATTCGGATTCCTTAGCCGAAATTTAATTGCCCGAACATGTTTGTGAACAAAATCTTCTTTAGAGATTTCCTTTCCGAAAATGCTAGTTGACGTTTTTGACTGCCAAAAACAGCAAATACGTGAGGAAAACCTCTGGGGCTATGATTTCCTCATTGCGAATCTTTTAGGCCACGTTTCAGTTACGAAAATCCGAGTGCACTGTTTAATTGAAGCCGAAATCCTAAGGCGAAATACCCTCCACCGTACAGATATCTATCGAAACTTGCCGTTTGGTGCCCTTGAAGCCAGATGAAAAAGACTGACTCTCTAACGATGCTGGTTTACTTTATCGCTTTACACACAGAACAGAAAAAAGCAAGTTGGGCGGACTGGGCGGTGAATGTTGTTAATTAAATAACAACTGGCAAACAAAAAAATGAGTCTCTTTCAACCGAGTATCTTTCAACTGAGTCACAGATGGTTAACAGACCTACCGGTAGGATTCCCTGGATTTATTAGCACCAGGGCTCTTGGTACGCAGTGTGGCCTGGCTTCTTCTAATGATCTTTTGAGCTCGTTTATATTCAAAGCCCAATTATTGTCTTCATCAAGTTGGTAAAATATCTTAGGATAAGATTGAAAAAGGAGCCATAAGCAGTCAATAAGATTAGGTGGGTCAATTTTTAAGCAAAACTGTGACCTTGTTATATATAAAGTAGTGCCGGGAGGTGTGACAATGGGTAAAGTAAAAAAGGCAAACTATAGATAGGAGAAAGGAGGATCTCGGCGAGTAGTAATCATGGAGCGATATGAAATTCATTGTGAAACTACGTCTCAACTTCAACGGTAGTTTCACTACGATAAGTGAGATCGTTCCTACGCGGCACTACACTACACTACACTACACTACACTACACTACACTACACTACACTACACTACACTACACTACACTACACTACACTACACTACACTACACTACACTACACTACACTACACTACACTACACTACACTACACTACACTACACTACGCTGCACTACACTATACACTACACTACACTACACTACACTACCCTACCCTATACTACCCTACCCTACACTACCCTACCCTACACTACACTGCACTACACTACACTACACTACCACACTCTAATGACCTTTGCTGTGCTGTAATGTACTTTATTATTTTATTTTATTTATTGTATTTTATTTTATTTTATTAGCTTCGCCAGAGACCTGGCAGGGACACTACAACAGCATGTAAGACTAGAATTTTATTCCATAAAGCTCATCTGTAGAAATCTATACGCTTTATTTACACATGTGAAAAAAGCCTATACAGCCAATCAGAAAGTACAGCTGTTTCACGTGTGGAAGTATAACCAATCAAAAATAGCGTAAAGGCCTTTCCGAGCCAATCAGAATCGTGCATCGTTTACATTCAAATAGCTTTTCAGATTTGACTGCTCTGTTAGCGGCGCCTTCCCCAAAGTGGGGTTGCCAAGAGCACAGGGACATAAGATGGGGTGACGTTGAGAGAAAAGAAACAGCGGATGGAACAGCTCTTCTGGAATATAACGAAAGACAGACGAAGACAAGAATAGGCGCTGATCCAGAAGACTCTCGTGCTGTAAAGCCAAAAATGCCTCCGGTGGAAGGCAGTGAAAGAGATGCTGTCCGGGCTTATGACCTCTATGCTTCTAAAAGACAAGATAACTTGAATACTCCGGATAGTCCGTTTTACTTAGCGATCAATCACACTACAAAAGCTGTAAATACAAAACCTTGGTTCAAGTTAGCTCCCATGGGAGTTAACAAACACAAGTCACTTATGAAAACAATGACAGAAAAGCTGGATTAGATGCTAAAAATCCCACCAATCATAGCGGAAGGAAAAGGATGATCCAGAAACTGAATGACCAAGGAGTACCACCAACGCATATTATGCAAATCTCTGGGCACAAGAACGTACAAGTCTGAACTACTACAGCACTCTGTCGGAGCGACAACAGAGAAACATTTCCAACATTCTGAGTGGATACTCCGGAGTGCCAGGACCATCTGGATACCAAGTAGGTATTTCCAGTGCTTTGACTCTGAATGCAACTAAAACAATACAGGAGACCACAACACAGCAGCCGTTGACTCTTTTCCAAGGTGCTTCAATTCAGGGAGGAACTTTTAACATTTCTGTAAATGCCTTGAACGAAAGTCTCACGTCGTCCTTGTATTCTCCAAGGTCCAAAAAAGCACGTCACTTTGTTATTGAATCAGACAGTGACTAAATGAAACATTATTCTATTCACTGATATCGTACTTATTATAGACTTAAAAAGCTTTTGTAAGTTCATTTTTCCTTTCAGCACTTTATTTCCTTGATGTACTGCGATATTTTCCATTGGTATTAAATTTGCATTTGGTTCTATTGTTAGTGATTTTTTTTTGCGTTAAGAAAACGATTTCAATGAAAATTCTCGTGTTACGTGCATGTAATAAACAGCTCACGTCATAGAAAGTGCGGCATACGGGGTTGTATTCACGAGTTGTTTGTGTGAAAACCCGAACGAGCGAGGTACGAACGAGTGCCGAGGGCTTTTGTAAACTGTATGTACTGTACTATGACTACTATGGTAGTTAGGTCTGTCCCAATTGTGCTCGCCAACGTTTGAACAACGTTTGGCGTTTGGAGCAACGATTTGTGGTTCTAGCCACCTCGAGCAAGTTTTGCCTTACTGAACAACGTTTGAGCAAAATATAGGTTTACAGCACGTATCAAGCACGAAAATGTTAAGTTTCTTGAACTTTTTGAGCAAATATCCCGTCACTTGATAACGTTTCGCAGGCCTATTATGATCTATCTAATATTATAACCGATAATGAGCTAAAATCCGGCACAGGTTCAAAGAATGCCGCTTAACCCGTCTTTGTTTCATTATTTACTTGTCATGAAAGGAACTGGATGGTGATTTGCCGAACAGAATTAGCCACCTTTACTATTCACCTTTGTCGTGACATCTGGTTTGTATCAGTTACAACTAGATTCCGAACAATGGGAAACAGGCTGTGTTAACAAGATCAGAAAGCCGGTGAGAAATGTGACAAGTGACTTGAGAGTATCCTTAAATTTTGCCTTAAATTTCACCCATATTTTGCCAGCAACTCTTGAAAGTTAACTTTCAAGCTATTTTTTCCTGACCGATATTAGCAGTTATTGAGAAGGACGATTTTAATTAACGTTAGGTGGCAACGTTTTGAAATTTCGGATTTTGACAATTTTTTAGCAACTATTTGGCATTCCAGTGAGCAACTGTTCACCATTTTACGAGCACAATCTGGACAGACCTGATGGTGGTACTGTAGAGCTGTGTTCAGCTATGCTTTACTACTATTACCTGATAAGAATCATGCTGCAGTAACCGTGCTTGGTACATGCTGAACCCAGGGACTGGAATCATTACCCCAGCACGACCGTATCCCTCGTGGATACTTGTTTGAACAATGCCAATCATAACCTGAAATGAATGGTAAGATAATGTATGCAAAGAAATGCACAGAAAGAAACCGTGAAAAAAAAAAAAGAAATGAAAAGAATTGAAAAGGAACGGAAACAAAAACGGGAAAAAGCAGCAACACAAAGAAACACGCAAACTTTAGCATTTATCTGGCCGTGACACGATGCGTGGTAATTGAAAAGCAGTTCGGTAAAGTAGCTGCGTATGTTCCCGGCCGGAACGACACTGGTAAAACCGATACTGTAGTCGTAACCGTGCCATTTTCAGGACGTTTACGGCAACCACAACCTCCTTTTAAAAATTTTTATCAAAGCTATTGTAACTAATTCGAGGTTATTCCACTCATTTAACCGTGAGTAAGTAAACCATCCTGGAACTAAATTGGCAGTTAGAAAGAGAATGGAAAATTCACCTTCATGTGTTGCCGTTCTCTACAAAACCTTAAATTTGGTCATTTCACGTTGTTGTCAGTTTCAAGAGAGCGGCAAACAAATGTACCAAAATTTTCTAATGCGGGTGCAAAACATTGTTTTTGCTCATTAAACCTGTTGTTTTGTGGCATGCTGATTGCCGTTGTCGTACTCGTTGAATTAGCTCCCTTTTGTCAGTCACGTGACAGACCCCTTCGAGTCTTCAAAGTCTTTGAGGTCTCAACGCGGCTCATCAACATGGCAAACTTACAATCGAACCACCACACACTGAAGTTGATTTTTCGCTAAGGATATAGAGAGGGATAAGCGGACCCTTGCGAGTCTTTACAAGGGGCCGTACCAGGATGCCCAATGAAGTCAGTAAGGCACCAACTAAATTACCACTGCATAAACAGACTTATATTGGAGCAGGAAAAGCAAGTTGAAAAAGAACAAAAAGGATCGTGCTACATGACGACGGGATACTGTTATTCAGTATTTCCCTGGCTTACCTCAACTCCTTCAGCCCCTCCGTTTGTGAGAAATATATTCTTATAGGACGCAGGATAGCCGTCCCGTCGAGAAATAAATTCCGCGATATCTTGAAGTAGCACAGTGATACCCTGCGTTGCAGTGTAGCTACCTACAAAAGACGATAAACGAGAATGTGCCCATTAATAAATGAGATTTGACGAGAGTCTAAGGACGTTCGGTGCCCCCTGACCATGTCAGAAATACTATGATTTTTGTGTGGTTTTCGACTGCGCGACTGAGAGCAGATAGTACTGCACGTCAAAGGTTAGAGCCATCTTGTACTTCGTCATGAGCAGAACGTAGGAAACTACTCTCCAATGGCTTTCATCTAATCAAACGGGACAATGTGGGATTTCACTTTGGGACACAGCAGTTACAACCACCCCAAATGGCTCACTGTCTTCCACTCCTCTGCCACTGACTTGGCCTGACGGGGAAAGTACGTACACTTACCTATGGTGTGTCCATTGGTATCATCCAGGATCCTCTTGGCTCTGTTTTTCACATCCTGAGGGAACCCTGGGTCATCTCGGAGCTCTGGGCACAAAAGAAGTGCCAAAACCTATAGATTACAAAGGAGTAACAAGGGGCAAGGATAGTTTAATGGACATCTGGAACATGTTTTCCCTCTTTGAATAATGCTTAACTTGTAACATGACTTCATTCAGCGGTCAAGACAACACTCGATGATTTTCTTATCTGAAATCTTATAGTTTAATCCATCAAAAACCAAAATGATTGTCCTGTCTACAAAACAGTTGCCATCTGCCCATGCCCTAGGAGACTAAAATATGAAGGTCGCTGTAAATAAATAACGAGAACATTGAGCGTGGTCTTGGTGTTAAACTCTTGGGAACGTACATTAATCAACATCTGAAATGGGAAAACAACGTCAAGTACATTGGTACCTCTTGTTACGCTACATTAACAATGCTTCACATGGTCAAAAATCTGACTCTGTTGTCTTTCCATGTTAGGAAAAACCTTGCTCAAGCTTTTATCCTATCGAAATTATATTGTAATGTCATTTTTCATCACTCGCTACCAGTTAATATTTAACAGCACGTCTTCATAGAGTGATGTGACCGAGTAAAGTCCTGGCCAAACGAACTCGCAAATAGACGCAAGTTTTCAACTTGGGTCTACTTGCGGCACCGTTTGGCCAAGACTTGCGTGCACTTGCGTTGACTTGCGATGACTTACGCTCACTTTGCATGGTCGAGATCAAATTTGCACGCAAGTCAACGCAAATTTTTAACCGTTTGGCAACCCAACCCAAGTCAACGCAAGTTGTGTGAGGTCCATTCGTTGTTATATCAACCTATCAGGCAATGAAATACAGGATATGTAGTCTGCAACTTGCGACTACTTGCGAGTCCGTTTGGCCAAGGCTTTAGAAATGGTGTTCAATTCAGGTTGGATGAAAGGTCGGATTTATCTCAAAGTTCAGTAAGCCGGAGTAGTTTTCTTAATCTAGTCTCAAAGGAATCTGTATCTATCGAAGTCATCAATAAAGAGTATGGTCATTACAACATAGAGTACAAAAGGCAGCTGCAAGCTTTGCCAATGGTAAATATGCAACGACGCTTGATATCCTGAAAACGGAATTGGTTACCGGTGACTGAACAACGCGAATGGCATATTCATTTTAAGAGTACAAACTAGAGCCTATATACAGCTCGGAATGGCCAAGTTATACCAAAATAACCGACACTTACGGTCCAGCAAGGGCATACAGCTTCAGAGATCAATGATCGCCAATACGTTTCACTGCAATGAAGCTGCTAATTTAGTCAACAGCCTTCCCGCCCGTTTCCTTAAGAAAGAATGGACCCAATTCTATTTTTTAAGGAGACAAAGAATCGCTACAAGATAAAGCCAGGTCCAGACTGTACTTTTTTTAGATAACTTTTAATAAGTTATCACTGTAAATATTAATTACTTAGCTTTGGAACACATATCTTGTTATTCATTTTATTATAATTTTTCCTAAGATTGTCTTAATTGAAATTAACACGCAGCTTATTACTGCTGGCACTGTTTTCGTTACGTCATACCTAAAGACAATAGGTTTTATACATGTAGAAGTGCCGTCTTTTTTGCAGACAATAGTTTTTCACACGCGAGAAACAAATTTTTCTGCGTTCAGTCAAAAGTTTCACCTTAAGCTGAAACATGTTTTAGAGAGGGCTTTTTTAAAATTTTGCTGGAAACTTTTGGACTGCGCTGCAACTTTTAGGTTGTAAACTTACAAATGAAGTTGTTTACAACTTGACGTGGCATATTTTGTTTCTTGTTAACGCTCTTGTGTTTTACAAACGCACAAATTTATGCATAATAAAACAATTACTAAATTCCGTTTTCGCCGATAACACAAACCTCGGCCATGATAATTCTCACTATGATGCTCAACCTTATACAATAATTCTTAATTATCAGTTGTTACCTGGCGAAAGAATGTAATATGTGGCTGCCCCATTCCCTGTGGATTCCCAAGGTGTATGAGGACTTCAGGAAATGGTTTGGCGTCGCCCTAGAAATAGATAACGGTTTAAAAAAGTACGGCCAACAAACCTGCTGGATTCACATTAACCCAGCGTTTTACCAAATCAGTGGGTTTGCCTGTTGAAATGTGGTGGATCGGCTTATGGGCTGAAGAGGTTCCACCCTTGTCCGCGCGAAGTCTGGAAAGGAGTGGGCGAGGGCGAGTCTCTCTCGGTGACGTCACCGCTCACAGTTGGGTTTGACCGTTTGACCGAGCCGAGAACGCCTAGGGACTAGGCTGCAACCTCCATAAATCTATAAGATTGATCACGGACCCCACCCAATTTAAAACTGAGCAAATTTCTTAAACACCAGTCAATGATTTCTTTGCTGCCTTAACACAATTAACAATTCCCTGTAATGTTATCTGTAATTATATGTATGTCTTTTATACTGTAATATTAACTTAATGTAAATACAGGACCCCATTTAAACCAGCCTTTGCTGAACTGGGAACATCCTGTTAAAATATTTGTTCAAATAAGTGACTCGGCAAACACCCCACTGATATTCTATGGAACCCTTATCCTAGCTTCTGAGATCCATAGCTATAACACAAGACTGATTTGTCACTCAGGGTTCGTACACTTTTGAGCTGTGAAAAATTCCATGACTTTCCAGGACTTTTTCCATAACTTTTTGAAAAATTCCTATACACTGGTGACTAACAATCGCGGTCTGGCTTGGCCTTTGATCCAGCTCCTGCATTTACATGTACCAAGACTACCAACGGATTGTTCCCAGAGTTCAATTTAGAGTTCAGAAAACATACAAGCGATACGTCAAGGAACAATCTTCTTCACTTTGATATTCTGAACATAGCTTTTTATAGGGAAATGGAATGAAACTTCTTACCGACGAACTCGCTTATGAGGGAGGAATGGGCCGAGTAAAATGACATGAAAATGGCGCGGCGGTAACCAAGATAGCAACTGAAGCAAGTACGTCTCTTGTATCTCTCTCAGCCTAAAAGTAATTTTGGTTTACCGTAAGAGGGGTAGTCCGCGGGGTAGTCCATAGGGTAGTCCATGAAGTACTCAGTGGGGTAGTCCGCGCAGTGGGTTGTCCACGGTGCGGGACTCAGTTTTTTCAACTCAAAGATGGTTTGACGTCTGCTTCTTTGTTCGCCTCGCTGGGTGCTTATTACTTTCTTTACTTGCCGTAGGCAAGCCATAATTTAGTTTTCTCGCCTCTGTAGCTAATTTACTTGCTTTATTCGCAGCCTTGCTGAGTAAGTTATAATTCCGTTTGGTCGCCTCGCTCGACAATTTACTTGCTACATTCGCCTCAATCGTTGGAGCAACGAGAGAACCACATTATTAGGTAACCACATAACGTAATGACAAAAACACACACATAATGAAGTAACCTCATCACATAATGCTTAAACCACATAATAAAGTTACCACGCCACATAATGCAGTTACCACACCACATAATGATGACAGCACGTTACATAATGCATCAACTACATCACATAACGCTAAAACCACATAATGAAGTTACCACATCACATAACGATGAAACCACATAATAATAAAACAACATCACATAATGGACTAACTACATAACATAATGCTGAAACCACATCACAACATGACGAAACCTCAACACCTAAAGACAAGACCACATCACATAATGACTGAACCTCGTAACATAACGATGAAACCACACCACATGGGAATGTAACTGCACTACAAAATAACGAAACTACACCAAAAAACTACAAAACGTCAACATCAAAAGATAAATGATCACATAAGAAAGTTGTGGCTTTCCACATATTAGCCTCGTTTGTTTGCCTCGGTGGGCAATTGACTCGATTCATTCGCCCCATCACGTGGAGAGGTCAGACCACTCAGACGTTTTCCACATTAGGAGCCTGGGGACTGCTAACAAACAACGAAACGGATAACTTCAAGGTCGAGATTTAGGGTGGGATTAGGAAGCTACCCTATGCGGGCAGCAATTATCTATCACTTTCCATTGTTTTTATATAAATATGCAAGTGAGACTTTGCACTTTTTTATTTCTCCGTCCCTGTAATATTATGTAACCTACGCCAGTTAATTTCACGTGGAAGTGAAACTCGAAAGCCTGAGCAACTTTGGTCACTGCGCACATTTTACCTGTCACCATTTATGTAATTTGCTGCTCTTCCTTTTTCTGTTCTTGTAATGTATTGTTATGTATATAGTAACATTTGTAATAGTGTAAGAAAAATAAAAAAAACTGGAATCTGTAAATCTGTAATTCAAAACAATAAATATTTCAAGTGTGTGTGACATTGGTAAGGAGGAAACAGTTGCCGGTGACGACCAAGGAGCTGAACTGGCGTGAAACACTGGACTTGAAAGTATTCCAACTAACGATTCTGTTTTTATGATTCTTCTATTCGTCGACTTCCATTTTCGTGGTCGGAGTTTTCTAAGGTGGAATTTACAAAATCTCTTGCTGTCTTCATTATTGTATGCAGTCACTCAATAGTTCTGCACCTCAAGACATACAGTCCCGTAGTCATATCTGGCCACAAATATCGAGTCCGGGATTCAAAGCATAACTTTTAGCCCCTGTTTACAAGTATGGAGAGTAACACTAGTGCTTGCAGGAGGGTCAAAGATAGTCCGAGTTTACAAGCAAAATTTTACAGGTAGGGTTACCCAACCACCCGGGACAACTTAATCGCAAACAAAATGACCGATAAGGAAAGAGTTCTGCTAGTTACTTCGATTCACCTGTCTTTATGCACATGTCATCAGCTTCCCCGTGGGGTCGACCCCGGGCTAACCAGGGGGATTGTAAAATCAGTCAAGCAAACTTGGGGAATTTCCCCGGGGGGTCGGGGAATATCTCAAGACAAAGTCCCTGGGTGAGGTGTTTCTCAGCTGAAAATCCCCGTGACATCCTTTTCAAACTTGTGAATTCCCCACCCCCTAATCATTAATGGTAAAACAATGTCAAGATTTTCCCCTACCCTCGAGGAAAGAATCCCATTCATCTCCTTATATTCCCCCACATATCTCCCTGGTTGTCCCGGGGGTCGACCCCACGGGGAAGCCGATGACATGTGCATTACCCTAGCGCCAGGGTAACCCTAGCTATTAACCGCGGTCAGACGTAAAAAATAAGAAAAGTCCTTTATAGCTAAGGTTTTTACGTTGAGAGCTCAAAGATGATGAGTCTTTCATCAGTCTGTGAGTTTACTAAATCATTTCAGGAATTACTAAAAAAAGTTTTAAAGTTTTTTTCAAGCGAAGAATGAGGAAACTGTTCGGCGCGGTGTGTTTTTGTTTTTCTGTTTCAATGCGTGACTTCAGGAAAATCGATTCACCTTATTGTTCCTAAAACTTTTTAGTAATTCATAAAATGATTTAGTAAATTCACAGACTGAAGAAAAACTTATCATCTTTGAGCTCTCAACGTAAAAACCTTATCTTTTAAGGACTTTTCTTACTTTTTTACGTTTGACCGCGGTTAAACCCTAGCTACCGCTCTGCTTGGGTCGGGACAACTTTTTAATTGTTTCCAGGCCCTTTGAATGTTGACAACAAACGGCCATCATGGCGGACCGAGTACACTCAAGAAGTTTATACAGATAATCTTCCTTTTATCTCAGAAACAGAAAACATTTCTAGTGCAAGGTCGGTAAGCATCCTTCGCTCGAATAACTTCCTCCACTGATCTGTACGGCCATGTTTTCTTTGTAATCTTCGTCAAATCACTCTCTCGTTTGACATCGGCTGCATTCGAGCGAGTGATGTATTGTATTCTGGGGTCTCTTTATTGTAACTTGTCGTTCTCTAGCGAAAAGAAGGTAACATAATAGCATCCCATAACAGTGGAAAGCAGCAATAACAGCAGTACAGACAAGAGAATCGAAGTACTTAGCAGAACTCTTCCCTTGTCGGTCATTTTGTTTGCGATTAAGTTGTCCCGGGTGGCAGCCGGTTAACCTACCTGTGAAATTTTGCTTGTCAACCCGGCTATCTTTGACCCTTCTGCTAGGCTACCCTTTGCACTCGGGTTACCGTAGCTCCCTGCTTGTAATCAGGGCCTTACTGCTTGGTAATTTCGCTGCTTCACAGGTCCAAGGTGGCTTCAACACTTTTGTGATTTAAGTTCTTACCTCCAAATGTATGCGTGATCGAATCTATCTCAACTGCAGGTAGTCGAATCTCATACTTCTGCATACTTACACGAGCAAGTTCCTCTCCAATTTCACGAGCGCGATCTTCTAGCCAACCTCTGATCCCATATTTGATTCTCTTGAACGCTGGGTTGATGCTTTCAGCGGTGAGAATCTCCATTTAGAGTTTACAGCAAAGATTATTGAGTATTCAGCACGGCCAGTTTGGTTAATCTGGTTAACGCTTGCCTCACGGTACGTGCTCGCTGTCACAAATGTATAAATCACATCAATTTCGTCCCCAGGATCACCTCCGCTTTTGTGACGGTGTGGTGAGAACAAAGAGATTTTCAACCTTTCGGAATGAAACTGTTACTTTATGTTTATGCAAACGATTTTGGGTTTTTTTTGTCCACTAACATGGCCTTCGTGAAGAGCACCAATTCGTTAATTTGTTGGGCGAAATGTCACAACGTTAGCAAATTACTGTTAAAGCCCAGTTCACCTGTACCTTGAGGATTTTTCAATTAATTTAAGGCGCTGTTACACTGTGCAATGTTTCGTGCAACTTGTGTCGCAACGCCATTGCAAGACAAGTTGCACGAAACATTGTACCAAGTGTACCATACCCTGCAACGGCCAAAATCGTTGCGAGACAATTTGCACGAACCGTTGCAGAAAGTAGAACTCGATTCTACTCTCTGCAACGGTTCGTGCAACTTGTCTCGCAACGATTTTGGCCGTTGCAGGGTATGGTACACTTGGTACAATGTTTCGTGCAACTTGTCTTGCAATGGCGTTGCGACACAAGTTGCACGAAACATAACAGCGCCTTTAATCGCTACTGAATTAAGCAAAAAACCGCGAAGTCTCTCGATGAATAACTGCGATTTTTAAAAAAAGAAATCCATGAAGTGCGGTAGAGTGTGCTGTAATACGCCATGCACTTCGTTGTATTAATCGTGGAATTTGAACTCTGCTGATGTTCTCGTTTGGACGAGATCGTCATGTAACTTCGCATTTTTACAAATATCAGGCGAATCTCTTTACTTTTGAACCCGGCTTTTCATATCATTTTTAGAGGAGTTTTTTTTTTATTGACACAATATACACAACTTCAGATACACTTTACATACAGTGCGCTTCATTAATTGTTAACAATAATTTATACAACCTAAAAAATGCAACTTACTCAAAACAAAAAGATATACGAAGTAGTTTAGTAATACACAACAAACAAAAGGCGCACAAATAAGACATAACTGAGAAGCACTCGGTTGCAAGCTTAACTTAAAAAGTCATTTTATCAACAACTTACTTTAAATTGTAACGTCGTTTTATCTTAGGGTCATACTCTGTAACACCCTCATGAAGGAAGGGTGTGCCTCCCGAAATATTCGGGGTTTGAAATATATATTCATCGCCGTGTAACCATGCAGCCTTGCTTGTTTTTTTACCGTTTGTTAATTTACACTTTTGTTCCACCCATCAAATAAAACTCGCAACTGAACCAAACCTAGTGCTTAAAGGAATTTCTTCATATAAATAAAAGTCAGCGAAAAAATCGAGAACGGTACTATGAGATCACAGCATCATTATAAATAGCTATAAATAACAGTCATCTACCCTCCGAGCAGGTACTCTGATGTGTTTGACCCTAGCGGGGAGGGGGAGGGGGAGCGGAGGAAGAAGCTGCGAAATTGTGAGGGGCCTGGAGCAGTAGCTTTACCACGTCGCCGTAAGTCACAAAACCAACAAGAGCGCCTGCCCCCAGGGCAGGCTGAAAACTTCTCAAAACTGGCGCCTTTAAGCGAAGAACATTTTCACCAAGACTAAGAATTGAAAGAATAAATTAAAAACGACGGTCGGCCCATAATCTTTTGAGGGGAGATGTGCCATTGTGCGAACGAACGAACGAAAGAACGTAGAAAGCTCAGTCGGTCGATGTACAGAAGTGTGCTGGAAATTTAGTTGCAGCCGGATCTCGTGTTGAGGAGACACCAAACCAGATGGCAATTGAAATATAGTTTTACTTGTCGCCTCTTAACATCCTGGGGTAAAATTTAGTTACTGTTGCTGAACATCATCATCTCTGTATTTGTCCATGAAGTCCTTGTGAAACTTTGTAATTCTTTTGAACATGGGAATAACTTTATCCTCAGAGGGTGTAATTGTAAATCTGCGGCAAGGAAAAAAAGGTAACGTGAGTGCCTTGTTTGATATTAACCCCTAAAATTTACCATTCACAACTTATCTTCCCTACTTCATTAAAGAAATTCAGATCACCTCCAGCGATGGTCATTAAGCATGGGCCTATACACAAGAGATGCGAGTGCCAGACGTCCATAGCCTGGTCCACACGAGGAAGTTTTGTGCAACACGTATTCGGTGACCATTTTTATTTAGTCGCGTAAATAAGAAAATTTGCCCGAACTTTATGTGACAAATACATTTGCTGAAAAACTGTGACAAAGAAAAGAAATGACATATGCGAAAGTTTGTTGGAATTCAAGATGCGTCCCAAACAATTGCATGTATTCACTCATACGTTGACAATGCCAAAACCCAGAGCGTTTGGTCGTTCCGTTGTTGCCCACGCTCGAATCCATCACCTTCTTTCACCTTTGTTTTGTTCTTCCACCTCATATATAGTAATACTGCTCTTATTCCACGTCCAATTCTTGCCTGTCCTCTCGTTCGATCCGAGGCGCCATCTTTCAGGCAAGATTTAGCACTCTCGCCTTGTTGTCATGCGCTTCCCGCTGACCAAAGTCATTCCTGGCGCATAGACACAGCATTTGCTGTCTCGTATACAACATCAAGTATCTTATTTGTCATAGAAACCTCGCCACAGAAAGTTTTGCTTGTGCGGACCAGGCTATACATTCCATGAAACGTGCGGTGTACTCCTATACAAGTAGTACCCAGTGAGGTCAGATCAAGAACATCAAACGACTGCTTTAATTAACTTAATCAGGTAACTCAACTCAGATGGACTCATTACAGAAAATCCAGGCAATTACGGTTTCAGGTTTGGTTATAAGGGAGGATCAGTAATCAATCACCTGAAATGGTATGTCCCTTCTTTTTGTCCAAAGACAGTCCCAGGAAGCGGAGCTATTCCAGTCGCTTCAACCATCTGCCAACAGTAGAACTCATCTGGAGTACAATGGTCAAGTTGCTATAGAAAATATAAAAGGTTCTCAACTTGACTGAATTAGTGCTTCACAACGTTTTTCAACGCTTTCCAGAACTAAATTTACTTAGTTATCCTCATAGAAACTGGACCCGTCAAGTGGCTATTACTCACTAACATTAATTGATTAAATTCAATTAATCAATTTATTTCAATTCAAGTGTCTATATCGTCTTCTGTTTTTTGTGGTTCTGGTATGTACATATTTTTTTCGAATTCCGCCGTGTTTTTTAAACTTGACCGAGCTAGTGAGGGGCATGGGTCAATTCCAGATTTCACGTCACAAACTGATTTGCATCGCGTTACGTCTTTGTAAACATGCATGCAAAGCAATTTGTGACGTCAAACCAGGAATAGACCCATGCCCCTTACTAGCTCGGTCAAGTTTGATGGGCGTGGCTCAAGCGGGAAATTTGAACGACGATTTCAGGGTAAAACCTTGGCCGAATTCGAATTCCTTATGTACATACCAGAACAACAAAACAACAGAAGACGATATAAACACTTTGAGTGATCTCGTCGATTAATTATAGATAGTTACATGGCTAGCTAGTTAGTTATTGCATTGTAACACTGCAGGTTCCCACCTTTGCCGCTTCAATGACTTTTTGCGGGAGCTTGATTCTGGGAAAAGCATACAACGAACCAGTGACTTCATTGCACGTGACTCCTTCAAGAGAATTCAGCAATGAGGTGATTATCTTCGCCTTCCTTCGGTAAGAGTCTAAAACGGCCGTCTTCTCCTGCAAATGGAAAGGATGTGGAATTAACGAACGGGTGGCACCCCTCTTTCATCAGCGTTAAACCCAGCCGTAACAACAGTGGACAAAAAACGATACAATGAACCGTTCAGAGCCCGAAGCGGATCATGAAATTACCACCAAGCGCAGGAAAGCACAGTTCTCTTGGTTTGATAGCGATCCCGATTGGCTGAACAAGCAACAAGCGCGAGGTTTGGTCCACCAAAAGCAAGCCTGAAATCAATTGAAAGCAAGCGTGCTTGGCTAGTTCGTACAGTCAACTCTCTCGTAAGCGGATACCCTCGGGAATTGGAGCGAGTGTCCGCTTACGGGAATGTATAAATACAGAGAAAACGTAAAGCTTGTGGGATGTGGCTGGAGTGCTTGCTTGGGCTCAATCTTTGCTTTGGTAGATTTAAGGGGTAATGCCCGCTACCATGTGGCCTTAGTGCCTTTAGAGTGGCTTCAGCTTACCAAATCACATTAATTTGTGAGGTATATCCTTGTCAATCCAGCCACATCCCACAAGCTTTACGTTTTCACTGCTTGTTTTATGGATATGTGGGTACTTGAGCCTGAGCATTAGCTATGCCATGCTGATGAGGCCTAACAAGGCCGAAACAAATGAAGAATGATCCTCGCAGTTGTGTGCTGTCCATGGCTGCTAATGCTTGGGCTCAATCTTTGCTTTGGTAGATTTAAGGGGTAATGCCCGCTACCATGTGGCCTTAGTGCCTTTAGAGTGGCTTCAGCTTACCAAATCACATTAATTTGTGAGGTATATCCCTGTATAAATACAGAGTTTGACTGGGAGGTAAAGAGGGGAAATGAAAAGTGTCCGTAAGTAGAGCTGTCCGCTTACTAGAGTGTCCGTTAGGGGAGAGTTGACTGTATTTTACATCTCTTGGCGGCGTCAAAAGTTAGGCATCGAATTACAGTGCGCATTGAATTTAAAACTTACCTTCATAAATGTCTCGTACGATTCGTCACCGGGCTGTGGTGGATTACAGACAGCACTAACAGCGGCCTTTTAGAACAAAACAAAGTTTACTTATTTCCCATTCTACGCCTATGTTAGATGGGGTCAATGGAATAAAGAGAAGAAGACAATCTTTAAACCAAGGCCATTGCCATCCGATGTAATTGGGGAGTTAACTGACACTGTAAATGGTTAGCTAAGTACCCTGGGGCCTGGGCCTAGTTGTTCCAAGCACGATTAACTGTAATTCGGGTACGTTACTATAGGAACCAATAGGTTTCAATCTTAGCTAATCCAGGATTAGTGCTAATAGGGTCTCGTTGAGCCACTCGGCCCTGGAGTCATATCATAACTTAGTAAAGCACGATCCTCCGTGCGAGTGTAGTCCTCTGTTCAAGATGATGACATTGACTTACGTTTCGACAACTGGAGCACGCGGAAGTC
This sequence comes from Pachyseris speciosa, assembly GCA_016490735.1. Lineage (NCBI taxonomy): Eukaryota > Metazoa > Cnidaria > Anthozoa > Scleractinia > Pachyseridae > Pachyseris > Pachyseris speciosa. The sequence goes on along the minus strand of JAEMWC010000314.1, from coordinate 468,166 downwards.
GTCATCAGAGTCAACTTGGTTGTTGACGTCAATAGATGGTATAAAGTCTCTCGCTATTGACCTAACTGGTTAACTTAAATCGTGTTGTTGTTAGTTTTCCGTCAGTTAAGTCGTTATCGGCTGTGAAGACTGCAAGCAGTGATTGGTTCGCTTCGGTCAGTTGTTAGCCAAATGTCAGTACATGTCAGTTTTCTTTAAATCTTCTTCCGTAGTCTGTTGTTGTCACGGGCATAGGTAGCGGAGAGGAGCATGAAGCAGTCCGAGATACCTTCTTCCTCGACCGTTTGTGAAAATCGTCGTCTTTGTGTACAGCTTTAAATGCGTCGTCGTTTGATCGTAAGTTGCAAGGGCTTGTTCCTTTATGTTACGTTTCGCATGACGATCTCGGCCACAATAACAGAAACTGGTGAGCCCATAGCTGTTCCATGCAACGATATAGTTGTAGAGCTTGTCTTTATACTGGAAATAGGTGGGCGTAAGTTAAGGCACAGTAACTTCCTTTAAATCATCTGTAGGAAGTGGTAGTTTGATAGTCAAGATCTCGAAGACGGTCACGAAACACCGTCGAATAATACAGCCCTCTTTAAAACAATCTGATGAATGAATACCTGTCCAATTATCGTAGGGCTGGCATTAGGTGATAGCAAATTCCTAAAACAGACTTTAACCTCTTTGCTGAATCCTACCAACTCAATGTAAGCACCTCTTAAACAACACCTACAATAAACAAAACCAAGAGTAATGAAATTGGACAATGTGCATGTCAGCCAAATAAGCTAAGACATAATCATGTAATTACGTAATTTATCACCATGATATTAGGGAGGTGGGAAGATTTCATCTGCGGAGCCTTGATTTGTTTCTGTCCATTTTCTTTTAATGGAAAGCACTGTGTTCAAAGCTTTCTCTAGTTGGGCTAACATTGAGCCTGAGACGTCCAACTCGTAAAGCGAAGACCACGTTTTGTGAAGGTACGCAACGTCCTTGTTGCATCTTTTTGGTACGAATGGTAAAGGTGCTTAGTTTTGGGATACAGAAGCACGACTACTCCACTCAAGAAGTTTCCGGAGGCTACATGATGTATTGATTTCCTCTGTTTCATAAAAAAGCAAGTGAAATACTCTTCTACCAAACGAACATCGAAACCAAAATAATCCTCGGAAACTGTATGACGAAAACAAGTAGAACCTTCGCTAGAACTCTGTTATAATAAAGCATGTACTAACTCGCCATAAAATCCTTTTGAAGCTGAATTTATCGACATCAATTGAAATTTTTCGTACTCCGATCCCAGGTCTCTCAGAACCTTCCTGCACGAGTAGAACTGGGCCTCTTTAGTAAACACCGTTTCCTGGTAGACTTCATCAGCGAATAACACTAGTTTTTCTTCAGCGCAAAACTTGATAACATCCCGTACGTTTTCGTACGTCAAGATCTGACCTGTAAAGGATAAAAAAGCAATCAACTTTGACCCCTATCCATTCACTTTCTAATCAACAGAAACCAAAACAAAATTTCCACATAAAGGAACTATGAAGAATAATGAAGGACTGACTCTTGCTTTCAAAACCTGCAGCTTTCTCAAATCCCGGACTATGGTTGAAATGAACCACTAACGTCCGTTAATTTCCATTCCAGATATTTTTTTTAAGTGTCGAGCCACCCAATCTTACTGACAAACATTATTTACAAGTCAAAACACATCAAACTTGCTGTGTCGGTCCCGGAATCGTATATCCATGCACAGAACGGCCAGAAAGCAAAAATGACAACCTCACACGCGAATCGCCATGACTCGCTCAAACACTCTGGGCGGCCTACTTGCTGGTAAATTGTTTTTCATCTCTGTTTTCTTTCAGAGGATCGCCTCTACCCAACAACCCAGCTTTAGGATACCAGGCAGGGGGCCTCTCAGGTGGTAAATGGCTCTAAAAACACACTTATAAGGCAAGTATTTCCCAAATTATAGCTCAAGTGCTATTGTAGCTTATTAACAATTAACAGTACAAAACGTCAGACGGGAAAGGGTTAAGGGACTTTTACTGAGGAAGCTTATATTAGGACCGGGAAGGACAATTTTAACCCAAAGAAATTTAATGTGGTCTAAGCGGCTTACCCTAAAAGGCGTTAATCTAAAAGCTAAAAAAGCCTTTTCAAGCAGCAAACCAAAAGACTTTCAAAATGTGCCATCAGAAAAATGATTATAGGAGATATTACACACCTGTTGGGTTTCCTGGATTTATCAGTACCAGTCCCCTCGGTATACAGTGAGGCCTGGCTTCGTCTAACGCTCTCTTCAGTTCAGAAATGTCCAAAGCCCAGCCGAGATCTTCATCCAGGTAGTAAGGAATCTGTCCAGAACGATAATAGTGCAACTCAGTTAAATGTAAGTTTAAAGGTGGAATGGTGACCCTAGACTGCTTTTTTCTCCAAAATCAAACTCACGCAGAAGAAACTACCATCATGCAACTCGTTGCAATGAATGATGACAAACACAATGATGTTTGAGTTTGTTGTTGCCATGGAAACAGAACAAGCTTTTGTCGGATGTCTTTAATAGTGCTTCCTCGGTAACAATAAATGAGCAAAAACACTTAGTCAGTGAGGCAAGAAACAATTTTTTACAAATTATCTTTGTATTGATCTATGATATGAACCTGAACTTGTGGACTGACTCTGGTTATTTGCAGAGAGAACAATCTTCAAAGTTTCACTTTTCAAATCATGAAAGAACAATTCAACAGATTAGCTTTATTCTGGTTCATTGCATAGAAGGTTTGTCTACCTCAAATTTGTGCCCTAAAAGCTGGTAAAAGTAAAATTATGGAAAATAAATAATTTTTGCCATCTACAAATTCCATGGCAGTTTCAAATCTCAAACCTGCATAGGGTCAAGAAAAAAAATTGCTGTGGTCAGGTTTTGCCATCTTTTCCAGCATTATCTGTGCAAAAGTGTTTGCTAGACATGAAGCAAAAGCGAAAAAATCAAACAGGCATGACAATGCACTTCTCTAGCAGAGTAATAGCATAGAGATGGGATGAAAACAAAATATCACCTCCAAAATGGTGCAAGAATTAAATGAAAATCTTACCTCGAAAACGAGCGGTCTGGAAAACTTTTTCTCAAACGAATCCTTTATTCAGCGAGTAAACATTACAAAACAGCTCTTCTGCTTCCAAATTCAAAGAGGAAGTTTGGGAAAAAAAGGCAAACAAGAGCTCTATCAGCCCCCTTTTTATCAGCAACCTCAACCAAGTAGCCAAACAGCAAGAATCCGACCCTGTTGCATCCTGGGGAATTCTACATATCATTGAGTGGGAAAGGCTCCCAGCAAACAATGTACTATTTTTCATACTAAGTCTCTGACCAGGCTTCAATCCTGCACCAACAGTTCTACAGACACGTTCAACTTTCAATGAAACTTCCACAAGTGAAGATTGGAGCGAAGTGAGACAAGGCTCATTTGCTTTTAGGTCCCTTGAACATAAACAACAAACTGTCAGCAGATTGAAGCGAGCGTTTGAACAAAGTTTGTTGCATTCACAGTGCCAATAAGCAGTTCTTTGAAATTGGCAAGGTTTAAGCCTTCTCAGCCCTTGATGATGAGCTCCGGCACCAGCAATCGACCCAAAACACAGTAATTTAGGGCATTTTTGACACATAACAAGGTAAATTCTGCAAATGATTCGGCCGACCGGATAGTGAATTCAAATGAACCGAATATAGCCACGTCACCAGCTGTCATGTGACAAGCAACACGCATAACAATACCCAGCCCTCGATTAAAATATTTGGTGAAATAAGAGTTTTAATACCCGCCCCCCACCAGTTTCTTTTAGCAAAAAACCTTAGGTTCCATACATTGTCTAGGATAGGCAAGCCCCCTTAAGTCTGGGTTGAGTTTCAGGGGTGATTTGCCATCAAGGCACGTAATCATTACCACCACGACAAGGTGACAAGCTCACACGGCGAAAATGGACCCTTTTTCCTTTTGCAAATAGTCTAATCGATTCACTTGGCAAAAACCGTCCGACGTCCCCGGTCCAAGTATTCAGTGATCTATTCTTGATCAGTTGAAGACACGTCGGGTTATCCGAAATATCTTTCATCCTCAAGCATAAAGTCAGCGTTCCAAATCTGTTTACTAAATAAGACCTCCCGCTTGATACCAACTACCACACGGAAGTGTCAGTAAAGGTTTTCCCTTCTTTTTAGAAGCTTAGACAACAACGCTTACAAGACATTTAAAGTGCTACTACGATCAGAAAATCACTCGTCTTTTCTCCTCAAATTTCGAAAGTGTGTTTGTTTAACAAACTACTCGCGAAATTTCAAGCTTTAATTTGGACAAGTCAGTTTTTTATTTTGACTGAAACAGTTCTATTTAGTGATCCGCCATTACTAACTTCAAAATCTTGAGAGAACTGGGTTGAGGACAAAATGACATAGAAAGCTCACAAGAGTAAGAACGCAGTGTGTGTAAACCCGGCTGATTTAGTATGCAGCACGGGAATTTTGAGCTTTCAGACTCTCAAACTCGTGTTTTACATACTTAATAAGCTGCATTCACACACTGCAATTTTAAACCAGTGAGTGAATGACGTCATTTTATCCTGGATCCAACTCTCCGAGGCCTAATCGGTCAGTTATGAACGTGAGTAATGGTGGACCATTAAATTAAAAGGTTATACTCAAAGTTAACAGTCTTCTGCTTGAAATTAAAGCTTGAAATTTCGCGAGTCGGGTGTTAAGCAAACACACTTCAAAATTAGGAGAAAAAAGACAAGTGATTTTCTGATCGTAGTAGCACTTTAAGTGAGAATAAAACGCGCTTGTAAACTTTAGCTCGGCGTTCCTGTCCGTTTCACATCCTGCCCCGACCGCCGGTCTACCCTTGATCCCACAGGATGAGTTATGATAAGAAGATAAATAAATACCTGGTAGAGATTAAACTGAATGGCTCTAGAAGTGTAATGACTAAATACTGGAGCCGGCATCATGACTCCTGCCCTTCCCTTATCGCCACAGCAACTGAGTCCTAGTGCCATCATGCCGATCTGAAATTAGCGAACACCGCCTTCACTTTTGCTGTGATATGAATTCGGTTCATTACTTTAACCTACATAGATAGCCTCCCAGTTTGGGCGCTTCTTTTGAATCCAATCTTTTTCGGTGTTTTATGGACTTTTCCAAAGCCTTTGATGTTGTACCCCATCAGCGATTAATCAACAAACTGGATTATTACGGTATACGTGGTTGCCACAAGGATTGGCTAACCAATTGGCTTACATGTAGGGAACAGTCTGTTGTTGTCGATGGTGTCTCATCTCCTCCAGTTCATGTTTTATCTGGTGTTCCGCAAGGAACTGTTTTAGGTCCCCTTATGTTTTTGTTATATATAAATGATATTGGTCATGATTGCTCCTCCACTATACGTTTGTTTGCCGACGATACTATCTTGTATAGTATTGTGGAATTAACAAGTGATGCTGAACATCTCCAATCTGACTTATCTGCCGTAGAACGTTGGTCAACAAAATGGCAGATGAAATTCAACCCAAGTAAATGCTTTGTCATGAGGATAACCAGAAAACGTGATCCTGTTATTTATAAGTATAAACTAATGGGCCAAACATTAGAATCAGTATTACACTACCCATATCTTGGAGTAGAGTTATCATCCAAATTAGATTGGAGCCACCACATTGATAACAAAGTCAACAAAGCAAATCAAATTCTTGGCTTCCTGCGAAGAAATCTTAGTAATTGCCCTGAATCAATTAAAGAACTAGCTTACAAAGCATTAGTGAGACCGCATTTGGAATATGCAAGCCCAGTGTGGGATCCATGGATGGACAAGCACATAAAGCAACTAGAAGCTGTACAGCGGCGATCTGCACGTTTTGTAAAAAATTGTTGGGCGCGAACACCTGGAACTGTCACAAATTTACTCAATGATTTGGATTGGCCCCCTCTACAAGTCCGGAGGAAAATTGCTCGCCTCACCCTTTTTCATAAGGCTATCCAAGGTGAATCAGCGATAGAACTCCCAAGCTATATTAAAGGATGCAATCGCCAACTAAGATCTACTCACCATAATAGATTCACTGAATTGAGACCGAGAACGGAGGCCTACAGAAACTCCTTTTATTGCAGGACAATAAAGGAATGGAACTCATTGCCTAACAATGTTTTAGATATAGAAAAATCTTCATTATTTCAGAAAGCGCTCAGACTAGACTAGATTTAGAGTAATTAATTTATATTTTTATTTTATTTTTTATTTTTATTTTTATTTATTTATTTTTTTTTTTTTAATTTCATTTTATTTTAATGTCTTGCAGTGATGGGTACTCCCATTGTAGGACTTTAAATTCATGTAGATGTAGATGTAGATGTATATCTAAGAAAAAAATGCCCCCGATAACTGCCCCCCGTTAGAAACATCGTGGTTTAATTTGGTTACTTATTTTTTCATAATTACTTCTATACTAGCAAATTACTATATTGGCAAACAAAGTAGAGTTCCTCTGACCGCGTGTCTAGCACGTAATTCCCCAATAACATAAACAGACCGAGAGCGAGAAGATAAACTATGTGTCCAGCAGTTAAGCGCACCTCAAAAGATCTACATGAGCCGCGATATTCCCGAAACAAACAACTGCATGTTGTATGGGCAGGCAATGCGAACAAATTGTTTCCATAGTAAATACAGCTATACTGGTGACCAACAGATTTCACCAGCCGCGCTATAGGCGTGAGCTCTCCACTATACAAAACAGGACTGTAAACCAGACATGCGCACTCAAAAACTGATCCTGTTTTTTAAGATTTTATGGTCGCGTTTTTCACGCAGGTAATGACTAATGCATGACACTTAATTATCCTTATGAAAAGTAAAGCAATAATATTTGACAAAAACAATCACAAAATGGTGTTTTTCTAGTTCGTAGAATGAAAGGTGACCGTAAACCTGTGTTACGCACCTGTATTCCTTCTGCTCCTCCGTTCGTTAAAATGATGTCGTCAGCGTGAGCTGCATAACCATCTCTTTTGGAAATGAACTGGGCAACGTCTTCACGAATAATTCTTAATCCAATTGTGTCTGTATAAGTACCTGAAAGGAAATAGCAGAGACCAACAAGAAAAAAGGAACTAAGACTTAGTAAGGGCCACCACTCCACAAATGATAATAAGGTAGCCTGTTCCAGGCTCTCACATATTTGGGGCGTGCGAAACAGCAAGCGAAGAACGAAGAATAAATAATAAATAATAAATAAATAAATAAATAAATAAATAAATAAATAAGTCGACTTTGTTTAATGAGGGTGACACTTTACACTAATTCAGCTGACAAACATGTGGCCCTTGAAATTCCGGATCGAATTGGAATTTGGAAATGTTGGTTTTTGAGGAGAGGGGTAAACTGGAGTACGCGGAGAAAAACCTCTCGGAGCAGAGTAGAGAACCAACAAACTCAACCCACATATGACGCCGAGTCCGGGAATCAAACCCTGGCACTCTTCCCCTGAGGGAAGAAAATCGAGCGGGAACTGGACTAATTTACCTCCTCCAGTCCTTTTTTTTTTTTTTATCGTTTTTGCACGCTCACCCCCAAAATATGAGAACCTGAAACAAGCTAAAAATAAGGATGATAGTGGCGTCCACAATGACGATGACAATGATAATGATGATGACGAGAATGATGACGATGTCGATAATGATAGTGATGATCATGATGGCGATCTAGACGGTGATGTTAAGGATGATAATGATGATGATGATGATAATGATGACGATCTAGACAGTGATGCTGATGATGATGACTGACAGTGATAATAATGACCATGGTGACGTTGCTTCTGTTCTAAAACGTTTCAGTTGCCATAAGATTTCATTTGCAGTGAGACCAACTCTGCCTGAATCAATAATAAGCCTCCCATAAGCCTTTTCTGAAAGTTTAACCTGGTTTTCACTAGCAACACAAGCACAAACGCAAACAAGAGCGCTTATTTCACCGTCAAAACAGGCTTAACGCAAGCATAAGCATAAGTGCAAAGCACAAGCGCACTGGGATCAAAATGTTTTCTTTTCCTTGTGCTGCTAGTGTGTAAACGACATTCGTTTTCACTTAGCATAAGCTACTGATGTTTGCGCTTGTGCTTGCGTCGCTAGTGAAAACCAAGCTTTAAGGTTCCAAGACAAAATTTTCAATCTGAAGCTTCCTGGGCTGTGAGTTGAATAGTTCGGACTGTACTCACTAACAGCGAATCCATCCTTTGAGTTGAGGATCCTCCGTGCCTTTTCTTTTACATCCTGAGGGTAGCTTGGATCATCAAGGAAACTTGGACAAAGGAGGCATGACAAAAACTGTACAGAAACATTAAAACAGCAATAAACTGAGTAAATTCTAATGTGAAGCTCCCAGTCTGTAGTTGAAGAGAGGAGACTGGGGGTAGATTCACGAACTTGTCGGAGTTCCATTTCTTGCAAATCAAGCTTTAGGGTGAATCCTGTCACGAATCTGTCATCTATATTAAACCTAAAGTCTCCGGTTTCAACATACATGTTCTCCCTAGTGATCAATTAACACATGCATGGTACATAACTTATGGTACAAGTTGGGAGATTTTGTCTAAATATCAAGACATTTTTGTTTTGGTCATCACTTCCTTTATTCTTAGTAGCTTGATGTTTAATCAAGTAGTGACACTGAGGAGAAATAAGATGCTGATCACAATTGTCTCTGTTTGACAGCAGCTGAGACAATTGGTTATTGATGAATCAATGTGATTCAACAATCAACCACGTAGCAAACGTACAGTACGTATCTGTTGAAACTACTGGCCTAATCATAATATATACGCCTTCAAGAGGGTACCTCATTTTGTTAACATGCAACTGTCCTCCACATCAAGAGATGGACCAAGAGACTACAGACTTTTACGTGGTAAATTTCCTTTTACAAAGGTATTCTTGTGCCACAGGTTATGCTTACGACAAAGAGTAACCTTGTTTCAAGGCTTCTATGCTTCTGTTATTAGGGCTATGCGAATATAATCCAAACAGAAAATTGAAGGTAAAAACTGTGTATTAAAGATAATTGAATTCTAATCCGTAAAATGACATCTTAATGTTACATGTACTTTAAAGCTCTTTTAATTATAATTAATGTTTCTTTGCCTGAGAATAGCTGATTGTGATAGAGGTTAACATCTAGGGGTGAAATAATTATTGACAGCGGTCAATAACAATAATTTAATAATTACCTGTCTCACAGATGAAATGGGTGGCTGTCTGAATGCGTGAGGGTCTCCATACAGTTTTATAACTTCATCAAAAGGCTTCTCTTCACCCTTAAAAATATGGTTAAAGCTTCTGAATGCAGGAAAATAAATCTTATGAATTCTTTAAGTGGACCAGTGTTAAAGTTTGGAAACATTCTAATTCCTGTGTTTGTAGCCTAATACGGACCCTACCACCATGGTCCACACCCACACCCCTTTTTCCACCCCCATATCCCCAAATATTGTCCCTAGTGTTTGCAATAGCACAGGCAATTCTCCCCTCACTTACAGTCTGTGACAGTTTAAGGGGGCCTCGACCCTAGACCACCTTTTTCTCCAAAATCAAACTCATTCAGAAGAAACCGTCATCATGCAACTCATTGCCATGGATGATAACAAACACAATGATGTTTGAGTCTCTTGTTGCCATGAAAACAGAACAAGCTTTAATTTGTAAGATTTCTTTAAAAGTGCTTCCTCAGGAAACATAAATGAGCAAAAATACTTAGTCAGTGATGCAAGAAACATTTTTTACAGATTATGTTTGATCTAGGTTGTGAACCTAAACTTGTGGACTGACTGGTTTAATTTTCAGAGAAAAGTCTCCAAAGTCTCACTTTCAATTGCTAAAAACAGGTGTGTATACATAACATCAATCTTTCCCATGTTATGCAAGAACAATTGAACAGATTGGCTTTATTCTGGTTTATTACATACACATATAGGTTTGTCTACCTAATGTTTTAGCCCTAAAAAGCTGGTAAACGTAAAAGCATGGAAAAAAATACTTTTTGCCATTTACAAATTCTATGCCAGTTTCAAATTTCAAACCTGCATAGAGTCAAGAAAAAAGTTGCTGTGGCCAGGTTTTCCCATCTTTTCCAACAATACAACCTAGTGCAAAAATGATTGTTATGCATGAAAGAAAGGGAAAAAACCAATCACGCAAGACAATGCATTTCTCCAGCAAAGTACAGTGTAATAGCATAGAAATGGAATGAACACAACATATCAGAAAACAGTGCAAAAATTAAATGAAAATCTTACCTCGCAAACGAGCTGTCTGAACAAATCTTTTTTCAACTCAACCCTTTATTCAGAGAGTAAACATTACAAAACACCTCTTCTGCTTCCTGATTTAAGATGAAGTTTGGAACAAAATGGAAAATAAGAGCTCTATCACCTCGCTTTTTATCAGCAACCTCAACCAAGCAGCAAAACAGCATTGGCAAGAATCTGACCTTGTTGCATCCTGGGAAATTCCACATCATTATCTTTGAGTGGGAAAGGCTACCCCCTTCTCCCAAAAAATTACTATTTTCTCATAAGTCACTGACCAGGCTTCAATCCTGCATCAACAGTTATTCCACATGACTTGTGAAGATTAAAGCCTGGTGAGACAAGGCTCATTGATTTGCTTTTAGGGTTTTAAATCACATCACAACAATACTTATCAATGTATTGTGCATTTTAAAATCAAATCGTTTAAAAGAGTCTATAATTCATTTATTCTTACTTGATGTCTACAATAAATCTCCCCATGAAGCATTGTGCCTGTTTCATAAAATTAATGCTGGGGGTTTATCCAGAATTCAGAATTCGGAATCCAGAAATCTAGAATTCAAAATCAATTTAACATTATTAGATTTCATTCAGACACTGGCAGGAACACTTTACAGTATAGAGGCCCAGTGATTTGGAACTTTTTAAATAGGTTAGTAACAGTACCTGAAAGTTTTTTCTCTTTTAAGCATATTTTACGGAAACACCCTAGAGATATTAATACATTCTCTTTTAACAAAGGAGCATCTCTTGTTGCCACGAAAAAACATGATTTCATTTACTTTTAATATCACTAAATTAATAGATTTTATAAATAGCTAAACCATAGTAAATTTTTTTCATTTCTAATATATTTTTATCCCTTTTCAAGTCTGTATTTTTCAATTATTTGTAGTAGGTCCACATCAGCCCTTTGGCTGCCCCTTATAAACCTACTTATCAAATAAAGTATGTATCTATGTATGTATGTATGTAAACTGGAGGGCGGTAGAAATCAGAAAGAGCTCAGATAGAGGATGATATTTGAAACCAAATATTTCTGCAAATGATTGAATTCTTTTCCATCATTACTGTGAGTTTCCTACATATCCCTAAACAAAACTGTCTTAACATGGTATGGAAACTTGGCATCAAAATGTTCCTGCTTTGTATATAGTTGCATTCCGTTGTTACAAGCACCAGCTTGGGGTTTACCTATTAATTTATTAGCTAAAACCTAAAATTTGGAGTGCAGAAATCAGAAAGAGCTCAGATAGAGGACAATATTTGTTGCCAAAATGTTAACTACTAATGATCAAACTCTTTACCACCGTCATTGTTCATTGTGTTTCTCCTATATCCCTAAGCAAAATTGGCATCAAAATGTTCCTGTTTTGTATACAGTTGTGTTCCAAAATCAGAAACGTTTATCTGTATTTATTTAGCAGGTTATCAGTCAACATTAGATCATTTTCAGGACTAGATACATTAGCTCTATTGTTTTTAAAATAGATTTTGTCCCAAACAGGTTAATGGTTTGTAAACTGCGTTATAAGCAGTCTGGCAAAAGTCCCCGGCCAGTGTTGTAAAGCGCATTAGATCATTGCGTCATGGTAATGTGCTATAGAAATCAATAGAATTATTATTTATTATTATTGAAAGCCCCAGCAGCATCCATATGCCCAAACATGGATCAAGTACCAACCCCCTCCCCCGCCCCAGGCCCACATGATGTGTATTAGGCTTCATGACCTTCTGTTATCTTGAGCTGGAAAGTGGTGTCAGCTTGATCAATTTCATTAATTAGTAATTATAATTGCACAAACTTAAAAGGCACAGCAATGCAGGTTTTGTCATCAACCACATGTTGATTGGCATGAACAAAAGATTTCTTGTTAGCTCCTTTAATTTTTTGTTCCACCAGTACTGGTCGTTTTCATCCATCACACTATTATCATTTCTGTCTTTAGAGACTGGTTGCAAACCTCCAATAAGCCTGGTGCATACTAGTGACATAATGACATAAGGACATAAGATGGGCGTTATCTGGATGTAAAAAGGATGTTATGTTTCTAGTGTGCACATGCAGACATAATGATATAAATTAGCAACATAACAGCATGAACATAAGGACTAAGATAAAATTGATCTGTTTCTTATGTTGTTATGTCAATGTTGTTACGTTGTCATGTCGCTAGCGTGAACCAGGCCTCACAAATTAATGTGATCTGGTAAGCTGAAGCCACTCTTTGGACATTAATGCCACATGGTAACGAGCATTATCCTTTAAATCTACCAAATCAAAGATTGAGACCAAGCATTAGCAGCCACGGACAGCTGTTTTGGCATTGTTAGGCCTCTTAGCATGCCAGAGCTAACGCCTGAAGGCTCAAGTACCCACATGGTAGTGGGCATTACCTTTATTTAAGGGGTAATGCCCACTACCATGTGGCCTTAGTTCCCAGAGTGGCTTCAGCTTTCCAGATCACATTAATTTGTGAGGTATCCTTATCACTGAAGCCACATCCCTCAAGCTTTGCATTTTCACTGCTAATGTTTTATTCATATGTGGGTGCTTGAGCCTGAGCATTAGCTATGCCATGCTGATGAGGCCTAACAAGGCCGAAACAGCTGTCCGTGGCTGCTAATATTTGGGCTCACTCTTTGCTTTGGTAGATTTAAGGGGTAACAGATGGTTTCACAGTTATTGGCGCCATATTAACTGTGGGGCAAACGCAGCTAAGATTACAGTAAATGTATGGGATTTTGATCGACTTTGAACTGCTGTAACGCCGCTAAAAAGAGGCGAACTTCCAGAGGCGCCACGCAGCTCTCGGAACAGTTCACAGGATTGGCTGAGAAAACAATAAACAAACAACAGAAACAATGGACCCTAGCCCTGAAATAATGGAGCTGCGTGGTAATAAGAACCAATGAAATTAGAGGTTACTGAGAGGTGCGTGGCATCTGAACTTCCAACATTTGCCACTACTTTTAACGGTTTTATTGATATCGTTCATTCATCAGAAAATAAGGCCATTAACGAAGGTACAACGTCCGTAAATTCGAATTATAAATCTTCTCATGTCGCTTCTAAATTCGCAGTAATTTGCATAATTTTGATTAGAGAGCTTTATATGAAATCTTAAAAATTTGTTTACGGTCATTGTAGCCTGAATCTGTCCTTTATACTTCATGAAAATAATGTCAGTACAAATGTCTTTTGTAACTTATGTAATTATTCTTCGCTTTTGTATCTTTTTATTTAGTATGTATGCATGCATGCATGCATGTATGTATGTATGTATGTATGTATGTATGTAAGGTACAGTGTAAGGCGTAATAGTGTGTTGCTTACAGAAGACTTAATAATTATAAACTGGAACTGCTATAAAGCCTCGGCTACACGATCAAACATTGTTATAAAACATTTGTTGAATGAACAATGTTAGAACGTGTAGCATGCATGTTTGATGACGTTTGTTCAACATTTTTTGTTGGAAGAATGTTTTGATTTCGATCAAACATTTTCTCTAACATACAACAAATGTTGAAGCGTGTAACCGTCCTTTCAACAATGTTGTATTGCAAACAGATGCAAACACCAATCAGAGTTAAGGGCCCAGTCTCCAATCCGAGAGCCTAATGGCAGAGGTTGAAATTGTTGAAGTCAGACCCCCGAAGCGACGTGTTTTCAACAATGTTATATGCGTATCCAACATTGTTAGAAGCGTTCTTACAACAATGTTGGGACGTGTTCTTTTAACAATGTTACAACGTGTAGCCGGGGCTTAAGACTTACTCCTGCTTACTCACCCGTGATAGCTCTTGTTGGATCTCAACGGCTCTCAGGTCGACCCACCCTCGCGAATTGTTGACTCTCTGCAACAAGGGGCTGATAGTTTTGTCGGTAATGATTTCTTCTGCCGCCATTAAAAGCAAGTTGACTCCCAAAGCTTATGCCCACGTTGCAGGTCGTTGAGATCGCTTACGCACGCAATATTCGGTCGCTCTCTACTAGCAGTCGACACTCCGCAGCCTCTGCAGAGGCTCAAAGTTCGCGCCTCCACATACTTCGCTCAGCGGAATCTCCAAACAGGTTATCGGAAGATCTGGATCAAGGATCGAGGATCGAGGATCGAGGATCGAGGATCGGAGAAGGATGATTGTGAAATTATATGAATTGTTTATATATAAAGCCCCGGCTACACGTTGTAACATTGTTAGAAGAAAACGTCCAAACATCGTTGTAAGAACGCTATCTTTGTAGGGGAAAAAAGACTTAATGCGATGAGCGCTTTGTAAAATAACCTTAAGATCAATGCAGCCATAAAATTTACTAATGCAGGTCTTCAGCTGTTTGGTAATAATTTTGCTTTGTACCCCTAAATAAGGTAGAACTACGATTATTTCCTTTTTGGGGACTGTGGTGGTTGGAATCTTCGGTCTGTCAGTGTTGCCTGTTCAGAACATCATTAAAGTTTTAATTGATAACACCAGCGGTGTTTTTTTTTTCTCTACAAAGATAGAATTAACCATTCCCAAATGTCGAAAGTTGTTTATAAGGCTAGTTGTTGGGACTGCCAGGATTTCTACATTGGAAAAACAAAACGCAGATTGCATGACAGAAAAACTGAACATTTTAAAGCGATCATGAGTAGTTGTCATGCATCTGCTATCGCAGACCACGTCACGTCAACTGGTCACAACTTAAAATGGGACCACTTTGAGATATTAGCAAAAGGTCGGTCAGATACTCATTGCAAGATAAAGGAGACTCTACTGATTAGAGAACTGAAACCTACCCTGAATGAAAATGTAAGCAGCGAAAAGCTGTATCTTTATTAGTTGCATCTTTTAATATGCAAATTATTTTTAGCTTCCGTCAAGGTTATTGTTAATTAGTTACTTATCTTAAATTTAAAATTTAGTTGTTACTTTTATTCCAAACGGTCACTTCCTGAAGATGTATGTCGAAACATACGAAACGTCAAGTTAAACGATATGGTTTTATTTTTGTTTTCCAACAATGCGTTTTATTCTGATATTTATCACCGCAGTTTGTGTGTTATTACTCGGGATACTGTAAGTATACCGAGTAATAAAATGTGTTAGATTTCAGTCTTTTTTTTTTCCTCTGCAGCAAAATGCACAATACAATTACGTTGCGGTGTTTTGATAGGCCAATGCACAATAGCAGGCACGTGGCGGTGTGTTCATTGGTTAAAGCAAACCACAAAGTCCAAAGGTCGAAAGGCTAACATCACGCGACGTTGTTTTGAAGTTATGCAAATTCATCGCGTTTGAGTTGTGAAGCTAGATATTTTAATAAAGCACAGTCTGTCCCCGTGAAAAGGTTTGCCGAGTTTTAAGAAAAAGTTGGAAGCCTCGCACGTGTAGTGCTTATTGGCTAATCGATTTCGAATGCTGTGACATTTATATATTTAGAAAAATTGCAGATTTGCACAGTTGTTTTCGCAATTGGATACCTTCCATTTAACACGTGACAGCAAGTGAACACTCAAGGTTAAATAATCCACTTCGACTGTCGGAACCGGAACAAATTTTCCTGCACATATCTTTGTAAAGTTGTGAAGCTAGATTTTAATACAGTACAGACTGTCCGTGTGAAAAGGTTTGCCGAATTTAAGACAAGGTTGGAAGCCTCGCAACGTGCTGTGAGTATCGACTCAAATTAGAAGGTTGTGACAGTTCTATATTTAGAAAATCGCAAAGTTGTTTTGATGTAATATCACAACTCGATAGCTTTGACAGATCTATATTTAGAGACAAGTTTGGGAATTTTTGTTTTTCACGTGACGTTAGGAAAAAACTAAAATTAAACATAATATTAGATTTTTTTACTTTCATCAGGTAAATGACATTTTAAGGATATATCTGCTGACCTGTTTACAGCCAAGTAACACGCCTTGTTTTGAAAATAGAGCAGTTTGAATTTCGAATTTTGTTTTACAATGCGCGCTTCTGAGAAACATGTCCAATACACGGAAACGATTCGCCATGTGTTTTCGAATTTTGAATATCCAATATGTTAAGAGAAGTCTCTATGCGAATGTTTTCAAGCTTAGCAGAGAGAAAAAATGTTTTAAGAGAGTCAAAGTAAACTCCAGATGTTGCCACTTAATTTAGAAGTAAACAACAACAGCTGACAACGAATATGGATGGAAACTCTCAAAACAGTTTAACGAGATTTGCTCGTACGTGAACAAAAAGGCCTTATGTGAACCCAAAAGCAAACCACTAGCCGGATAGTTTTCGCGAATCAGAAAGTGTGCGTCCGGCTTCTGCAGCACAAAATTATCCCGAGTTAACGCTCATAGAGCGTCTTGTTTCTCATTATGGATCGGTTCTTTTGTAGGTAAAAAAGAAAATCTCCTCCCAGAAAAAAATATTCAATGGAACGAAAGCAAAGTTAAGTTTCTTGGTGTCTGGCTCTCTACAGATCCCAACATTAGCACGAGAACTAATTATGATGAAAACCTGGAAAAAAAATTGGAACTGTTTTAAATTGCTGGAAACTTAGACGGCTATACTAGCTAACACTCATAGGAAACATTGTTGTTCTTAAGAGTCAGGGGCACCTAACGACAAGTTTCGGTAGACATCTGTTCGGTGGAGGGTAATTCGCCTTGCGCTTTCGGCGTCGATTAAAGAGTGCACTCGGATTTTCGTAACTAAAACGTCAGGAAATGTAGCCTAAAAGATTCGAAATTGGGCGATCATAACGCCTGAGGTTTTCGGAAAAGTCGTAATTGCTGTTTTTGGCAGTCAAAAGCGTCAGCTAGCATTTTCGGAATTAAATAGTTCTCTAGAAAGTTCGTGGAAAGTTAATCAGTTCAGCTTGCATTTTCTCAAAGGAAGATTTTGTTCCCTAACATTTTCGGGCAATTAAAATTTCAGCTAGGGAATCCGAATAGATGAACTTCTTCTAGCTTATGAAAACATTGCTTTAACATAGCCAGAAATCCAAGACAGTCAGCGCATTGAACGGCGGGCGCGTATATTTTCAGTTGATATTCAACATGGCGGGAGGACAAATGAAGGCTATTATTGTTGTTTACATGCTCTTAGCTTCGCTAATTTTAAGGATTATTGATCGAAATGTATCCACAAAATCAATTTACCAAGTTTTAAAGGATTTAATTGGTGTTACATCAGACTTGGGATGTGTGAATATTTTCCTGTACTTCCTTCGATAATTACTTCGAGGTTCCCGCTATTTTTCGAAATTCAGCCTGTTCATCATATATCAAGTACCTAACTTGTTATGGGGTATACAACTGACCACTCAAAACACGTGATATGGCGACCGTAGTGGAATGAAAGCAAACCTCTCGAAGATGCATTTTTCCTCCGTAATGGCTTCATCTCGGCCCGTCTCGCATTTCTAGAAAATGCCACGATTTACATACAGTGTAAAAGACGCACCTTGTTAAGAAAATTTGTTAGAGTCAAGAATATTACTTTTTGCAAGCTTTATATCTTATCTTTTAAATAAAATTGTGGGAAATTAATTTGGTGCAGTTGTTTTCTCGAAGCCGACTAAGGAAACCATGAAGGTAAGACCTATTTAAAGGAACATTAAAAGAAAAGTTCGGCTAGTTTATTGAGATTTATTTGATCAAAAACGCACCACTTAAAACTATTTTTTTCTCATATTTTACTCAATTAGAACATGGTTCGAACTTGAATCTATCTACTAAAATCATGTGGAATACTGAGTTTTGGGCGGCTACGCCACAAAATGCAAAACAATATTATTTTCCCCTCATTTCCTTTCTATTTCGCCGCCATGTGAAATCCGTATGTGCGTGTTCTGCGCATGCTTGTGGCCATTTTGGAAGCCATGTTGTATGAGATTTCTGGCTATGACAGACTTCAAACACCATAAGGCACTTAAAAATGGCTTTCTACAGGTTTTGGTTGATTTGGCTCGCTGGGTTCCCCTGAAGAGTTTAGCTGCTTCACATTTACCCTATATATTAGTGCCGTTGGTAATTGACGAAAAATTTCTCAAAGAGATAAATCAAATATTCTATGACTTCTTATGGAATAACAAAGGAGATAAGATTAAACGTAATGTTTTGATTAACAGTTATGATAAAGGTGGGCTCAAAATGATGGACATCTTTTCGTACAATAAATCCCTGAAATTAGGATGGGTAAAAAGGTATCTTGATGCGGAAAATACGGGAAAATGGAAACTCTGTTTTGAGCAAGAGCTCGAGAAATATGGTGGAAAGCTTCTTTTCAGTGGTAACCTCAATAAAAAGGATACTATGGAAATTATTGATGTTAACAACGCACTAAACCTAGAAATTCTGTACATATAGGCAGAAGTTAATTTGGAAGGTTCGGTCCAATCAGAGAATCAATTTTTGGAACAACCTCTATGGTACAACTCATTAATTAGAGTAGGGAATAAACCTATTTTTTACAAAAAGTTATTTTCGAAAGGCATTTCTAAAGTAAAACATATAAAGAGAGACCACAACAAGTTTTTTCTCTTTAGCCGAAGTATATCGAATATCTACAACATACAAATACAACCATAAACTTTTTTGGACTCGTTTCTTCAGTTCGGTCAATCAGAACCCCTGCGACAAAAGAATCAAGTGAAACAAGACGTGGAGATTTCTATATTTCTTTTATTAAAAGTCGAAGGCCAACAAACTGTTTTATAAAATGGTCATATCTTTGAAAGTTAATAGTCCTGAAAAAAGGCAAACAAAATGGGATGCCAACTGTGAACCTGACAATTGCTATAAACCTGACTGGGAAAACGCCTATAAACTAATTGTTCGCTGTACCAAGAGTACTAAATTGGCCAACTTTCATTATAGGTTTTTACATAGAATATTACCGACAAATTGCTTTTTGACAAAAATTGGCCTTAAAAATGATTCCAACTGCACCTTTTGCGGAGATTTCCCTGAAGGACTTTCTCATCTCTTCTGCATGGCATTGTGAAAAATCCACTTCTTTCTGGGACGATTTAATACTGTGGTTAAAGGAGAATGCCATCATCCCAGATACTTACCAAAAGAGTATATCTGTTTTATTAGGTTTGAAACCAGAAAGCTCTTCAAGTCATAACATTTTACTCAATTTTTGTTTCCTAATTGCCAAGTTTTTCATTTGGCGCTGTAAAATTAGGGAAACCCCTCCAAATATTAACGGTTTTCTCCCCCTACTGTCTTCTCAATATAAGATCGAGGCGTACACTTACACCAAAGAGAATAAGAAATGGGATCCTTTGAAAGAACTTTTAAAATTAAGTTAGACAGAAAAGTTAGTCTCACAGTCTCCCTTTTCTCCTCCACATTGAGCGACAATTAATGCAAATAGAGATATGTACATACAAATGTACTTGTAACAGTTCCGTCTTACCTGTAAGCTAAGATACCTTTTCATTAATGTAATTTTCCGACATGTTGTATTTGGCTGCCATTTATCTGTAATTTACTTTTCTCTCTATTTTTGTTTCACTGGTTGTTTTTTAACATGTACCTGTATACCCTTCTTTGTTATGTTTAGTCCAAGTTGTTTCTGTCTCCTTTACTTTTTGTTACAATGTAATAAACGTCTTTGATAAAAAAAACTAACAAACAAACAAACAACAACAACAACAACAACCAACATTTGATTTGATTTGATTTAGAGTTGATTTGGTTTAGTCTCCTCAATTAGTAGAGCATCTGTGCTCGGCTAGAACGATTTGAAACTTTAATAAAGTTATTATTATTATTATTATTATTATTATTATTATTGTTATTATTATTATTATTATTATTATTATACATATCAAAGTCATTGCCCACAAAGAAGGACATTTTATATTGGCAACTCTTATACATGACGTTAGCGCTATTCTGCTTGCTCGCTCGGTAACTTTGCAGATGGTGAGCCGTCCCAAAATAGAGTCGCGCCCGCCGAAGCGTTTCAACTGAAGAATACGATCAACCGAAGCCTTTTGCTCTAAAAAAGGGAAATAAATGGACAAAAACCTCTAAGAAGTTGAATTGACCGAGGTAGACAAGGCGAAAAAAACGAATGGAATTCAGTTTTTTAGCTTTGGAAACGAATAATTATGACGACCGGCGTGAGTTCGTTATCGACAGTGATCAGTTTTTAGATCATGGATGACGTAGTCATGCCATGAGGTATAGGAGATACTTTGATGTCACTCACTCACTCACTCACTCGATTCTGATTTTTTTATGATAGCTTTTTAACCGAATTATTAATTTTGATCTTATCGCTTGTTATGTGCATATGAAAATATTTGTATTGCCATATTTGTATTGCCCATCAAAACATACTTTTTTAAGATAGCTTTTAATTGATTTACTTATACATTTTTATGATAGCTTTTTAACCGACTTATTAATTTTGATCTTATCGCTTGTTATGCGCATATGAAAATATTTGTATTGTATATGCGCAATATAAGTTTTATATTTATTATTATTATTATTATTATTATTATTATAATTATTAAACCTGGATGAAACATTTCTTCTGTCCCTCCCCTGGTAATTATTGTATTTGACCCCGCAGCTCTTTGCTCAAGGTTTGCAAGTTTCAGGGGGTAGTAGAAATGCGTAGATTCTTGCTCAACTGTTTATGCATCATGAAGTGAATATGAATGGCGTCGATCACAGCATGTGAAAATTGTAAAGCGGATGATTTTTCGTCCAATCCACTTGAATATACCTTTGTGGAGTTAGAAAGTGGAAAGCTAATATGATTAAGTACACAAGCTGCGAGAACTGAAAATGGAAATCGACGAACATTGCACGCTGATATCTTAAAAGCGATGATGAAATTGCTTTTCCTATCAACGATTTTTCTTGTCACCCCAACGAAGAATGCATCAGGGGGGAATGAATGTCTTAATAATCAAAACAAGTTATTGTTATTTCGACGCCACCAGCACTAAAAGGGCACGGTTGGAGTTCAAGACAAGAGAACAGAGAGAAAACAACGCCAAAAGAATATGTTTGTATAACAAAACTAGGCATGCTATGGCCACCGAGTGTTTGGAAATAAATTTCCCGCGACTGTAAGCAAGGAAATAAGACATTTCCTATCCTCAGGTGCTTTAGACAAGGACCAAAAGCAACTAATTTGTTTGAGCAAAGGATTGGAACATTCAGCAATGGATTGAATCCCCAAGTTGTTATTGTTGTTGTCCCCCGTCGCATGATGAGTACTGCGTGTTGTTGCATATCAGGTTATAGCTTAGATCTTACGTTTGACACAACACACAACGTCGCAATCACTACACTGAATCAACGTAAACAAAGTAACCAGCAGAGCTTTTCTACCAAAAAACCCGTATTTAGACATGCAACACATTTGTTTTGGAAGAAAAATGTGATCGATTTTACTGCTTAAACTGAGACGGGCACGTATTGAATACTTATTTATCGAAGACAAGATCGAAAATTACTCATGATTACTGAAATAGCTTTCCAAGTCGGAGGCATATTACAATGGACGCTATTCTTATTCAATGAAATAGCCACGTATTCTGAAATCTAGCCTCCAAAACACCGATCTTGTCGAGAAAGTCTATATCCTTTGGCTTAAATAAATGATCAGTATGAAAATTATTTTTTGAAAGTAATTCAATATTGTGGCAAAAATGTAACTTTCGGGGTGTCACACAACCCTCTCTTCGATGGGAGGCAGTACGTGCGGGCGAGAATACATCACAACCAGTCTAGTTTGAACAATAAGTTAGATAGACTCTGGGAAAGAGGTTACATTACTAGTCAAGTGTAAATCGCAATAAGTGTAGCAAGATCCATCCATGAGCTGGCTCAGGGGAGCCTTTGATTATATTTGTACGCCTAGAAAAAATATATGGTACGTTAGTGGTTAGTGACCAAGAACCATAGGAAGACAGATGGCAAATGTTTCGCGGCCATTTATATAGACGTATTTAGAGAAAACAGCGCCAGGTCTTTAATTTATTATTTATAATTTTAATTACTTGTTGATCTCGCGTTTGAATCATCATTTTTACCTCCATGCCGAATGATCACCTACTGCAGTTGCCGTCACGCAGCAAGCGAAGAGAACAAAGAGACTAGGCATTGGGCGCGATTCTCTTTTAAGACGACCATCATCTTCAACATTTGGTAACACCGAGCAAGAGGAAGGACTTTCGAACTCATTTTGCCATGCCGTAATCGACACAAACCTCCACGAATTGTATATCAAAATGAGGCAAATTTATTCATCTATTTGAATTTGGTGGTAGATTTATTATTGTAAGCATGCGCTGTCGAGTAAGCTCATTTTTCTTAGATCCTGTGGTTTCCCGACCGGTCACGCTCTTATAATTTTTACATCAAACCATAGTTAGTAGATCAAAACCAACACAAGAAAATGTAAAAAATGCCACGCCTAAACCTTGACAAAATGCCTCCACGTTGTTATCAGTAGTAGATTAGATTCCTTGCCAGCAGAGGTCTCCGGTGGCAAGAAAGGGGAGAGTTCTTTCATGTAGCCGCCGACCACATTCTTGGACGAAACTAAACGGTTTTGGAAAACCGGTTTCTGTTAAACAGGAATGCGCTTGCTCTGTTTCTAT
This sequence comes from Pachyseris speciosa, assembly GCA_016490735.1. Classification (NCBI taxonomy): domain Eukaryota; kingdom Metazoa; phylum Cnidaria; class Anthozoa; order Scleractinia; family Pachyseridae; genus Pachyseris; species Pachyseris speciosa. The sequence goes on along the minus strand of JAEMWC010000314.1, from coordinate 445,212 downwards.
TCTCTGCTGAAAACTTCTGAACCCACTGTACTAAAATCGTAATGGCGTCTTTGACTTGAGAGCAAAATGCACTTCGATCGAGCTTTTAAATCGGCCATTTCTTCCCTCAACAGTCACAATATAAAGGATATAACACCAGTGCAGAAAAAAAGCTATTATTGCGTTCTTGAACAAACGCGACACATTCGTGTCTTCCCACAGGCTACGGAGAATCTTTGATTTTCTAACTGGCAATCCGCGTAACAGAGTTGTCAAGTTTGCAACTTTACTCTCCCGAGCCACTAGTTTTGTTCATGTCTCCGTTGAATTCCCTCATTAAGGACCAGATATGATCGTGTGAAAGACTGGCGGAATCAAAGCTATCAAGATCGAAGGTGACTTGCCATCTCATGAAGACATAGAAATCGCATATGTGAGCCTGGAGCATTTGGAGCTTGTTGGAAACATAGTTCCCGAACTCGGAGAACGTCTTTTCCTGTGACGGCTGGTTTTACTAGTTTTTGAGGAGAAAAAATTTCATCTCAGACATTAGACACTTTTATCGTAGTTTGTTGTGAACACAGCGTACGGCTGCTGCAAATTTCACGCGCAAACCGGTTTGCTGAGTAGGGTCGCACGTGACCAATACGTCATTCGTTGTCAAAGGAACACTCGCGTTTGCGCGACAGGAAACTCGTCGGATACCGGCAGAAGTCTCTCTCCTTTCTTGCCGCCAGAGACCTCTGCTAGCAGGGAATAAATTAGATATCACTCAACTTATTTCTGGTGGTACATTTGGGTAAGAAATACTACTTTGGGAAAGACAGGCAATATTCTACAAAAAAATAGCATGTTTTTAGAGGGATTTCACCAATGTCGGCGTCACTCGATACCCAGTAGGGCAAATTTCGCAATGATGTTTGACATGATTCTGCCCGTAAAATTCTGCCTGCCAGCAATGCTTGTAAAAATCACTACTTCTCCTCAAAATTTTGCTCAGACACCTAAATTATGCTTGAATTCTGCTCGGTACCAAAAACTTTTTCGGCCCTTAATGCCTAATGTATTTTCACAAAAAGGGAAGGGAGGCTAATACAGTAATTAGATAATGCATTTTGCATAGAAATTGTCATTCATTCTACTTTGTAACTTTCTTTGTACAATATCATCATACTTGTAGTTTACTCGGAACAATGAATTTGTTCATGTAAGGCTGCTGACTTCAAAGTATGTGATGGTGTGAGCGCGTTTCAGCTAATAATCATATTAAATCACAAGGTATTTCCCATTTGTTTTGTGTTTTAGTCTTCAATTTTTCATACAACTGTTATGCATATCAGTGTCACTAATTTCCATTATTTCGCTCGAGAATGCCCTATTATGCCGGCAAAATGCTGGCCTCAAAATCGCTTATTGTGCTAGAAATTCAAGACCGATCGACCGCACGTTCGTACGTCCGCCCCTCCATTTAAGACAATATGAAAAGTCACATTTATGGTCTTTTAGTGGCATCAGCATTGGTTTTTGAAAGCTTAAATTTTATTGAAGGTATTGTGGCCAAACAAGTCAAAGCTCCAACACGCGACAGCTTTATTCTCAGTTACATTGCTTACGGTTGAAACCGTGGTTGTTAGAAAACAGAAATTAACAACAAGTTATTACCCAATACAAACTAAAGGAATTAACAACGGAATAACAACTGAAGAAATATGAAATGACCAGGAAAAAGACACTTACAAACGTTGTATGACTTGGTGAACGCCAAGGACGGAAAACTGAAGAGATTGTCGACGCAAAAACGATGTTACCTAGACAGAATCTAACACGAGAATGACCCGATTCCACGATGAAAACTTATACAAATGAACTTAAACAAAGGAAGATTGTGCCAAAAAATCTAACAGGATGTAAATCTCCGTGAGCGAAAAGAATGTGAAAACAATAGGGTAAAAACGGTACACGCAAAGACAAAAATGTAATTAAGATCGCAAAAAGAAATTCCTTAATGGGAATGCCGAAGCAATATCTGGCTCCCCTAAGAGTTTAACGAAACTCTTAAGTTCTAAAATCCTAGCTACTCAGTTCCTAAATCTTTATGGGTCCTCTGGCGGGGATTACCCTCTGGTCTTCATTCTTCATTTTCCAATATAAGCACAAGCTTTTGAATGGGTCTGTCCAGGGTCGTTGTTGCTGTGGCAACCTTCACAGATCGGACCTGCCCTCCTGAATCTGGGTGTGACTCAACAACTCGTGCCATGTTCCACAGGTTTCGCGACACTCGATAATTGACAATTAGCAACAGGTCCCCTCTTCGAAGGTTTCTCTTTGGGCTGGTCCACTTCAATCTCCGCTGAAGATTCTGAACGTACTCTTTTCTCCATCTTGACCAAAAGACATTGGACAGATATTGGACTCGCTGCCATCTACGTTGGAGATACACGTCAGTCTTCTGAAGGTTACCTGGAGGGGGCATCGCAACCTTAGACTTCATTGTTAGAAGGTGATTCGGTTTTAATGGATCCAGATCCTCGGGATCACTTGATGGGACAGTAAGCGGACGGTTGTTGACAATGCTTTCGACCTCAGCTAAAAGCGTTCTTAATGATTCATCGTTCAGGGCGTGGCCATATCGTTCAGGGCGTGGCCATATTCTCGCATCAGACCAGACAGAATTGATCGAACAGACCGTATCTGGCGATCCCCAAACGCCACCCATATGGGACGCCGCTGGGGGATTCTGTTTCCATTGTATAAGCCAATCAGCATTGGAGTCTCTGTAGAGGTGTCTTTGAATTGCATCATGGTCCATCTCTTCTAAGGCTTTCTTGAGCTCAGTCTACGCTCCCAGGATATTGGTCCCCTGATCAGATCTTATCTCTCGTACTGGGCCTCTTCTTGCTATAAATCTCCTAAGGGCATTTATGAAAGAATCTGTGTCTAGTGAGTCGATCTGCCGTTTCGATATGCACCGCCCTGCTAGCCAAACACGTAATTATTACTCCGTAGCGTTTTACTTCTGCTCTTCCTTGCTTTATGTAAAAGGGACCAAAGAGATCTACGCCACTGTAAGTGAAGGGAGGGGCAGGAGTTATCCTTTCCTCTGGCAGGTCAGCCATCTTCTGCTCACCAGTTGTCCCACGAAGACGACGGCATACAACACATCTGGAAATGAGATGTCTCACAGCAGAATTCGTATTGATTATCCAATAACGACTTCTGAGCTCGTTTAGCGTTATGCCTCTGCCTGCATGAGCTACTTTCTTGTGAGCTTCGCGGACAATGAGGTCGACGATGAAACTTTTCCTCGGAAGAATTATGCGGTGCTTGAAGTCCACTGGAAACTCCTGTGAGCGACGCAACCTACCACCAACACGAATGAGCCCATCGTGGTCCAGAAAAGGATCAAGGCGATACAAGGTACTTGACTTCCTGATTTCAGACTTCTTTGCCTTCGCGAATTGGCGGTCGTTCTTGCAGTCTGCTCGCCGAATCTTCTGTAATGCTTCTATTTCCTTAGGAAATGCACCTCTTTGCACGAGTTTAAGAATGGTCTTCTCAGCTCTAACTACTTCTTCTGCTCTCAAAGGTTTGAACTCCACGTCAGATGCATGTCTTCCTCTGTTAGCATCAACCTTAATGATACTTTGCTTTGGCTTGAGACGGAGTATCCAGGCAATGGACCTCTTCATCCGGTGCCATTCGGAAAATCTTGTGAGTCTTGTCAAGGGGTCTTCGCTTTCAACAATTTCCATGCTGTGTACCAGAACCTTCTTAACTTCAGGATCACCCAAAGAAATACCGTCCAGGTCACAGGGGAGTCAGGGCCACTCACTCTCGGGTACCATAGGAAATTTGGACCTGTATTCCAACGGTGCTGTTTAGATAACTCAGGGCCATTACGTCCACGTGATGCGTCGTCGGCAGGGTTCTGCTTGGTCTCAACGTACCTTCACTGATTTGGGTCTGTTGCATTTCGTATCGTCTGTACGCGATTTGCCACGAAAACGTGGAAGCGTTTCATGTCATTGCGGATGTAATTTAACACAGTTGTGCTGTCCGTCCAGTAGAACGTGTTCTCGATAGGTTCATCTATTTCTCTAGCAGACATTTCTCCTACTCGAACTGAAACTGTAGCTGCGGTGAGCTCTAGACGTGGGATTGTTACGGCTTTAACAGGAGCTACGCGAGCTTTCCCCATGAGGAATGCACAATGGATGTCACCTCCCTCGTTCTCGATTCTAAGGTAGGTCACCTGACCGTAACCTGTTGAGCTGGCATCCGAGAAGCTGTGGATCTGTTTTGAGACAACCGTACCAAAATTTGTAGGCTTGAGACATCGTTCCATAGAGAATTACTCCAGGGCAGGCAACTGGCTTTTCCAATTTTCCCAACGTACGGGGAACTCTTCGCCGATGTCATCATCCCAACTCAGCTTCGCACGACACAAATCCTGTAATATCTTCTTCCCACCAACAGAAAAGGCGCATCTATTCCCAGGGGGTCGTAGACCGAAGATATGGTGTACAAAATCCCTCTTCGTGTTATTGGTTGGTCTTTTATGACGATTCTGAAACCAAACGTGTCTGACTCGATCGCCCACTGGACACCAAAAGCTCTCTCGATTGGGTAGCAATCGTTGTCTAGTTCCAATGATCTCACTTCTTGGGCGCGTGTCTCTTCTGGAATACTTTCCAGAACGACCTTGTTGTTACTGACGAATTTGGCCAGATTGAACCCTCCGTGTGCACAAGCACAACGAACATCACGTATTCTTCCGATTGCGGAATCTACTGTCTCTTCTGAACGAAGACAATCGTCAACATAGAAATTCTTCCTTAGAACATCTGCAGCATCTGTACCAACAATCCTCTCAGCGTCATCGGCTGCTCTCCGCAACGCGAAATTGGAGCAACTCGGCGATGAAACCGCGCCAAAAAGGTGAATATTCATCTGATACTCCTCACGATTCCGTGCCAACTCTCCATCAGGTCACCATAGAAAGCGAAGGAAGTCTCGTTGGCTTTCTGGCACTCGGACTTGATGGAAAATTGCATCAATGTCGCTCATAAACGCGATTCGTCCTTGGCGAAATCTGGTTAGAACACCCAACAGTCGATTCGTCAGGTCTGGCCCCTGAAGCAGTTTGTCATTTGGTTATGTGCCTCCAAATCTGGCGCCACAGTCAAACACAACCCGTATCTTGTTAGGTTTCTTGGCATGGTAAACGCCATGGTGGGGTATGTACCAAACTTGACCTGTCTTTGCATGCATAAGATGTGACGGCACTTTCTGAGCAAAATCCTTGGCAATTATGTTGTTCATAAAGTTGACATAGCCCTTGTAAAACTTATCATTCTTGATAAGCTTCTTCTTTAACTAGCGTGCTCTTTGGAGGACTTGCTTTCTGTTCTCAGGAAACCATAGGTCATCTCTGTGGAATGGAGGGGAATCTCATAGCGAAGATCTTCCAAGTGTCGAGTTCCCTGGCTGACTATCTCCATGCACCTTTTGTCCTCTTGTGAATACCCTTGCTCTTTGTCGTCCATTCGCTCGCTGAAGTCCAGCTCGAACATCCTATTCAGTCTTTGTGGAGTGACAATCTCTCTGACTTTGCTCTCTACCATGAAGTGAACCGACCTCCTTCGCAGCAACTCTATGACAATTAACAGCTGAATGTTCTTTGCTACACATGTACAGGGTGCCCACTATTGCCCATCCAGCAAACGTATGAACTGCAAATGGACCGCCGTTTTCACTTGCTAAAAGATCTATTGGTTGAAGAGCTTTCGGGCAGTTGGAGCCAATCAGAAGACCGATCCTGGTATTAGGCAACTGTGGAGGTAAATCTTCAGCTATGCTTCTAAGATGTTTCCATCGATGGGCAAGCTCAGGCGTAGGCACGTTGTCGGGCATAGAAAGGTCCTCTTTAGTGAACGTCGGTGGACATGGGATGTAACAGTAAAACTATCAAGGCACTTTACGGTTTTGTGTCTGCTTATAGCCAAGGAAAGAATTTGTGTGAAATGGCGCTATTATGTAGCTCTGCATTCCGAGTGATTGCTAGCTAACTTAACTATCAGGTTCGTATTCCTTTTTGTCTCTTCTGTGGACATTTATGTGAAAATTGCTTACAATTTTCGAACTTACTACAGTCTAATTTCTCCACCTTCTCCAAGAATCTTCGAAGAAACATATAGATAGATAGATAGATAGATACTTGCACAGAATTCATAAACTTTACACTTATTTCCAATGAAGCTGTGCTGTAAAGTTAATCTATACAATCAGAAATAAGATAAATTAGTAATACTAATAAAAAGGAATCTAAGGTAATCTATAAAATAAAATTGTAAACTTAAAAATAGTAGTGCTTAACTACAAATTCTAAATACTAATTACAAATACTAATTTAGGACAGAACGTGTTACAAAAATCTACAAGTGTTGGACCAGTAATTGTTCGAAAATGAATTAATTGAGCTTGCACTTTTTGTGGCAGTGTTCAGGCTGTTGTAAAGTTTAGCAGCTGAGTAGGTAAAAGACCTGTAGCCAGACTTTGAAGTTATTTTTGCCATATGAAGATTGGATTTATTTCTAGTATTGTAATTATGAATGTCAGAGTTACGGGAAAATAAGTCACAAAGATAGGACGGACAAAAACCATTTAGGCATTTATAAACAGTAAGGCACTTATGAAAAGTCCAACGTTCAAATAGAGAGACCCAACCTAACTCACGAAATAAATTCACTGTACGCTCTTCTTTGATCTTCTTATGAAGTATAATGCGTGCTCCCCTCTTCTGTAGCCTTAACAATCTGTTGAGGCTGGAACTGTCAGCATTGGACCAAATAACGTCACAATATTCTGATAATGGTTGAATTAGAGTCATGTGTAAATGTTTGCAAGTGTCTATACTTAAATATTTACGGATCCTTCCTAGCAAGTTTAATCTACGAGTTACTTTACAAGAAATATCGTTGATGTGTTCATGCCAATTCAAAGAAACATCAAGAGTTAGGCCTAAGTATTTCACAGTATCAGATAGTTCCAGCATCTTTCCCAATAATGATAAAGAAAGTCCTTGTGATCTTGCCAGACGCTGATTTGAACCGAAGAGCATGACTTTGGTTTTTACACAATTCACAAGCAATCTGTTCCCAGAAAACCATTCACCAGCAACGTTGAGATCGTCCTGAAGGATAGATTGAATGGTCTGAACATTCTTTTCAGCAAAAAATAAAGCTGTATCGTCTGCATACAAGACAACTTTGCAATGACGGACAACACTCGGTAGATCATAAATAAATATTATGAATAGTAACGGCCCTAAGACAGAGCCTTGAGGCACCCCAAGTTTAAGATCCAGTGAATCCGAGAGCTTGCCATTAATAGTGACAGACTGTGTTCTATTAGAAAGGTAATTGTCAAACCAGGCCAGGGATCGTCCTCTTACACCAATCGAAGAAAGTTTAGTCTTAAGGATTGAGTGGTCAATCATGTCAAAAGCCTTGCTAAGATCTAGAAACACGGCTCCGATGAGATTTCCTTTATCGATGTTTTTTCAGAATATAATCTGTGACATCTAACAGAGCGGTACAAGTTGAGTGACCAGGTCTGAATCCTGATTGGGATGGAGATAGCAACTTGTTGGTCATCAAATGTTCATAAAGTTGCTTGTGAATTGCACGTTCGAGAATCTTCATAACAGCTGGCAGGACTGAAATAGGTCTAAAGTTGTTTGGGTCTGAAAGTGATCCACCTTTATGAAGAGGGGTAACAGTAGCTGCTTTCCATGAGTTGGGTATTTCACCTCGCTGTGTTGATAAATTGTAAATGTGGGTAAGTGGGGCAGCTAAAATATTGGCACCAACTTTAAGTATACGGGAATGAATGTCCTTCAGACCAGACGACTTGTTGACACGCAATGAAGACAGCTCTTAACGAACAAAATCGACTGATATATCCTTAAACACAAATTGAGGAGTATCTTGAGACGATGTTGTAGGAAAGTCCCTGGATACTGGAAGAGCACTGGTAAGACGCGTACCTACTGATGCAAAAAACTTTTTAAAACAATTTGCAATGTCAAAACTATCTGTATGAATTGCATTATCAAGTGACATTTCCTGCACGGAGACCTTTTTTCTTAGGTAAGAGCTTTCTTATGGCAGACCACAATTTGGAAGCATCATGGCGTGTGTTGTAAGTCATTGAAATAGTCACGCTTTGCTAATTCAATTTTTCTAGTAACTGCATTTCGTCATGCTTTGTTTCCTTGTAATATTTCAATGTTTTGTGGTTTTTGAACAACGGTCCTATTGCCTGCTCCAAACAGTCAGGTTCAGGGGCGGATCTAGGGGAGGGGTGCAGGGGAATGCCCCCCCCCCCCCACTGAGATAGCCTGCGGCTTTCAAATATAACTAGTATTATCCTAAAAAAGAAAAAAAACTATGGGGTTATTGGTGTTGAGGTAAACATGCATTTGGTGCACCCCCTCTTCAGAAAAATCCTGGATCCGCCCCTGTGACCTTCGTATTGGTTCAGTGAAGTCCATTTTTTAAGTGGATTCTTAAAAGAATCCTGTTCAAATTCCTCCTCGTCACTGACTAAACTATCAGAAATGAAACTTATTTCACCTGCAGAAAAGTTCCATTCGTGGTCTTCCATCTTGGGTAGCAGCAAGATCGAAAGTACGTACAGTAGTTTATGCCTCAATTCAAGGGTCAGCTGTTACGATTGACTAGCTAACAGTGGGTAGACCTCTGGGTAGTGTAGTGTGTGACAGGATGAACACCAATCATGTTGAAGAAATGCAGCTCAAAGCACTGTCACTCTCAACGTCCGCAACGAATTCCTTCCTTCACTTCATGGAGCTTTGACTATGGAGCAACCAGAACCGATTCAACTCGCCGAAGAGCCTGTACATGAACCCATATTTGGGGGCTACGATTTTGTGTTTGTAGATGAATTGTCTGAAGGTCAAACCTGTTCCATTTGCCTTGTTGCGATGCGAAATCCCGTACAGACAGCATGCGGCCATCGCTTCTGCGAGGAATGCTTGTTGCGAACATTCAGGTACTTAGGCATGCTCTTTATATCTTTATGAATAACATTTCACTAAATGGTCAGTCATCGCTTCAACTACGTTGACGCTTGTTTGTACTATATAATCGAAAACAAGAAAATGAATATCCGGATTGCAGACTTTATGCAATTCGCAATGAACTAAATTGTTTCCAGTCCAGCAGTTCCAGTTGATAGTAAGCTTATATTTCATAAGCACATACGTAAACGCCTTTGCATCTCGACAGTAGTTAATCATAAGAGGGTTTTCACGGCGGCCATGTTGGAGGTACAAAACAATAAAAAATATTTACACAACAATAACATTTATTCCCCGAAGGAAAATCATTCTTTTGTTTTGTACCTCCAACATGGCGGCCGTGAAATTAGTTCCGTGAATCTATTATGCTTCTTTTGACATGTCAATCGTTAATTACATTCCAGCAATCAAACAGACCGACATCGAGTAATTTAACTTTTGGTTTTCACTACTTTAGTTTACCATTGTAGCCGCGTGATTCGCTCCGAAAGGTAGTTTAGTCGTGACAAGAAGTGAACGTTTGAGGCGCGGTACTACCCCTACTTATACCCTATATATTGAGTTAATGTCGAGATCTGAGCACCCAATAAAGCCGCCCCACATTAAACCGCTCCCAAACCGACTTTTTGCTGGCTCGTGGCTTGTTTTGAGGCGGGATAAAGTTTTTGCTGGGAATTTAAGTTGAACAATCGCCAGCTGGTATTAGTGCCATAAAATATTTGTTCTGATTGCCAGACTTTTTAAGGTTTGCGTGACACATTCTGGCAAAACAAGATATCACGGGCCGGTCTTGTTGTTGACATTAGGTATTCATATAACGGCTTCGTAAAATATCTCTCAAGACAGGAACTCTTTGTTGTTAAACTCTTAGTTGTTAATTCGGAAGTATTTACTTCAATGGTTGACAAAAGAATCCTCAAATGCACGCCGTCACCAGCCACATTGCTGCTTATTAATTAGGGCCTGTTCACATGGAGGTGGGGGACCCCAGGCAGGTGAGGACCCCAACCTACTCGTGGTCAAAAAAAGCTAGCCTTCACATGCAACCCCGGGGCGCTGGGGTGAGGTTTAAAATGCTTTCGCGTGGTCGCTAAGAACGTATATTAACAAAAGAATTCAGAGATAATTGCCCGGATGAACATCAACACACCCCAGCTCCAGCATTTACATGGAGAAAACTCACCCCAGCTAAGCGGGTTACCCGCTCTGGCTGACCGGGTAACCCGCCTCGGTGAGGTACCCCACCTCACATGTGAACGCGATCGAGAAATAAAGAGAGATTGTATGGAGACATTCTCTCGATCGTGTGACATCTTTAACTGCCTTAATTGATGCTTTCCACACAGGGGATTCATTTTTTATCATAAAAAGCAGAAAAATGAAAACTATTGTCTAGATAATTCTCATCTGTTTTGAAAACTACGATACGTACTGGATACGTGGTACGCATTTGTGTTTTGGAACGTGACCAATCGTCACGGCACACTGCGCACATTCTCGATTTTCCGTTTAGCGCATGTTTCCTCACCGTCAGACATGCAAAAAAGGAAGAGCACAGGGGTCTAGAATGATATTACTCCATAATCGTTTTTTAGAAGCATCCTTCAGGCGAGCGCTGAGAAGGAAATGTGGACAAACAAAGTGCAACAACTAGTCCCGAAACACGCGAGAGCTGTACACTGAAATGAACAAGTTGATTTTAATTTTGTCATGACAACACGGGGCTGACTCTATCAACTAAATTTGTAGCGACTTCTCACAAATTGCAGCTGCATTTACCTTCTAATGCTGACAATAAGTCAACAGCCTAAAGAGTTATTGATGAATTGTTATCTCCAGGAATCAGAGTGCGTATTACCACGTTCTTTTGATTCAAGATGTAGACCCCTGTGGTCAAGCGAATACCAGTGGTTGACATTTTATTTGGTCGCTTACTGTGCGAGGGGGAGGGGAGGGAGGGGGGGGGGGGTGTTTTGACTTTAGTCACAATTTTTTTGGTACACCTGAACTCATGAACCGCTTCTGATCGACTTCCAAGTTTCTGAGCGATAGTTGTTGACATAAATTTGTTCAACTCGCTTCAGGCAAAGGAATGAACGAGTTTGCCCACATGATAGGAATCCTATTCCTCACGAGGGAGGGGTGAGTAAAACTTTAAAACTTTTGTCACGTAGAAAATACAGTCAATCAGAATATAGGAAAGCCGTATTTTTCATCGGTATTCTATTCAACCCTCCTAAACCTGCACTGTCGTATTTATTGCATGGGCCTTACGTATTTTCTATGACATGGTAGAAAATAGTTATACAAAGCTTTCATGTAGTAATAGTACTACTACTACTACTACTACTACTACTACTACTACTACTACTACTACTACTGCTGCTGCTGCTGCTGCTGTGCTGCTGCTGCTGCTGCTACTACTACTACTACTACTACTACTACTACTACTACTACTACTACTACTACTACTACTACTACTACTACTACTACTACTACTTTCACGACTACCACCACCACCACCACTACCACTACCACTACCACTATCACTACTTCTACTTCTACTTCTCTTACTGCTACTGCTACTGCTACTGCTACTGCTACTGCTACTGCTACTGCTACTGCTACTGCTGCTGCTGCTGCTGCTGCTACTGCTACTGCTACTGCTACTGCTACTGCTACTGCTACTACTACTACTACTGCTACTGCTGCTGCTGCTACTGCTGCAGCTGCTGCTACTACTACTGCTGCTGCTGCTACTGCTGCTGCTGCTACTGCTGCTGCTGCTGCTGCTGCTACTGCTGCTGCTGCTACTGCCGCTGCTGCTACTACTACAAGTTTAGCTAAGAGTATTTAGTGGTTCAGCTTATTCCTCATATAAAATCTTCATACCAAATTGGACGTTATGTAGAAATGACCATAAAAGGAAGAAATAAGGCATTGACCTCAAGAATTTTGAAGTCCAACTTCAGAACATAACATACATTTATTGTAATTCCTTGTCCTATTACAATTGACATTTACACTGAAGATGGATTCTGAATATTGACTTATCTTATTTGCCCAAATGAGTGTACAGAATTTTTTCATAGATTTTAGAAAATAAGAACCTGTTTCACGAAATTTTAGGCTAAACAAGTTCTTGTATAGAGGGAGCTAAACTGGCACATTTTAGCCTAACAGGCTCTTAAAATCCGGGTTCTTAGTTGCGGGCTTTTCCTGTACCATGAGAAAGCTTTGTATAACTACAATCGTGGACAAAACTACTTGAAAAAAACAGGTATCCTGGTGTCCAAAAATCTACTTGTTTTATTATAAATCTACTAGCCGCTCAAAACTAAACAAGTAAATTATCCGGCTAAATCCTTCCCGTAGACATTTCGAAAACGTGAAGAAGCGGCCGCTATTTTGTTGACAACCGCTACTAATAGAAAATTAAATTATGAGCTCGAGATTTCTATGGCGTGATAGCTATTTCTATAGCTATTTCTCGTAGAAATCGAGAGCGAATGATCTAATTGATTTATTACAAATCTACTAGTCGCTGAAAACTAAACAAGTAAATTATTCTAAATCCTCCTCGCAAACACTTTGAAAACGCGAAGAAGCGGCCGCCATTTTGTTGATGATCACTGCTCACTATCTATCACAGAATAGATGGCGGGTAGCGTAGCCAATCAGAGAACGGCATTCGTAATAAGAACTCTGGCAGATTTATATTCCAGATAGAAGAGCAGCCGAATATTGATTTTGATAATCATTGTATCAATTCATAGGCAGAGAATTAACAAGACAATCATTTTTTTATTTAACGTTCGAAATTGTCCTTTTTGTTTCGTCCGTACTTATGTAGTTCTTTCCTGATCTGGCTTGGGAGAGGGAAATTCTTTCTCTTCGCATCAAATGTAAGAAGAGTGATACAGGGTGTGACTGGTCAGGAGAACTACGCCATTACGAGGTAACGTTTTCATTTCCGAATGGTAAAACTAGTCTTGCTATAGTTTTGGAGTGAATGAATCGACTCTCTTTTCAGATTGAACATGCCACCATGAACACTGAGATTTCGACAACTTTGTAACCAGAAGTTGCTTTAACAGGGCATCCCAGTCAGCTAAGAGTATATTATACATAAGGGTGACCGACTTTATGATGAACTGATCCACGGACTATTCCCAGATTTGACAGACAGTGACTAAGGTTTTACTGTTATCAGTACAAAATCAAAATGATCTGTCCTGTATCATGCATGGGAGGTGATGTCGCTGTAAGGGACGAGTTTCCACTTTTGCAGGAGCACTTCAACTTATGTTCGTATGAAGACGTATCTTGTGAAGACTGTAATGTAGAGATGCAGCGGAGGTTTTTAGACGAACACATGGCATCAGAGTGCCAAAACAGGATTGTCCAGTGTGCACACTGTGAGGAGGGGTTTCAATTCTGGCTCACAGAGGTAAGCATACCTCATGACTGTCCGCTTGGTTGACAATTTAGCTATGGTAACAGTAACAGTAACAGTAGCAGTAACTTTAATAGTAATAGTAATGGTGATTGCGTTTGAAATTGCGTTCACAACTGCGAAGATCATTCTTCATTTGATTTCATTTCCGCAGTTCATATATGATTTATTTTATATACATCATTCACACTCTTCTCTATCACGGGAACATATAAACCCACAATTGACCTGCTCCCTAAGTCAGTGGCTTCATAGCTCAGTTGGTTAGAGCATCGCACCGGTATCGCGAGGTCACGGGTTCAAATCCCGTTGAAGTCCTGAATTTTTTTCAGGCTTCTTTTCGCAATTACATAAATTGCGTTCACAACTGAGAGGATTATTCTTCATTTGATTGGTAGGCCATAGTCGTATAGTCGCAGCTGAGGATGATCCTAGTCGTATAGTCGCAGCTGTAGCCGTAGTCATAGTCATGGCAATGGTAATGGTATACAAGTAAATAATATCTCAAACCTTTAAATAAAACATGGTAACTGCAAATAATAGTAATAATAAAACACATTAATTCCAAATGATGATGATGATGATGATGATGACATTCGCCACATTCAACCAAGAAATTAAGATAAATGCACTGCGCACTAACCTCCGTAAAACACTCATGCCAACTTATATATGGGGATCCACGGTCGCGGAGCGAATGATCGGAACTTCCCATAGGATGTGCTGCAAAATCACTCTTACTCCGAAAACCCGGCTTTGTTTCCAGTTGTTTGTTCTAAATTTTTCAATCTGTATTTTAATTTTCAGGTTCATGAAGGAGAAGAATGCACTCGTTTCCCCCTTGAATGTCCTCAACAATGTGGAGTGCAGGAAATACCTCGAGAAGATGTACAGAAGCTCTGCGAGTTACTGCCATTTATTATAGGGGGGTTTAATAACTGTCGTGAAACTAAAGCGCTAAAGGTTACATATTTTTAACTCAAACAACCCTGGAAATGTTGGACACACAAAGTTAGTAGAACCTGACCGCGCACCCACCAATGTATACTAACCAACTGATTCTAGCTCATCAGCAAACTGTGCAATCAAATCAAATCAAATCAAATCAAATCGTTTATTTAAGCTCGACAGCGTGAGAAGTGGTTGCCCAATCTCCCGAGTCGGGGGCTCATGCACTAAACGTTCAAGCATTCCGGATCGAATTGGAATTTTTGCAGTGTTGGTTTTTAAGGAGAGGGGAAAACCGGAGTACCCGGAGAAAAACCTCTTGGAGTAGAGAAGAGAACCAACAACAAACTCAACCCACATATGACGTCGAGTCCGGGAATCGAACCCGGACCACATTGGTGGAAGGCGAGTGCTCTCACCACTGCGCCATCCCTGCTCCCTCAAGCGGGTTCTCCCCATCCGTACTTTAAAGTTACCACCAGTAAAAAATGCAAAGAGTAACACTACTGAGTAGTTTTGAGGGCACAGTTGCATACATGATAAGAGGCTACGCTCCTGTTTAGATTTCGAAGCCTTAAGTAAACAATCGTACTATTTTATATGCAGGTGGATTCCCATTTAAGAGACGACTGTCCGATGACGCTGCTGGTCTGTCCTTACCAGGAAGCCGGCTGCACCTTTAATGTAAGCAATTAGCATGCACGAGGGATTCGAAGTTTATCCCTCTTGCTGTCTCAAATACGCAGGATATCCCAGCCTCTTTCTCAAAAGGTCGTTGTTCCCTCAGTGAAATAGCGGATATCAGCTGACTAAAAATACTTTATAGGCAGCCGGACGATGGATTAATTAGTTTTCACTATGCATGCAAAAACCATAGCTGAGCCCTACTCAGCTGATAGACAACTTTTACTGTTACGTTTTCTCTTAGGACAAACGAATCAATTTGAAAGCTCATATTGAGGAGTCAACCGAAGACCATCTGAGCAAAACATGGAAAGAGCTAATCAAGACAAAAAAGGAAGTGAGCGAGATTAAGAAACTAGAGGGACAAGTTGTACGACTGCAATCAGAAAGCAAAGCGATGGAAACTTCCCTGCAAAGAAACAAAGAAGAAATTAGCGACTTGAAGTTGTTAGAGAAAACTCTGGAAGTGGAAAATTTGTCTCTAAAGAAAGAAGTGACTCAACTACAACGAAAATTAGCAGAGGTGCAGGAGAATACTGCCACTGAGATCTTGTCATTAAAAGAACTTGTACAGGACTTGCAGCCCCAGCCAATTGAAGAAAGGAGGGCAGATAAGGTAACTGTATGTTTATAATGTTTCTGTCTTCTTATTCACCGATACTTTTTTCTTTTAATAGCCATTAAACAATTGTCCTGTAATTATAATTATTGCGGCATTTCCAGTTCCTTTTAAATGTTCACATAGTGACTATCACCAACTTCCAAAACAATGATGTTGCGCCTATACCATGCTAGAAGATGTATGATCCGGGTTATGTTTAATCGTAAGACCAAAGATAACAGAGACAGGGCGAAAAGGAAAGCCGGCCACCAGAACTTTAATTTCTCCCCAAATCCACCGGGATGCTAAAAGATTTTCGCTTTCGTTTTTCGTGTATAAAAGATGATGAGTTTTTCGTGAGTCTGTGAGTTTACTAAACCATTTTTCAATTTATTATAAAACGCTTTAAGGTGGCCGAACACGAGGGGACATGTCACAGCGACAAACATTTCTTGGTGTACCCACTTAAGGGATACGTGGCAGGACATGTATCTGGCGCAAAATTGCAGCGACCTCACACACAAGAAAATGTTGCGGGTACATGTCCCAGGGATATGTTGCACACAGAGTCGACTCACAGGGCAGCCGGTCCTTGCAACATGCCCGTTTAACACGTCCCCGCAGCATATTCTGGTGTGTGCGATCGCTGCCTTTTTTGTCCCTGCTATATATGTTCCTGCTACACGCCCCCTTACAGGGGCGTAGCTACGCACAGTACGCACGTGCGTAAATAAGAAACAAATGTATAAAAGATAACAGACGATATTTTTCAGCACCAAATGCCGGTTTCCAGAGAGGAGCGACGTGATTCATTGGTGGACCGAATGGTCAGATCAGAAAGCAAGCTGGATGGTGAAGAGTGAACACGTTGTGGTCACTTCGTTTTATAGCCTTTGGATCGGCCTTGCGTCGCTCTACTAAGCTTTCCATGGCCAAAAAATCAATTGCAGGTTGCTACTACAAAATGACAGAGCAAAAAGAATAAACTAAAGCAAAGCGTTAGTAGCTTGAAGAGGCTCAAGACGGAGCGCTATGTCACTTGCTAGGTAGTCCTCGCTACCCGTGATACTAAACACGGGAGAATCGACTTTAGAATTTATTGGAAAGAAAGCTGAAGATTAGCTCTGTGCCTGTAACGGAAAACCAGTTATAACTACTTCTATGAAAGCTATGGGCAGCCATATTTTACATAGCTCAGGACTTTGATTTATTGTTCTTGTTAATTTGTAAAAGAAGCCTGGTGCGGACTGCGGATCCAAGGGTGGTTCAATTCGAGGGATTCGGTCGACTACCCTGAAATTAATAGTTTGATAAAACTGTGTAGCACAGATGTTATAAGAAAAACATTTTGAAATTTTATGAAAATGTGCTAAAAATTAGTTTTAAATACCAGACGTTTCGAGGCTGCTGCCTCTTTCTCAGTGGCGAATACGTAATTATTTTTATTTCTCTGGTGAAAAAAATAAAATAAGGTAAAGCAATAAAAGCAACAGAGGATGTCGCTCACAGCAGCAAATTTAGCGTTTGGATCTGCATAATATAAAATAACATACGGACATCGACGTACCTGATGCATCAGCGCTAAGATAAGCTTTGGTGTGCTTATTGCTAGGATTAGCTTCTTGTTTCTTCAGCTTTTAATGAAGCACAAAGTTGCATAGAAACGTAAAGCAAGCCTGTTCAGCCTGAAGTCAATTGCTTATGTCAAATCAACTGAATTCAACATAGATTTGTAAATATAAATTCGAATGGGCATCGATAAATGTCGATCGTTTTAGCACATTCATTTGTTTTGACGCAAGAGTTGACTTAAATTTGCAGAAAAAAGCGTACGATTACCGGCTGCCTGGGAGGAGAAAGCCGATTCTTCACACTTCCAGTTACAAGCAGATCAATAGTTCACAGCGGATTGCCAAAATACAGGTGAAATAATTAGAATACATCGTTTATTCTCAGGTGTCTAATAATTCAAATGCAACTATCTGAATTACTTTCAGTAAAATAGATCGACTGGCCGTAAACACTTAAATTCAATCACTTGTTTTTTTTTATAAGATCGCGAAAGTCGTAAGAGGAGAAATGTCCTACCAGTCTTTCCTTTGCTGGCGATTTAGTTGAATACCCGTATGTATGGGAATGTTATACCATCCTTTTCCACAAAATGTTTATGTGGTCTTTAGCCTGGAAATGACATGATGAAATGACGGCAATCAGCTTTCTCTTTCATTAGCCAGAACGGACGTCATCATGTTAAGTAGTTGTACAATTTTATCAAGCGGCTAAGCTAAAGTATGAAGCTCTACATCTACATCGGCATGGTGGGGGGGTGGTGGTGGTGGAGGGCTGCAAAGGGAGATACTCATCAATGCAACACTTAACACAAATAATTAAAGAGGGGGGAGATAAGTAACCTAATAGATATAAATATATAAATTCCGTTACAGAGCCAGATACTACTGTTGAGGCTGACCAGCGCCGTTTAAGATAGAAAAGGGAAAAATTAGTAGGTTGTTTGAATTGGCTACCTGACTTAGTTGCACGTGGTTTTCACGCGGCAGATCGCTCGCAAATCGTTGTGATCTCTTTTCTAGTCCACTTAACTGAACAGAATTGTAACTACACTTATCTCAGAATCGTTAGTTTTATTCAGTCCTTCACTGTTTCATCAGTGCAACTGGTACAAGCCGAGCAAGAGCACTGCAACATCGTCACATTTGTCACTTCAGAAGATCGCTGGTTTATTAAATGTTGCGTTGTCAAGCGTCGAATAAAACTGTGAGTTCTGTCCCAAACAATTGAGGTAGTTTTATTTTAGGCTGAAATGAAGCTGACATGATCATTTTCTCGGTCACCCTGTTGCTGGGTCTACTGGTGGGTTTCCCTGTGATGACACTAGAGAAATTTGAGCCGAAACGCATGGCGCTAACCTATATCCTATAGGTGGTTTTCACGTCACATTACGTCATCGCCGCCATGTTGGTGGACGTAAACAATAGATCTCTCATTAGCTGCTATTGTTCGTCCACCAGCATTTGTTCGTTTCACCATTCTTATCTGTGTCTCTTGAGATTGGCTGCAAACCACCTATTGCAGACATCTTGTGAAAAACTAACAAGAACACTTAAAAGTGATGAGTGACTGAAATACTATATGACATCTACTTGTGACAGGGACAAGACCCTCTCAATACTGCCGTGCTGGCTGCAGCCTCACCTGGAGAACAGAAACAGATCTTGGGCGAGCGTCTTTACCGCTTGATCCATGCTAGTCATCCACAGTTGGCTGGAAAGCTCACCGGCATGCTGTTAGAAATTGACAACGTCGAGATTTTACATATGCTGAAGTCGCGTGAGGCCCTGGATGCCAAGGTCCAAGAAGCGTTGTCAGTACTGCGAGACCACAGTCGTAGACACCCTGACAAGTAGAGTACTCAGTTATATTACAGACTAAAGTGAACCTTCTTTTGAGATTTAGGACTACTGCCACAAGACAACTTTTCAAAACCAAAAAAAAAACGTGATTTTCATTCAACCAGGTGATATCGTCTGTTCCTGGGATTTCTTTCATTGTGATGTATGTGCTTGTTTACTTTGCATTTAAGGTTACAGAAAGGGAAAAATGGTCGAATTTTTGAAAAAAAAATTTTTTAGGTAATTGATGAAACAAAAACATGATGCAGAGTTTCGTGAAAACAGCAGTTCAAAATGTTAAAAAGAACGCGAGCTATCTTAAAAAAGGGCTTTTGCGTGAATTGTCGGCAAATGAGTTTAGGTGTCATAATCCAGTTTATGCAGTGACAGTGTTTGACATTTTGCGCGGCAAAATTAGGATCAACTCCGCTGGAATTACCGCTTTCTTGATCTGCCTCTTTCGCCAGGTTTTTTTCCAAGTTTTAGTTTTTAGCCGATGACCTTTCAGCACGAGATTTGACTTTTCCCACAACGAAAGTATCGCTCTACAATAACAATCAAGCTGAATGCTTTCCCGCGAATTTAATTACTATTTTTGTGTACCGAACGCTGCAGGAGATGCTTCGCTTTGTTTTCTTGGCCGGCGGCATAAGCACGTTGACAAGCTCTTTAATGGTGTGTGAAAACTCTGAAAATGTATGAGGGCCAAAAAACACGGTTTTTGTTTTTGCGCGAATTCCTCCTCTTCAAATGAATTAATAGGGTATGTGGATTTGTCAGATTTCAACGAAATTTGGCCAGAATGTTCCTGAGATATTAGTGCATCAAAGTGTGTCGGGCTTTTACGAAATTCCAAATACTTTTTCCGTGACGTGTTAATTTCCGAAACGACTACAAGAATTTTCCAATGTCAAACTTTAGGATCAGTTTCATCATAAACCAATAGGAAGTAAGAAAAAGCTCGACACCCTTTGTTCGCTTGTCATCTCTAGTTTTGATTGATATTAGCACAGTTTGTTTGGTTGTACGTGTTAAAGGGAACCTCCACCCTTACAAAAAATTGACGCTAAATTGTAGGTAATAATTACTACATTTCAAAAAAATGGATATCACCATCGCCCATTTTCGCTGTTAAGTTTCATGGGCGCCGCCATTTTGGATTTGATGACGCGTGATGGTTGCCCTATTGTTTAACACAAAAGATTTTCTGCTTCATTTGTTTTAAAACAAAATTTGAAATCTTGTAATTATTCCCTTCAATTCAGCGTGAATTTGTTGTAAGAGTGGAGGTTCCCTTTAGCATAAGAGCGAGTAATACAGTTAACAGTACTGTGACGCTAGTTTTGGCTTTGAATCCGTCCGAGCGCTTATGTATTCAATAATATATAAATACGCCGATACATTCATTATCTTCAGTTATTCAACTTTACAGTGAGATATAGTTTTCCATGGTTTCATAGAAAGTAACGCGCGTATGCAAGGTTTCCCGGAAGACACCCGTGAAACTCTTCTGTAACCTTAATGCTTGTCCACACCAAGTCCTTCGGGAGGCTGAACATTTTCCATTAGTTACAAAACGTTAACTATTGGGTCCTAAAATCTGGCAAAGAGAGCACCGTGACAAAAACGGCCACGCATGCGCCTATTCCAAACACTTCCAGTCAGAAGCACGTTATATATTTTTGTTCGGTAGTTATTTTCTTTTCTTCTTTTCTATGTGGGACTTTCAGACTCCGATGAAAGCGGAAACGTCGGCCACAGAATGATTTAGAAAAGATAAACTTATAATTAATCTGTTGCGATCCCAGACATTGAAGTTGAACGTTAAACTTGGAGTGTGCTTTCGCAAAACGTATTGTCCCCGCCATTTATTTTTTTTCACGTTTTTGAGTATTCGCTGTTGTTTTACATCTTCCTCCACAATTTTGCTCGCTCTTCAATAGTTCTATCTGTTACGATCTTACTAGTAATTGTTTTCTGTTGTCATGATTTCCGTTTTTGTCTTACTATATAAAGAAAAAAAAAACACTCAGCACTGGGAAATAAGTGCCCTACTCTTTTCGATCGGTGTGTGGGTTATTTTACGTCCCCTTAAAGTTCTACGCGTGGAGGTTAAAGAGAGAATTTCCTTTTTGATTCAAAACATTACTTGCAATGGGCCCTTTGCAGCTTGTCAGTCACGTGGTACAAACCGCCATGCTGGGCGGGTAGGGCTGGGCCACAAGCAATGCAATGGGACAAGACAAACAAAGAGCTTACGTCATTTGAAATGGTAATTTTCTTTATTTGTCTTGTCCCAGTGCATTACTTGCAGCCCGCATGGCGTTTTTGTACCAAGTGATTTACTAGCCGCAAAAGCCCCATTTGTAACAGAAAATTTCTTCAAATTTGTGATTTATAAATTACAAGACCACTAATAAGGGTGCAATTTCTTAAAGAAAACAAAAATGAAGAAAACCTAAATAATATGCATGGCTACATTTTGCGACCTCATAAATAGGGAAGATTTCGGTTTGACCAAGTTGATATTTTTTCTGAATCCTCTCATGGACGGCAACATTTCAAGTACCGCCTCCATTCTGTTCCCCTGTAAACACCTGTTTCGTTGTCTGTTGTTTAGGCAATGCCAAGCAAAAGATAGGGAGACACTGCTCTCCGCACTACTGAAAAAAATTTGTCAGGTACGAAAGTCATTAACACAACAGCAGCAGCAGCAGCGATGCCATCAAAATCGGCTTGTGCGACATTTTCGTAAGCCTGTGCAGCGCTGTTGTTTCCTTCATCCTTTTTTTATCATTTAAATTTGATCGCGCTTTAGGATGGCATATTGAAAACATACTTATAAACTGAAAAAAACTTGGCTTGTCAACAAAGGCTTAAATAATCTGGCCTGCCTTCCCTTCCTGGAATCAGTCAAGAAACCCACCAGGAGATCAAGACACGCACATTGTGAACATTATATACCACTCTCAGCTCGTACAAATGTGTATAAATAAAGTTTTTTGCCTCAAACGGTAACCAAGTAGAACAACTTACCACAACCTATTATTGACTTATCAACTAACCCAGGAGCCTTTCAGGACTCCATAGTATCACACTACTGTAATTAGTTAACACCATTGTAATTTTAATTACGGCCGCTGACAGTGTGCAAATATATCTTTATGAGGTAGCACAATAAATGTGTAATGAAATGAAAAAAATCACCTGGATTTTCTGGGTAAGGATCCACCCTGCAGAGCTTCCCACCCACCTTTTCCTGTTTGCAACAGGCAACACCTTGTACTTCCCTCTGCTTCGTTGTCTGGCGTAAAAGAGTCGCGACAAAATTTCATAGAGGGCTCGTCCCAGGTGAAATGCGGTACCACGAATCTTTCAATTTTTTTAAGAGTTTTCTGCGGGAGGCACTTTCCCTTTTTGTGGTTACTGATAATTATTGCCAGTGACCTCTATGCCATCGACTGCCTAAGATATTCCGCAACTTTTCTGAGGGTTCTTCCGAATTGAGAGCGAAAACATTCGGAATTACCTCGACGTTTACTCGACTTCTTTTATTCGATTTTCCCCACTGAAATGAGAGTTCTAAACTAAATATGTACCTTTTACAGTCAATAGTTCTTGGAATCTTATTTGAGCAAGAAACTTCGAAACTAAATATCTCCTTTTTAGAATTCTTTTTAGAATTTCATTTGAGGAAGAAACTTCGGTCTTTCACCGAAGATTGATCGAAACTACTTTGGAGAAACAGCTGACCAAACGTAGGCAAAACGTTTCACACTGCAGACTCCTCCTTTTCCTTTCTCATGCGTTCGCTCACGTTCACGAAAGACCCACTTCCACGAAGTGACACAATATAAAATTTTTTCAGATTTTTCTTATGAACAAAAAAAATCATGCCAAATTTAGTAAATATGCGAGGTTTCATAAGAATACATTGCAAACTGGTGAAAATATGAGACCCAAAACTTGCCAATTTTTTTTTTTACAAAGAAGCGTATGACAGGGGCAAGCGCCTGCTTAATGTTGTTATTGTCAGGTACTGTTATGACTGTCAGATTATTTAGACTGTTGTATAAAGAGTTCAGTTTTTTTTATCATAACTTCTTACAACTTGAAAACAAATGTTTTTGTTTTCATAATTTTGAGTGATTGCAATACTATGTACTGGCTTTATCTTTATGATTTGTTTTCCAACTCTGGAAAACAAATGACTGCCTTTGTAGCGACTGCTTATTCAAAATCCAGTCTGTTAGTTTTGTTTCATGAACTTGCAGTTTGTCAAGCTCGCTTTATGTTACGTTTTGGTGGTATGAGTGGGGAATATTTATGTTGCTGCAAATAACCATTTTGTGCGCCTCCTTGTGTGATCATTTCTTTCTTGCATTTGAAGTGATTTTTTTCTTATTCTTGATAAAAAGTCGACGATTTCAGAGATCGCAAGAGCTTAAATTGACCCTCTTGGAGCGCTTTAATTTACGGTAGAGATAAAACTGATTGGAATCTACCAAGCAAGAAAAAGCGTAAATTAAGTCAAATAATTGCACTAGCCGGAATCAAACCCCTCCCGCGTGACAGGCAAGAATTCTACCACTGAACCACCTGCACATCTTGCGAAAAATGGGTTTACAGCTGTCAGACAACAGATGTCTGTATATAGCATTGATTTCATGAAACGAACATGTTTGTTTTAATTAGCTGGGAAAATTTTATTTTACATAACCAAAGATCGTTAAGGTCCTTTTTCTTTCAATGAGAAAAAACAGTAGCAAAGAATCGATCATCACTAATGACTATTCTCTCTTTTGAGTCTTTATGGCCAATTAATAAAATCCAACTGCTTAGTAGTCAAAGACTTGGTTTTCACTTCCATGAGTCTAATTAATATAATCCTCAAGACGTAGACAGTTCGATCATGTACAGAAGACTTTTCAAGGGCAGCTACCGTGCTCTTTAGCGAGAGAGCAACTGGCTAGACTGGACACCATTACAATAACTGCATGTCATACCAAATCCTCAGGACTGGAAGTTCATGAAAGGAGACAAAAAAAGGAAATAGAAAAGCTTGTTCTGTGGATTTCATCAGGGCAGATTTGTTGCTTCTACAACAGCTTGTTACGTAACGGTACAGTTTTCAGTTCCAAGCAGTTGTTATGCACATGTCATCGGCTTCCCCGTGGAGTCGACCCCCGGGCCTACCAGGGAGATATGTGGGGGAATACAAAGAGATGGACGGGATTCTTTGTCCGAGGGTAAGGGAAAATGTTAACATTGTTCTAAGATCAAAGATTAGGGAGTGGGAGAATTCACAAGTTTGAAAAGGATGTCACGGGAATTTTCAGCTGAGAGACACCTAACCCAGGGGACTTTGTCTTGAGAGATTCCCCGATCCCCCGGGGAAATTTCTCAGGTTTGCTTGACTGATTTTACAATCCCCCTGGTTAGCCCAGGGGTCGACCCCACGGGGAAGCCGATGGCATGTGCATTATTTTATTATACAATCCAGGGCCCGCGCAGCAAGTTTGCAAGTGGTAGGGGGGGGGGGGGGGAGGCTCACTTCGTACGCTTTAGCGTGAGTCAACACTCGGGGGGTCCGGGGGCATGCTCCTCTGGAAAATGTTTAAATTAAATTCCTCTTAAATGGCTAGAAATGCATTTAAAACTAACATGGTGGGGTGAAAAATATACTTTCAGCAACAAAAAGCGGTGTTTTAAAACAAGAATTAAATTACCTTTTCGCTAAACTAATCATAACTGCCAATTAGTAACGTATCCACAAAGTTCAACTCAACATACGATTGCCCTCGAGACATTGTACTGTTGAAAAGTGGTTGGGGCTAAAGCCTCTCCCCCTGCGCGGTGCCTGTAATCTCATCTACTCTAGAATGAATTATCATACAGGGAGTTCCTTCTAATACTGATCATTACATGTTCCATTCCTAAGCGGACCTGGACAGCTTTTGCGGATCGTGTGCGCTGGTTACTCATGCTACGTTTACTAGACGACTTTTCTTTTTGCACAGAGTTGGTTGTTTTATAGCTTCAACCGACTGATGCTATTTGTGCCCACCGTCACCAGGAATAGTGTGAGCTCTGCCGTATGTTATTTCTCCTTCAAATGGCGTCATTAGGGAGTTTAACGAGAACGCGACGGCAACGAAAACGTCATTTTAAAATATATCTTCTCGTTATTGTTGCACTTTCGCGATTATTCCAATTTGTTCAACTTGTAAAATGTCGGCGAACTATCCAGGAACTAAATTTCTATGAACAGCGTTAAAGTAAAGAAAAAGAAAGAAAAGTTTGCATCACGTGCTCAAGTTCTCGCCAAAACCTAAAATTTGGTCATTTCACGTTGTTGTTTTGCAGAGGACGGTAAAAAAATGTACCAAAATACAAAACGCATTTGCAGAGCGATTGTTTTGGCTCATTAAACCTATTTTGTGACGTTCTCGTTGACGTTCCCGCCCTCGCTTCTTAAACTCCCTAATGTGGACACTGGAAGATTTCGACCTCTGTCAATTCTTGCGGTTCGAAAAGCTGCAAGTTCTCTCTCTCTCCGCTTCTTCTGCTCTTCTAAAAAAGCACTTTTTCTGACCAAGCCTTCAATCACTTTCTTCTGCAGGATGTTTTCGGCCTCAAGATTTTTCACTGCCAGCGACAAATCTCGGATCTCAGCACGGCAATCGCCCACAAACTTTCCCATCTTTTTCAGAGACTCTACTATCTTTAAATTGGTTTCTTGCTCCTGGTGGAACTTCTCTTGCACATCTCTCAATGTTATCGAGATCTCGCTTTGTCTGACGCAGTGAGGCCCATGTCATTTCCAAATGGTCGTCTACGCTCGCCTCCATATGGTCGTTCACATGAGCTCTCTTGTCCTAAAACGTAGGACAGGCAACGCCTTTCAAAATATTATTCGCAATCAGGAGGGCAATTCCTATGAACCTCGCCTGTTGGCGCTACCATCGTGTGCAAATGCAACAGAAGGAGCCGGTTCAATTCCAAAGCAGCATTAGTGGAAGAAGTCGTAGTGGTGGTGGAAGTAGTATTAGTGGAAGTATTAGTAGCAGTGTTACGGTTATTGGTAGTTGTAGTGGTTATGGTAGTGATAGTATCAGTATAGGTTGGCAGTGGCAGAGCAAGTGGCAGTGGCAGTGGCAGTGGCAGTGGCAGTGCTAGTGGTGGTAGTAGAAGTGACAGTTGTAGTAACGTTATTAGTGGTAGCTATGTCAGTAGTGCTAGCAGGTAGTATTAGGAGGTGGCGTGGTAGTAGTGGTGGTGGCAGTCTTGGAAATTAAAGCGGCACATTTAATTACAAACCTGAAACGGACAACCAGCACCAGCGTAAAGGCAAGATACAATTGTCATAGGGCATTTCTCTGAAATGTGACGGTTCATGTTTAAAAAAGAAAACAGGAACTTTAGTGATCTGATGACAGCCACCTTCATTCAATACACTATATTATTAATACATAAACTAAATAAACTGCACCACTGTGTTTCCGGGGAATAATTAATGATTGGTTTTCCTCTTATCTGAAGGATCAATTGCAAACAACAGAAATTGGAAATTATGTATCTAACAAAGCCACAATTAGCTGTGGTGTGCCTCAAGGCTCTGTCCTTGGACCACTACTCTTTCTATTATACATCAACGACATACAATACTCTTCTCATAAATTCAGGTTCTACCTTTTTGCTGATGATATCAATATTCTTTATGCTGGCAACTTTTGTTAACCGTGGTAAGGTATATATTTAACTGACTCGAAGCAAACAAATTAACCCTCAATATAAAAGAAATCAAATCAAGTTGTTCCGTCCTTGTTATCAAAAGAGACTAGCGATCCAACCAAAAGATGTAATATATGATCATGAAAATGAAAAAAAGCTGTCGACATTGAATGATTAGATATCATGGTGTCTTAATAGACTATGGTCTCAACTGGAAACATCATATTGAACATATTGCAGTATAAGCAAAACATTTGGTTTGATTGCATAAGTTAGGCACTTTGTAGCACGTAATACTTTATTGCGCATCTATCAATCTTTAATTTTCCCTATATATCTTATGGAATTACAGCGTGGGGCCTTGCGAATAAATCAGTTACTTAAAAAGAATTTTAATCCTGCAAAAACGAGCACTTAGATTTATATTTTTCGTGGATAAAAATGAACATGCTGTTCCTTTGTTTACAGATGCTAATATTTTACCGGTAAATTGTTATAATTACTGGTCAGTTTGTAGTTTAATGCACGATATACGTAATCAAAAGGCACCCAGTAACATTCTGAATCTGTTCAACGCTAAACCACACTCTATTTGTTTTTTTTTACCACAATTGCTGGTAATTTCGCAATCTGATTGGCTAATTTGCCGTTGTCGATAAGAGTCTAGACAACGCTGCTCGCGTCAACGTGTCGCGCACGGCCTTTTTTCAGCTCGCGCTCTGAAATTAACATTTTCTTTGACGTTGATATTGTGGTAAAAAACAAATTAAGTGTCGTTTAGAGTTGTCTGTACTCTTATCGACAACGATATTCGTCATCACAGTGGTCAAAATTTGTTGTGGACTCACTCGGCGCACTATGATGACAAATACTGTTGTCGATACGAGTACAGACAACGATAAACCACATTCGATTTGTTAAATCGACAACGATATTCGACATCATAGTGGTCAAAATTTGCTGTGGACTCCACAAAATTTTGACCACTGTAATGGTGAATGTCGTTGTCGATAAGCCGAAAAGACAACGCAAAACCACATTCCATTTGTTAAATTGAAATTGTCGAGACTGTTGTGTTCAACCCCTGCATCGCTCGCGAATGTTTGCAATGGAGCGCAAGGCCCGGGACAAGGACTAGTACATTCGAGAAAAACATGTTATCACAACGGAAAAATAAATAAAACTGAGAAAGTTATGGAATGCTACACATAAGAAGTGGCATTGTAAATCTGTACTGTTTATCAATTTAGTCCGGGTTCCCTATTTTTATTATAACAGGCCAGCATACCGATAGCAAATCAAGTCAGTGTACTATGTACCTCCTCTCAGGGTACAGAGATCCTTCCTGGCCACGGTTGTTTTTACAGTCGAGCGGAAAACGCTTGCAATACGTTTCCTCGTGCTCCTGTGAGCAGTTTCTTTTCGACTAAAAGTCTGGTGTCACGTAAGTTTGCCATCTGATCGTAACGTGCATGACAATTTAAAATTAGTTAAGAAATTTAGGTATGACTTTTTAATTACCCACCAACAGAGCATGTCTATGCGAAAGATTTTTAATCTAAAGTCTTTCTAAACTCAAAGAATGAACAGGAAAACTAACGCATGGCAAGAAATGAGGGACACTGTTTTTAACGGTTTTATTGTTGTCGTTCATTCAACAGAAAATAAGGCCATTAACGAAGGTACGACGTCCGTAAATTAAAATTATAAATCTTCTCATTTGGCTTCTAAATTCGCGGTTAATTTGCATAATTTTGAATAGAGGGCTTTGTATGAAATCTTAAAAAAATTCGTTTACGGTCGTTGTAGCCTGATTCTATTCTTTATACTTCATCAAAATAATTTCAGTACAAATGTCTTTTGAAAGACATTTTCACTGCGAAATCCGCCTCTTGGTAGCGCTGTTACAGCGGTTCAAAGTCGGTCAAAATCCCATACATTTACAGTAATTTTAGCCGCGTTTGCCCCCCAGTTAATATGGCGCCAATAACCGTGGAACCATCTATTGCATTAGCAGAATGTGAGCGATCGTTCAACACAATGCGCCGACTAAAAACTTACCTGAGGGCGACCATGACCAGCGAGCGAGAGTCTGGACTTGCTCTTATGAACATCCATTACAATAGGCAAATTGACGTTGGTGCAACAATCGACATTTTTGCACGGAAGCATCCACGGTACCTCCTTCTTGCTAGTATCCTAGCTGAGTGAACAGTAAATCACAAGACTACAGTATTTGATGAAGTATGTAATGTATTCAATCACTATGAACTTGCCCATTTTTAATTCTGTTACCATCCCTTAAAGAAGCGAGATTTGCAATCCCCTCTTAGAAATGCTAGCTACGTTTGACGCTGAGATTATAGGAAATTTGTACTCATAATAGGGCCGTTTATACGAGAGAAAATAAGCCGCGGCTTACTCTGGCCACGGCTTACATAAGACGCGAACACTCCGTATAAATGGTACAAAATCTACGTTCACGGCTTTCTCAAGCTGCGGCTTATCCTGGCCTAGGAGTTTTTACTCGTATAAATGGTTCCTTTCGCGTCTTATGTAAGCCGCGGCCAGAGTAAGCCGCGGCTTATTTTCTCTCGTATAAACGGCTCTAATGAAGGAAACGCCATTTCTAAGGACCTAAAATGAAAAAAGTATGCTCCCGGACCCCCCTAGCGAAGAGCGTCTCTGGCGCTCGGTAGTCAGTCGGACCAGCCATACTGCATTAGGAACCCCCCTCTCCAAAAAGGCTGGCTACGCCCCTGATCTACTACAAAAATTACAACTAGCTGTGGTTTTTCCATGAAGAAGGGCTGGACTTAGGTGTACGCCCACTTCCATAAATTACAGCGGTACATGTTTACAAGTTTCCGTGCGTACTCCTTGCACGAAAAGTACTTCTATTAACATAAAGTCAAAGGCTCTGGGATTAGAAGGCTCACGGCAATATTTGTTTAAGTGATAATAGTTAAAACCCAATTAACTATAAAAACGTCAACAAGCACCAAAAGTGATCAGCAAACTAGAAATACAAGTCATGTCCAGATAATCGCGAACAAGAACTTGACCCGAAGATTGAAATTACAAAAAACGCTGTAGGGTTTCGTGTAAACAATCTTTTGTTACTTCGAAAATCCAATCAGTTCTCTTCTTAATTAAAGAGCGGGTTTCCAGAGTTAAGCTTCAAAACAGAACCATCGGCTTCACACCGAAATCTATGGAGAAAACGCCGTTTAGGCCCCGTCCACACGTATCCGGAGATTTTTGTATCCGCAAATTTTTTATGCGGATTCACCTAGCGTCCACACGTGTCCACCGTATACGCTCGGTGTATCCGGAGATATACGTATACGTCTACGTATACGTATACGTATATACGTATACATATATACGTATACGTATACGTATACGCTCTCCAGAGTGGAAATTTCTGTA
The DNA here is from genome assembly GCA_016490735.1 of Pachyseris speciosa. Classification (NCBI taxonomy): domain Eukaryota; kingdom Metazoa; phylum Cnidaria; class Anthozoa; order Scleractinia; family Pachyseridae; genus Pachyseris; species Pachyseris speciosa. Next base: position 414,865 of record JAEMWC010000314.1, on the reverse strand, counting down.
TACGCTATGTATCCGGATACGTGTGGACGCTCGTATCCGTATATTTTTGTATACGCTGACGTCACAGTATCAGAACCAGTCTTTTTCCGCGCGAGATTCTTTGTAATGCTAATTACAAATTACTCTGTTGGCTAATCCTTTGAGATGTCCGGATACGAATCGGATACGTGTGGACGGTCGTATAGGATTCGTATACGCTACGTGTGGACGCAGATAATTTTGTATCCGCATAAAAAAATTTGCGGATACAAAAATCTCCGGATGCGTGTGGACGGGGCCTTAATCATTTGTAACTGGGATTAGAATTATACGAAACAATTTCGTCAAAAGTTATCGATCAGTGTAGCACCAATAAAACATAATTATTTTGGGCTCTAAGAAGCTGAAATGGAAAACCTTATTAATTCCAGATTGTTTGGTAACAGACGTCTTAAGTCCTATTTTCCAGAGATCACTATACGCAATTCTTTTAACAAATCAAAGGTACACGTACAATAAGCAATACAATTTATTATTTTAGCCACAACATTCCACACGCTAGCTATTGATGTAACACCTTATTAAATCAAATGACTTAAATAAAGAATTCAACTTCGAAAACAGTAGCCAAACTTTTCTTTCAAAAATCGCGTATTTTTATGGTTTAACATCTTAGTTTAAATATTTATTTCTTTCTACTTTTATCTGTTACGATCTTACTAGTAACTGTTTTCTGTTGTCATGATTTCCATTTTTGTCTTACTATAAAGAAACACCGGAGACGTACGGTTAATCTTCCTGCGAAAACTGCGGAAGCGGTTACAAACAAGCTTATCATGAGAATTAGTGGATTATTATGCCTCGCAGTATTTACATTTTGGTGGGTGTCTTAAAAGTATTTTTCGGATGTTCATGCGCCCTTTTCCAGTTTGTATTTCATCAATTCTAGCACAGTAGGCTACACATGATAATCCCCTCTGATGAATCCAATATGATCGGAAAACGAAAGGCAGCTTTCCTCTGGTGAATGCTTGTCATCATTAGTCCCTATCCGCGCCAAGTGTTGCATAAGGCCTTCTAAGCGGTTTCCATGACCAACACAGGCTCTGAGGATACCAGATGGTCAGCACATCGCGCAGCCTTCACCCCACCCTCTTTTCGTTCAGTGTATGGGTTATTTTATGCTCCCTTCAAGATTTCAATTTCCTTTTTTATTTATAACATTACTTACAATGGGCATTTTGCAGCTGGTCAGTCACGTGGTACAAAATCGCCATCCTGGGCCACAAGCAGTGCACCGGGACGAGGCAAACAAAGAGCTTACAGCATTTGAAATTACGGTAATTTTCCTTATTTGTCTTGTTCTAGTGCATTACTTGCAGCCCAGTGAATACGTAACGGTACGGTTTTCATTTCCAAACAGTTGTTATAGTACTATACAATCTCACCTACTCTGAAAAGAGTTATCATATTTATTTGTAAAACGGGCAGTCTTTGCAGGGAATTCCTTCCAATACTGATCACAACTGAAACATGTTCCATTCCTAAGAGGACCTAACCTGGGGCCCGTTTCTCGAAAGTCCTGGTAACTTAACGGGCCCGAAACCATATTTTGAAATCAAAATCTTAAGAAAAGTAGGGTGTGTTCTGACCTCTAATGAAGTCCATTTTGTTTCTTTAGCTGATACCTTTACTGTATAATTTTCAAAACTTTTGAAACTCCCAGCTGGCATGAAAAAAAAAAAAAAAGCTTAACGGGCCCGATAATTACCGGGAGCTTCGAGAAAAGGGCCCCTGGACAGCTGTTGCAAATCGTGTACGCTGGCTACTCATCCTAAGTCTACAAGACGACTTTTCTTTTTGCACAGAGTTGGTTGTTTTATAGCTTCAACCGACTGACGCTATCTGTGCCCACCATCGCCAGGAATAGTGTAAACTCTGCCGCATATTAGAGACCTTAAGATTGAGGTTTTTCGGCATTTCCCACGAACCGCTAACGTCAAGAAGTCACGTGACCAGTGCCTTGCCGTCAGGTTTGCGTTTTGCGGTTCACGTTTGTACGGTTAGACCACGCTCTAGAGGTAAGTGATTTACCGCAAGGTTTTTTGCACCCTAAAACATCACAATCCCACGTTTGAGAGGAAATACTCCTTTTTAGGAACCCTTTTGCCTATTAATTATCGAATTCTTTTTCATAGAAACGTTATTTTTAAGAAGATTTCTCAGCTAAAGCAGAAGTGAACGAATGACTGAAAACAAATATGGCGGCCGGCTATTTGTTACCAGCGAATCTTAAGTCCCGAATATGGGCAGACAGCTAACGTGAAACCGCTAACCGCAAACCGCGGTTTGCCGTTTGCGGTAAGGTGGCCAAACCTCGATCTTAAGGTCTCTATTTTTCGTTTTCAGGTGACGTCAGTCTGACGCTGGATTAGCCGCGAGAGCTTGACTTCTGACAAAACTTGGCCAAGTAGATGAAGCTACAATTACAGCTTCTCTCTCTCTCCGCTTTTTCTGTTCTTTTTGAGTACTTTTTCTGACCAATTTTTCAATCATTTTCTTCAGCTGGATGTTTTCGGCCTCAAGATTTTTAACTGCCAGCGACAAATCTCGGATCTCAGTACGGCAATCGGCCGCAAACTCTCTCATCTTTTCCAGAGACTCTGTCATCTTTAAATTGGTTTCTTGCACCTCGTGGAACTTCTCTTGCATATCTCTCATGTTGTCGAGATCTTGATTTGTCTGAACCAGTTTGGCCCATGTCATTTCCAAATGGTCGTCTACGCTTGCCTCCATATGGTCGTTCAGATGAGCTCTCTTGTCCTAAAAATTAGAACAGGCAACGCCTTTCAAAATATTATTCGCAATCAGGAGGGCTATTCTTATGAACCTTAAGTTCTCTCTCCAGGCTCCCTGGCATGTCGGCCCTGCCATCGTGTGCAAAATGCAACAGAAGGAGGTGGTTCAGTCCCAAAGCAGCATTAGTGGAAGAAGTTGTAGTGGTGGTGGCAGTATTTTTTGTGGAAGTGTTAGTAGCAGTGTCACTGGTAGTGGCATTGACATTGGTAGTTGTAGTGGTTATGGTAGTGATGGTATCAGTAGAGGTTGGCAGTGGCGGAGCAAGTGGCAGTGGCAGTGCTAGTGCTAGTGGTGGTAGTAGAAGTGACAGTTGTAGTAACGTTATTAGTGGTAATGGCAGTAGTGCTAGCAGGTAGTATTAGGAGGTGGCGTAGCAGTGGTGGTAGTAATAGGGAGTTTAAGCAAAACGGTACGGCGGGCTTCAGTACGGCAACCGGAAGTTATTTTGTAAAAATATGGACTACGGGGCATGGCAGGCATTCGAGTTCAGCCGTAGCAGTAAATCCTGCTACGTCGGGAGAAGAGGCGTAGTCTCTGGTACGTAAGTTTTAAATCGCTTCTTTCTACTTTTCAAGAGGCTTCTTTGATTTTTTAACCGTTCAATCTTACTGAAAAACCTTCTTAATTCATTCAGAATGAACATTTATGTACCTTCCTTCTTTCAACCCAACAAATCTGCGTTTATTTTCAGCAGTTGTTTTATGCATTGAAATGGCGGCGGCAAATGGCAAGAGGATTTCGTTAGTACAGCTTTGCAAAGATGCTCGGACGGTTAATCGATGTGTATTTTACTTCAAAATAATTACACTATATTCCAACGTGATTGACGTGTCTTGATTCATATCACTCGCAAGAGAATGTAAATAAATAATCGTTTCCCCGCGATTTGTCAGTAATATTGTAATTATTGGTCTCATAGATCATACCGGGAGTCTTGGCCTCTGTTTAATTTAGTACTTTATTACACCCATTTTGAAATCACTGGTGATCCTTGCAATCTGATTGGCTCTCAACAGTGCAATTTATTCCCAAATTGCACCATTTTTTACTCTAAATCGCATCCTTTCTGAAACTCATCAAAATGAAAGTGAAATAATACTAACCTATCAAATTTCATGGATAAACAAATATTAATATTGACAAAAAACTGTGTGATTTCAAAATGGGTGTAATAAAGTGGTAATTGAACTTCGTGTCATGCAATTTTGGTCTGAAATCATACATGTGATTTCAAATCAAACTCGCGCTGAGCGCTCGTTCGATTTTGAAATCACGCGTATGATTTCAGACCAAATTGCTCTCCACTCAGTTCAATTACCATTATGAACCAATAGGGGTTGTGAATATCAAAATTATAATTTTAAGCATTTTTTTTCTACTTTCGCGTTGCTGTTCTAGACTTCTAAATCAGTTCTAATCCTATTTGAGAATATCAGTGCTAGAAGTTTTTCAACGCCTCCGCAAAACCCTCGCCATAACAAAATAAAGAGAAATTCCTTGCTCCTTTAAAGGAATTAATTCTCCAAAGTTAACTGGTGAACGCTGTAAAAAAACTAACTCGAACGTAAACTTCACAGCTGCCGTACTGTCTTTAAGCCGGTTACAGTTTTCCTTGACATGTTTTGACTTGACAAACTTTATTTGCTGGTGTGTAAAGAAAAAATTGTCAAGTTTTTCCTTGACAAGTGCACTTGTTCAAAAACTAGCATGCTAGTTTTTGAACAAGTGCACTTGTCAAGGAAAAACTTGACACACTGCAGAACTTGCTCGTCTGTACGGGTCGACAAGGAAAACTTGTCAAATAAAATGTTGTCCGCTGTGTAATTAAATTGCTGGCTACAGTGAATACTTGCCGAACAAAACTTGTTCGTTCGTTCACACAAGCAAATAAAACTTGTAAAGGCAAAACTTGTCAAAGAAAATTTGTCGTTCATAATAATGAGCAAATAAAAATTGTCAATGACACTTGTCAAGGAAAACTTGCTCGTCTGTAACCGGCTTTAGTCTCCTTCGCAGCCGTTATTTGGGTCGTTACGTAACGCAACAACCAATAAAATGCATGTAATTCTTGGCAGCTGCTTTAATCATATTTCTCGTTATATTTGCCGCCAAAAACACAACAAGACGAGGACTAGGACCAGGTTTCTAGAAGAAGGAAGCCTGCTCCTTATTGGTCAGTTTGAAGGAAAGGAATGCAAAGCTCGAGTGAGCAGCCGTTAGTGGGGAGGAGCGTTGCGTGACGACCCAAATAACGGCTGCGAAGGAGACTATACTGTCTTTGATTTCGCGCTGCTTAAATTTGAACTTTGAAGGGCTACGGCAACGTACTCAGCCAAGACCTCCTCGGCAACGACAGCCGTAGTATTGCCTGCCGTAGCGATTTGCTTAAACTCCCTAATGGTAGTAGTGGGGGTGATAGTGTCGGAAATTAAAGCGGCACATTTAATTACAAACCTGAAATGGACAGCCAGCACCAGCGTAAAGGCAAGATACAATTGTCATAGGGCATTTCTCTGAAATGTGACAGTTCATCTGTAAAAAAGAAAACAGGAACTTTAGTGATCTGATGACAGTCACCTTCATTCAATACACTATATTATTAATAAATAAACTAAATAAACTGCACCACTGTGTTTCCGAGGAACGATTAATTATCGGTTTTCCTCTTATCTGAAAGATCGCTTGCAAACAACAGATATTGGAAATTATGTATCTAACAAAGCCACAATTAGCTGTGGTGTACCTCAAGGCTCTGTCCTCGGACCGCTACTCTTTCTATTTTACATCAACGACGTACAATACCCTTGTCATAAATCCAGTTTCTACCTTTTTTCTGATTATACCAGTGTTCTATCTGCTGGCAAAGATATCAGATCTTTTGAAACTTTTGTTAACCGTGGTAAAGGTATTTAACTGGCTCGTAGCAACCCTCAATATATAAAAAAAGTCAAATCATGTCATTTATTCCGTCCTTATCAAACGAGACTGTCACTCCAAGCAAAAGACGTCATATATGATCATGAAAATGAAAAAAGCTGTCGACCTTGATTGTAAAGATTATGTTAGATATCTTGGTGTCTTAATAGACTGTGGTCTCAACTAGAAACATCATATTGAACATATTGTAGTAAAAATAAGCAAAACATCTTAAACATTTGGTATCACTGCATAAGTTAGGCACTTCGTACCACGTAATACTTTATTGCGCATCTATCAATCTTTAATTTTTCCCTATGTATCTTATGGAATTACTGCGAGGGGCCTTGCGAATAAATCTTACTTAATAAGAATTTTAATCCTTCAAAAATGAGCACTTAGATTGATATTTTTCGTGGATAAAAATGAACATGCTGTTCATTTGTTTACAGCAGATGCTAATATTCTACCGGTAAATTGTCTTCATTACGGACCAGTTTGTTGTTGAATGTACGATATGCGTAATCAAAAGGCACCCAGTAACATTCTGAATCTGTTCAGCAACACCAGAAGCACTCATTCTTATAACACGCGATTTTTAACGACTAATAACTTCTATATAAAGAACGCATTTTCAAGAGTTGGAGCAAGGATATGGAATGTGATACCAGCAGTGTAAACAGAGCTCCCGAAAGAATGCCTGATTTAGAGCTAAACTCCACTCCTCTCTAATTGATATTTTCAAACAATATGATGATTGCATCGATATCTCCCAAATTACAGCAGCCTTGAAGAAATACTGCTGTTAAGATGATAGAACTTTTTTTACTACTTTAAATTGTTGACCAGTGCTTAACTTTCTGGAAATGTTTAATTATGATTTAAATCCCCTGTGTGTAATATAATTAATGAAAATTGTAACGTTATGTCATGTTTCAACTTTGCTTCTTTCTATTTCTTTATATATCACTGTTCAACCTAGACTGGCTAGTTCTATTTGCCGATCAGTCTAGTTTTCAAATGCTTTTTTTAGCTTATATATTTGGAATAAGTGTGTATTAGCGGCCATCGTCTTCTTCCTCTACTACCGAAACCAGCCTTTCCTCATTTTCCCAAAAATTTTACTATGTGTGTTCATCCCTTACATCGCTAGCGAATGTCTGCAATTGAGTGCAAGGTCCGGCACAGGGACTAGTTCATTCGAGAAAAACCGTGTTATCACAACGGCAAAAAATCTAGAACTGACAAAGTTATGGAATGCTACACATATGAAGTGGCATTGTAAATCAGACACATCGAGAGGTTAAGATATTACAATTCATTATCAAATGCGAGAAAAATTCTAAGAATGACCTGTAAAGAAAGTCTGATTAATTATTACTGTCATCAACACTGTGCGCTGGTATCTTTTTCAAGTCTGTACTGTTAATCTTTTTTTTTTTTTTTTGTGAAACAATCAACACTTTATTCACAAAACGAGATCAAGGGTCTCCAATAGGAAGGTTACAAGGTCTAAAAGAAAAGATGACAACTAACTACCAAAACAACTACATGATCTAACCTAAACACAAGACTACAGTATATACAACAGGCGGAAGGGGCCCCGGGAGAAAACAAGCCACAGCCAGGCCGCAACCGCCCTAAAAAACACATATATACACTATATACAAGATAAAAGCGCAGATAAATAGCTATACAAAGAATCTCCCGAAGTAAATCCGGAGTAGGCGTTCCACACCAAAACAAAGTTCCTGAGAATAGTCCTTGAAACGCTAGGCTAACAAAAGCCATAAGCAGGATCCTTGATGACACGGACCACGAACTGAGCGCACAGTAAGTACAAAGATGAGACTAAAAATATAACTAAATATGCAGACGTAGAAATCCATCCTCTACGGTACAAAAGTGAGGGATAACCCATGAATCAAGAAAGAGAGAGTCAGACAGTCGCAAAAAATCAGGGGAAATCCTACGCTTAATATCCGAAAGGACATACCTAATAATAGCGCGATGATCCTCAGAGCCATTATAAAAGGTAGCCTTGTTGCGAAAGGCCCATACACCGTAGAGGATAGACTTCACGACAAAACGCGCAATGCGAGCCCTCTTCGCAGAAACAGAGGGCCAGCGATAAAAGAAAACAAAAATAAAATTGGGTACAAATTGAGTACCCAGCACCGAGGTTAAAATCGGAGAAAAAAAGGTCCAGACGCGTTTAACCCTAACGCAATTTAAAAAACAGTGATCAATGGTCTCTCGCCGAGGGCAAGAGGCACAAACCGCAGAATTAATGTACCCCCAACTATGCAAAGAGTCACGGACCTTCACAGCACGGAGCGTAATGAGCCAGGATAAATCATTCTTAAAGTTCTCCGTAAACGAATCACGGACGAGAGACCAATGATCACTGAGTGAAAACCCCGGCCCGGAGACATGGGTCCAAGAACGGGGAAGAATTGGCGGGGATGAAGAAATAGAAAGTAATTTCTTGTAGATAGCTTTGGAGGAAAGATCACAGTCACGAACAAGAGACAGAGTGTCAAGACAAGAATTATAAAAGGGAGTCGGGAGGGCAACAGTTGGGGAAAGATTGTCACGAAGGTGAGACCATTGGGGACGGAGAAAAGATAAACGCCTACCAATGAAATACTTAGATAAGAAGAAACTAGAATCAACCGGTACATCGAGGATAGAAACTACCCCCGCCAATTGAAGAGCCTTACATTTCAAACCTAAGTTAACCAAACCAACACCCCCAGCCTTAAGGCTAAGGTACAAAGTATTGCGCGCAATAGTTTCAATCTTACTACCCCAAAGAAAGGGCCAGATAAGGCTCTTAACCCGCGCAAGGACCCAATCCGGGAGAGTAAGAACTCTGGCTAGGTAAACAAATTTGCTTAACCCAAGAGTATTTACAACAAGGGCCTTACCAGGGAAGGACAGGGATCTAGCCTTCCAGAGGTTAAGGGACTTCTCAAGTTTATTCAATTTCGGTTGCCAATTGTCCTGTTCAGTAGGCACAACACCAAAAACCACCCCAAGGATCTTCATCTTTTTGACCCAGGTAAGCCCAAGCGGCTCATCCGAGCGAGACCTCCAAGCACCAAGCCACATGGCTTCAGTTTTCGACCGATTTAGTTTAGCACCTGAACCACGCTCATAAACATCAATGCAATCAAAAAGACAAAATAAAGACGGAAGATCCTTGAGAATAGTAGTGGTGTCATCGGCATAAAGACGAACCTTTGCGCGACAGCCACCCGCACCAGGTAAGAGAAATCACTTAACCCCTGAATTCTGACGAATCAAAGACCCTAAAACTTCAACACAAATGACATAGAGAAGGGGAGATAGTGGGTCCCCCTGCCGAACACCCCGGTTAAGGGGGATCCTATCCGTGAGCCAATCATTTAAAATAATCTGCATAAAGGCACCATTATAAAACGTAGAAATCCAGCGGGAAAAATCCGGACCAAAACCAAAAATAAAAAGCAAATCGAGCAAGAAAGAGCGGTTAACCCGATCAAAGGCCTTTTCTTGATCTAAACTGACTAAAATAGCAGCCTGATCCGTTTGCTCAATGTAATCAAAGACGTCACGTAACAGAGTTACATTAGAAAAAATAGAGCGCCCTGGAACAGAACAAGTCTGATCAGGGTGAATGACAAGATCAAGAACCTTAGAAAGTCGAGTAGTAATAGCCTTAGAGATAATTTTATAGTCTACATTGAGCAAAGAGATGGGGCGCCAATTCTTCAAATCACGGACATCCCCACGCTTCTTAAAAATCAAACGAGTGACACTACCTTTCATAGAATCAGAAAGTTCTTCATCCATAAAACATTGATTAGCTACACGGAGCAGGAGAGGACCCAAAAGCTCCCAAAAGCGCGAATAAAATTCAACAGAAAGGCCGTCCGACCCAGGTGCCCTTCCCGTGTTAAGGCCCTTAAGGGATTCGGTCAACTCAGGAAGAACCATAAGCCCCTCGCATGAATCACTTTGCAAATTGTCAAGCATGGGCTCAATAGAATCAAAGCAACGCTGCTTACAAACCGGATCAATAGGTTCCTCAGAAAATAAATTAGAATAAAAAGAAACATGAGCACGAGCAATCTCATCGCGCGAAAAAACCTCATTACCATCAGCATCAAAAATTGAAGACACAGAATTCCGCTCAATGCGTTCACGCTCAAGCTTAAAGAAAAAGCGAGTAGGACGCTCACCTTCCTCAAGCCACTGAACTCGAGAACGGACCTTGGAACCATCCAAGGCACGTAAAGTAAGAGTCTTAAGGGCAGTTTCAAGGTTGGAAATTTCATTAGCGACAGAGGAGTCACCAGCAACGAGGCGCTGCTTAAGATCAATTAAACGATTCGTAAGAAAAACCCGCTCACGCGAGAGGCTACGGTTCTTCCGAGTGGCAAACGAAATAGAATCCGCTTTAAGAGAGGATTTAAAAAAGTCCCACCAACATTTGACCGACGGAAAGTGATTAATAACTTTAGAGAGATCACGGATCCGATTCTCAATGAAAGCACAGAAATCCAAATCATTTAAAAGAGACGAATTAAATTTCCAAAGACCAGGGCCGCGGGCAGAAACCGGACTAAGTTCTAAAGAAAGACTAACATAATCATGATCAGAAAAACAACATGGAGTAATTTCACAAGAACGAACACAAGAAAAAAGACTATTGGAAACCAACAATTTATCTAAGCGCGAGCCAATAGAAAAGTTAGAATTAAACCACGAACATGCACGTAAACGTGGATGCAGCTTGCGCCACGCATCCGTAAGAGAAAGAGAAGTACGAAAATCAGTTAAATAAGCAGCCGGAGAAACATTACCTCCAAACTTATCAAGTTCAGATTCATAACAATTAAAGTCACCAGCAAAAATAAAAGCATCAGCAGGGAAAATAAATTCATGCAAATTTTCAAAAAACACTTTCCGATCGGTCAAGTTGGTGGGAGCATAAACATTAACTATATTGATCTTAAGATTATTGATCTCTAAGAGAAGACTAATAACCCTACCATCATGATCTCTACGCCAAGAAAGCACCTTGCCATCAAAAGACTCAGAAATCAAAACAAGGACACCACCCTGCCTACCAACAGCAGGAGACCAGTAACATGGCCCACGCCAATCGGCAGCAAGTGAATTGAAAACATTAATGTCAGAAATCAAAGACTCCTGGATGCAGATAATGCCAAAGGCAACGCGCACAAAATCAAGAATCGCACTACGTGTGGCTGAATCAAAGCCACGTGTATTAATAGACAATAACTTATAATTCATGATGGAGGGTTATTAGTCCTACGCTTAAAACGACTTACAGGTAACGGGGTAGTAGGCTTACGCATAGGACAAGATGAAACAGAATCAAGTCTAGCAGGCTTACGGCCAGCCTTCTTCTGATTACTCTTCTTAAACTCGGCAGCTAGATCAATTACATTATGAAAGGGAAGCACAGACTCACTCATGCCTTCGTCATCCTCTGAGGTAAATTCTTGAATAGATTGGGAACTAAAAAGTGACTGGGAAGGCTCAAGGACATCAGCCGGCGTAGCTGGAGAGACATCAGGATCAGGATCAGGATCAACCCCCATAACCTCAACTTCGGCCACTTCAGCCGCTGCAACAAGAACTGCATCAGACGACGATGACATGCCAAAAGAAGAAGGCTCCGTAGGAGGAGGATCCACGGTCGGAGAAGCAACATCGAGGGAAGGACAAGTCGGAGAAACATGAGAAACATCCGACTGAGATGCGCCAGAAGAACAGGTAGAAGGCTGGGTAGAGGACTGGGTAGAAGGCTGGGTAGAAGGCTGAGTAGAAGACTGAGTAGAATCAGAAGACGACGAACCGGAAGATGAAGACGAAGACGAAGACGAAGACGAAGACGAAGGGCCAGAGGACAACCCAGAAGACACCAATGACGACGGGCGAGAGGGAGAATACACTAACACCGATGTAGGGGTGGGTCCAGCAGAAGGAGGCGCAGAAGAAGCATCCGCACCAGGGGCACGGTCATCTCCAGGAGGGTCATCACGATGGGTAGCCGGTCTACGACGCCAGGAGAAACGGCAGTCAATAGCCATATGCCCCTCATCACGGCAGATACAGCAACGACGAGGTGCATCACATTCCATGGATTGGTAACCCAAGCCATCACAGTTAAAACATATAGTATTCGGACACGACTTTGCCTCATGACCAGTCCGGTTACATTTCCGACACGTCGGTGTTTGAGAATCATGTTTGATCCAAAGAAGGAAACGACCAAAACGAAGAAAGGATGGAATGGGCCTAGTCCGCTCCATAGTGACAATCCGGATGCCACTCTGGATACCAGGCTGAGTTTGCGGCTTGGGACGGCGAACGTTAGTTACTGTACCAAACTTGTCCAAGCGATAACGAAGAGCAACATCCGGCAGTTCAAAAGGGCAGTCATAAACAATAACAAAATTTTTGGAACGAGAAGAAGAAGAACCAGCGGAATGATGCCTACGAGGAATAAGGGAAGACCTGCGGAGGAAAGTGTCACGATGATCCTCAGTGGTGAAAGTGATACACTTCCAACCAGAAGGCCCGGACTGACGGCAGCGAACAGCAGAAACGGGAATATCAAGATTCTTCAGGTCAGTGAAGACATCTTCCAGGGACGTAACATCGGTAGGGAGACGAAAAGAAGCTGAACAGGGTCTGTCTGGCATGACGTTATCAGGGTAGAAATTAGCCTTTTCGAAATCAGACCTCGAAGGACGAGGAACAGGATCGGAAACAACAGAAACACTTGCAGATCCAGCAGCGACAGCATAACTGCGCATGGCAGGAACTTCCGCCCGCGAACGGGGATCATCATCGGTAATCATATTAGAAGCAATGGTAAAGACGGGGGGGAGGCGTTGCCGTTCCCCCCCGGCGGGTACTTAGGATTTGCCTATAAACCTTTACCACAAAGAAGCGACACAGCCCTAGCCAAAAGGCCCGGTTCCCAATTTTTATTATAACAGGCCAGCATACCGATAGGAAATCAAGTCAGTGTACTATGTAATAAAAACGTAAAGCTTGTGGATGTGGCTGGAGTGACAAGGATACTTACTTGATCACATTAATTTGTGAAGTATCCTTGTCACTCCAGCCACATCCCACAAGCTTTACGTTTTTATTGCTTGTTTTATTGATATGTGGGTACTTGAGCCTGAGCATTAGCTATGCCATGCTGATGAGGCCTAACAAGGCCGAAACGGCTGTCCATGGCTGCTAATGCTTGGGCTCAATCTTTGCTTTGGTAGATTTAAGGGGTAATGCCCACTACCTTGTGGCCTTAGTGCCTTTTGAGTGGCTTCAGCTTACTTAATCACATTAATTTGTGAAGTATCCTTGTCACTCCAGCCACATCCCACAAGCTTTACGTTTTTATTGCTTGTTTTATTGGTATGTGGGTACTTGAGCCTGAGCATTAGCTATGCCATGCTGATGAAGCCTAACAAGGCCGAAACGGCTGTCCATGGCTGCTAATGCTTGGGCTCAATCGTTGCTTTGGTAGATTTAAGGGGTAATGCCCACTACCTTGTGGCCTTAGTGCCTTTTGAGTGGCTTCAGCTTACTTGATCACATTAATTTGTGAAGTATCAGTGTACTATGTACCTCCTCTCTGGGTATTCCTTCCTGGCCACAGTTGTTTTCACAGTCGAGCGGAAAACGTTTGCAATACGTTTCCTCATGCTCCTGTGAAATGTGAAAAAGATATTCATTTTTAATGCGCAGTTTCTCTTCCACTAAAAGTCTGGTGTCACGCAAATTTACCATCTGATCGCAACATGACAATTTAAATAAGTTTAAGGAAACCTCCACTCTTACAACAATTTCACGATAAACTGTTAGAAATAATTACTTTATTCAAAATTTTGTTTCGAAACGTGGATATAGCATTTTAAGCGTACAAAATAAAATCGATGTCATCATCGCCTATATTTTCGCTTTTAAATTTCCCGGGCGCGGCCATTTTGGATTTGATGACGTGTAATGGTTGCTGCTACTGTCAGGTAGCAAATGAACAGAAAATCCTTTGCGTTAAACAACAGGGCAACCATTACAGGCCATCAAATCCAAAATGGCCACGCCCGGGAAATTTAAAAGCGAAAATAGGTGATGATAACATCGAGTTTTTTATAGACATAAATGTTTTATCCACGTTTTAAAACATAATTTGAAATCTAGTAATTATTTCCTACAATTAAGTGCCAATTTGTTGTAAAAGTGGAGGTTCCCTTTAAGAACTTTAGCTATAACGCCTTAATAAGCCACCAAGAGAGCATGTTTATGCGAAAGATTTTTAATCCAAACTCTTTCTAAACTCAAAGAATTAATAAGCAGGAAAACTAACGAAAGTGATCTGTGTGCGTAGGGATACCTAAGGACATCGGCACCATAAAGAATTACAGTGCGGGTCGTATAACAACTTGGAGCACTTTCAAGTCCATGCGAGGAAAAGCAAACTAGATATTGCATCTGACTTCTATACTTAAAACAGCACCGCGTTTTCGTCTTTTAGCACCTTTTCCGAGTACCCGCTTTCCCCTAAGAAATGTTGAAACATTCAGACCGTCCATGGACTAATCTTGCTTGCTGGGACCTTAAAAGCTCAACATCGCAAAGGGGAAGAGGGGGGAATCGGGACCTGTCCAAAGACTCGTGAAACGCATCGTAGAACAGTATCGAACTGGCTATATTTTGAAGTTGAATTAAGGAGCAAAACATGCCTGTTTTTGGACAAAAAATAATTCATCTTGACAGTGGTCACACTCCACGATCCTTTTAGGGCACTCCTCTGTCAGGTGAGTGTCCAGGAGTCGCCTTTGTATGCTGTCTTCACAAGCTGAACACTGTGTGTCTTCATAAAGGCAGCCATCTTGGTGCACCTAGACAAAAAGTTTGGTGACATCGAAACGTAAAGGCGGAAAGGACCTGTTATTTAAACGAAGTCTAACGGAGATTAATGTTAAAACAATCAACATGTTAGTCACTTAGTTTGTTTAGTTCTGCTGTTTACCTTCTTGAAATCTTTGCTATAGAAACGCTTTTTTTAACCGGCCAAAAGGGTTCCGTTCCCACTTGATGACGGCTCTTTGAATAGTATCTGACGCAATGCACATAACAACGTTGCTACTGTGCTAATCGTAATCCATGTCAACAATGCTGAAACACCTGTTACGTTCTAAAGCTAAGGACGCAGTAGTTGAGAAAATGCTGAAGCAAATGTGGACACCATTAACTGATAGCGTCTTCGGTTCCGCACCGAACTTGCCGAAGTGTTGGGTCACTAGCAAGCCCGGACATAGGAGGATTATTCATGATCAGTTCCCGGCCAACTTCGGGTTGTTTCTGGTTTAGTGGGACCCTTATCGCACCGTGATCACAATAAGAAAATTTGGCAAAGAATACAAAGCTACTGTGAATACCTCAGCATGTCGCAATTCACCAGTCCAGTCGCATCCTTTCACATTCTGCTTGCATTTAATGCGTAGGGACAAAATATCCCGCGCCCAAGCCTTGTCAGTGAAGAACTACAAAGTGAAAGAGATTAAACTCAAAATTAATTTACGTTAATCAAAACATCGGATTCCTTACCTGAGAGTCAATTGACCCCAAAACGGGGAAACCTAACATGTACAGCATGTTCAATAACGTCAAGAACCCAACGGTAAAACGGTTATATGTTTAGACGACCTTACTGCCTCGGCTTTGCGGAATAATAAACAAAGCACTAGCTACGTGTTTTCATTTAGAGGACTGTTATTTCTAACATTGCCCGAATACTTACACCTCCCTCTTCTTCAATAACTCCTCGATCAACTGGACAGACGGGATGGACACTCCTGTTGAAAAAAGCATAATGTTACGGAACAAGGTCTGCCCATCCTTACTCCTTGTGAAATTAAACCACTTTGAAACGTTCAGATAAGTAAAAACGATCTACTGAACACAAAATGGAAATTTGTTGCATGCTTTACATTTTGTTTACCACTTCCATTTTCACCTTACCACAGGGTACCCAGACAATCTGTATGTGTAATCCTTTGTTCAGTTTTATATTATATAATAACAAAATCAATGCGCGCGCTCTGATTGGTCAATCAGCAATGGTTTATTGTGCCAGTAAACTCATGGAAATTTCGCGCGTCTTCTGGATTATTATATTTAAGAAATATGCCACAAGTTTTTATAGATCATTTTGCCTCAGTAGTGATATTTTAAGCGATTTTGTCGGGTTTTGACTTCGCCGCCGACTGTGCTTCATAAGAAACGGAAAGAGTGGAAAGAGATTTGAACGGCTCCAGCACTGAGCCAGCGCCGAGGCGATTTTTTCGCAGAAAATCACATCGCTCAGCTTTCAAACCACGCAACATAAAGGCCGAAAGATTCACGTTTCTTCTCGTGCCTCTCTCGTTTCTTATGAGACACACAAAAAAAATGAAAACGTAAAGCTTGTGGGATGTGGCTGGAGTGACAAGGATACTTCACAAATTAATGTGATCAAGTAAGCTGAAGCCACTCTAAAGGGCACTAAGGCCACAAGGTAGCGGGCATTACCCCTTAAATCTACCAAAACAAAGGGCTCAATCTTTGCTTTGGTAGATTTAAGGGGTAATGCCCGATACCTTGTGGCCTTAGTGCCCTTTAGAGTGGCTTCAGCTTACTTGATCACATTAATTTGTGAAGTATTCTTATGAGACACAGTCGACGGCGAAGACAGAACCCGACAAAATCGCTTAAAACTGATCACTACTGAGGCAAAATGACCACAGTACACTACAGGTAAGGCAACTTAACTTTTATTTAGCAATGTTCAATACATATATTTAGCGATTCGTCGCTAGATCATGAAACATATGGTAAATCCCATACATTTACTATAAAATAACAGAGGGTTACACATGCAGATTGTCTAGGCTCCCTGCGTTTTCACTGGTTGAGAGAACACAAAAAATACACGCTAGAACACAACTGTGACGTCGTATGTCGGTAGAGTTAGAGGCATTTACGTTACTTTGAAGATCAAACGTGGTACAGACACTCTATTATGATGATGATGATGATGATGATGATGATGATGATGATGATTACTCTCACTACTACTCAGTTGCACTCGAATTACCGCTGCATCACCTTACAATATTCCACTGCAATCCGTGAGGAGAGAGACTAAAACGTTCAGCCTACAATGGTAAATTATTGCTTAAATCTTAAATAAAAAATAACTGGATGCAGTTTTCAAGGCCTCGGTTCACCGGCGTTATCCCGATCAGTGTTCGGTTTCGGCAGAGAGCACAGACCTTAGCGACGATCATTCGTTTCGCCGTCATGGTCAACTATTTTCGCTTATTGCTAATTAGCATATGCAAAATCCGAGCTTGCCATCATTTGGAAGTTTAAGTTATCAGTTTTTTCAAAAGCGCGCATGAATATACTTAACATACTAGTGTTTTTCAAACGGAACAAAAGCGAGAAAGCTTTGATTTGATTTTCTTTTGAGGAGTTAAGTAAATTTGACGAGATCAACTGAAACTCCTTAATTTGCGGTGAGGGTAAAAGGAGGTATGAGTGTAAGGAATGGTATGTATCATCTGCGCATTGGCATACTTATGCCGAATGCAACATATGCGCAATGACCAAAAGAAATTGATTCAACACAAAATTAATAATTCTACAGTTAATCAGTAATCCTGGAACGCGCGACTGTTAATCGCGTCTGACAGCCCAACGTAGTGAATAATCGCAAGCTACTTGCCGGTCACAGCAAGCTAGTTGCCTTGTTGCCTATAGTCCTTGACCGCTAAAAATGTTAACTACAAATTTGATTTGACCGGCCGCCATGACGCGAAATATTTTCAAGTTAAGCGCTACTCTCCTCGGAGCTTGCTTTGATAGAATTATTACATTTATGAACCCTCGAGGTGATCAATTTCTCTTGAGTTTTTCTTTTGTAGGGCAGGTACCTGCAGTTTAAGACTGACATTCACAGCCTATTCGTGGAGCGAATCTTTCGGCTGTGAGACAATCGAGCTTCAATTTCAGTTTTGCCATCTTGCCAATTTCACGGTGTGGGCCAAACAATAAAATTCAGAGTTTTGAAATGGAAAAAAAGAATGTTCATTTTTTTCGTGGACAGACCTCTCAAGTCTTACGGTTTCCTCGCGCGTCGTTCAGGACCGCCTTTACCCTCACCGCTTAATTTAGTAACTTAAGAGATAAACGAGAAATAACTGTTTAACTGTATCTTTCACGTATCTACATCTTGTGAATAAATATTTTAGGCTACAAATATTACCGACATGGCACGCATTCACTTCGTGACATTTTTACAGTTTTGAAGCCAATTTGTTCTGATTTGTTTGACCTCGAGTTTCCATATGGATACTGTTTGCCTGCCGTTTACCCTACCTTTGGTCTAAAAATAGGGCCCATGACATCAAATAAGGGGTGTGTCCACGCATAGTTCATAGAGGGAAATGGTTGTGAAACATATTTTTTTGCTATTTTGAGGGTTGACCGTGCACAATAACAATAGGTGGTTATCGCGTGCTCATGCAACTAGCCAATAAAAACATTTCGATTACGTAATTCATGCATAGTAAATGAGTGCAAAACAAAGAAATGTGCACGGTCATGGGCCTTCCAACATAAATCTTGGCCTCTTTGTTTTGCTCCTTTGATGTTTGCTGGGTTTGCTAACCATCTCTCTCTATTAACTATGGTCCACGTTAGAAGATAAATGGAAACCCAACTCAGGAAAAAGAAGTCATGTCTTTTCTGCATTAATGCATTCGCATGCATAATTACTTTCAATTTACAAATACAAACAGACGGCGGAGTTACTATGAGTTATAATAAATCACAAATTTTTGATTATTTTACGATTTTTTATTTCTATGGTTGAGCTTCGTAGCCAAGGTTTGTTATTGGCTGAGGAAGTTCCTTCGTTACATCAAATAGATTAAGGCTATGTCTACACTATGCCGGATAGCATTTTATGCCGTTGTGAAAAATACTCCGGCTTGGTGTGAACGGCAGTGGCCCAAAACCGCCGCCATCTTTCCACTAGAATCCAATCCTTGCTCCTAGTTGTTGATTTCCGTTTCGGTTCGATTCTTTGTTCACACTACACCAGAAAAGTGTCACGAAAACCTATCGATATGTGACGATTCACTTTCAAGACCGCAGCGGCCCAGCATCGCTCCGACGCAAAAACCGTGCCGAAATTATCGTTTTGAATGTGAACAAAAGCCCTATCCGATGTGATTTTCGTGCCGGCACAAGAGTTATCCGGTATAGTGTAGACATAGCCTAATTGCCACTGTTTTGCTCACTTCTAATTCCGGGTAGAGAGGATTGTGCTTACGCAATCAAAACTTATGTCATGCATCCGTGTAATTCACACGTTCAATTCAGAAGCTCTCGCTGCAAGTCCACAAAGATATGACATTCTAGCTTTTGCTTATCTCAGTATTCCATTTAAGCAAACTCTACAAAAGCGATGGCCACAGTCTGACGTTTGCACTGGATCTTTCATTGGCAGCAAACACACCGGGCACTTTTGATTCGGATATACCTCATCCACAAATTCGTATTCGTAGCCTCCGAGGCGGGGATGAATTTGTTCGTTGTCACTGATATGACCATCGTATTCGACGATGAAGTCGAGTTCAACATCCTCCTCGAATTCCTCCTCGTCGCTAACTGAACTCTCAGGGTCTCCAAACATGTTCACTTCCATGTATTCCATCTTGTGCAACAGGAAGATCGAAAGTGAAAGGCTTCCGCCAAAGAGTTGTTTTGATGGGAGGCTGATGTTAACTGTTGCGATTGGTGCTAGCTTGACAACAGTGCAAATGGGTATGTTTAACACGATGAACAACAATCATGGAGAAGTAATTCAACCACCCCTTTCTGAGAAATACAGCTATAAGCACTTTCACTTTCAACTTCCGCAACGACCTCCGTCTGTTCCTCTATCGCTTGGTATTTAAGCCTCGATCATGGAGCAAGGGTTTCAAGAAGAGCTGGCTCCACTCGTCGATGAGCCTGTACATGAACCC
>JAEMWC010000314.1:327500-392500 GCA_016490735.1 Pachyseris speciosa | reverse complement strand
AAGGAACAACAAGGCTTGTGGCTACCATGGAATTTGACCAAGGTCTTCGTTTTGTACAAAACCCCACCAAAAGTACAAAACGAAGACCCTCTCAAAATCACATTGAAATTGCTTGAAAATAGCTCACAACTGTTATCCCCGACTTATCAATGAAGGATAACATTTAATGACACTTCGTTATTCAGAGCGTCGCGAATTTTTTCCCACTATAAAATAAAACCCTGAAAACTACAAAACAAACCCAACCCTACCCTCCCTCCCCCCTCCAAATTTTTTTATTTTGTATCCGCATCGAATTTCACTTAAGCATATGTTCACGACAATTTCCCCGCGAGAAATTTGGCCATTGATTTGGATAATCATGTAGAAGCGTATCACGATGTGATTGTACATCAAGAGAAATGTCTTTTCCTCTTCTTAGCTTCCGCTTCAAGCGTAGGCAAAACTGTTGGGAGAACGTCGAAAGTTCGTCCAATGCGCTGACTCGCTTACTGAATCACACAAAAACTATCTCCGAAGCGAGTTTCAAGATGCCGTAATATAAGGAGGAGAGCTCCAGTATAATCGCCCTTTGCCTCTATAGCATTTTTGAGTTAGCTGCATACTTAGCAAAAGGAGTTCCCATATAAATGAATGATTGTCGTGACAAGGACTTTCTCTAGCTTGACGCATGTAAGCCAGTGTCGAAGAATTACTCTTTACAGCCTGCATTTTTATGTCAATATAATTGAGTAATATTGTTTCGGTTGATCAAACGTTTTAAAGTGGGCAATGCCGTGGTTCAGTTACAGCTCGAAATTTTTCAAGTAAGAATGAGCATTTGCAGTTGCATTTGATGAAGACATTTTGTAGAGACAGTAAGCAATGGTTCCGTCACATTTCTCCCTATTTTTCATATAAAAATGCGTAAAAAATGCAGTTGATTTGAGTGGACAATAAATCAGTTGCAAACAGGGACCGCGGTGCAGGGGTAGCTGGAGGGCTCTAGCCGCCCCAATAATTTTGTGTCAAAAATATTGTATCTGAAAAGAGGAATCTGTGGAAACTTATTTCAGTTGCCGCTACTTTGAACGTTTAAAAAGCAAATGATAAGCAGTGTGATCAACATCTGCAAGCTTTATTGGTCAACCCTGCAAAAAGCGCAACTTGCGAAAGATCGTTTTCGAGTGGGGCTGCACCTCTTTGAAACCTCTAATTTCACTGGATCTTTATAGGTTGCACCTGTATTGTTTTAGGGCTAGGTTCCATTGTTTTCATTCTTTGTTTATTGTTTTGTTTTTTAACAAAGCTTGTGACGTCTTAGAAATGGTGCAGGTCGCCCCTCGTTTTCCACTGCAAGGCGCATAAAGACCTGGCTTCGAGCGAACATTTCAGCTAAGAGATTTAACCATGAATGAACTAATGAACACTCACAAGTCACGGACTGACAGAGTGCGGTTGGTGGACGTGGCCAAAGACTTTGCTTCTAGAAATGAGAACAGGAAACGGAATTTCGGAACATTTACCGAGCAAGATCTTTGTTATATAAAATGGATCAGTATAACTTCTACTGAGCTCCAGTTGGCACAACCTTCACAGGACTAAAATGCGCTAGCTTGGTATTGTTTTGTTACTTGTACTGTTTCATCCATTCATTGTTGTGTTAAATAAACTGACAAAATGAAGACACAAATGAGATGATATTTTTTGGTGATTATTAAAATTAGAGGCATTTCCAGCAATTTCGCGCTTCGCGCGAGCTACCCGCCCCAATACAAAGTATGCTCTGCGGTCCCTGGCAAGTCGCATGAATGTGTAATGATTTGTTCACAGTGCCGTGGACGAAAAAATATTAAGGTAGGACAGTAAACAATGACTCAGATACAGCTCGCATTTTTCGTACAAACACGTGTAATACTGTTGCCATTAACTGGCATCATATAGCAGAAGACATAACGTAATGTTTTACTACTCAGTGAAGATATGAATTTCATAATCCGAAGTTGTGATGACTTGCTTGTAGAGTGAGGATATCCTCAACACGCATACATTCAAGCAGCTGTTATCTTATACTTGTCTTAAATGTGTTGCGTTTAGAATTCCTAAAGAGCATAGACGTTGCTGTTTCTTTTCTTTTTTGTTTGACTTTGTGAAATGGTCCGTATCCTCCTCTTAGAATAATAATCACAGTCATAATCATAATCATAATCAACAAGTTAGATCCTGATGAAACGATTCGTGAAGTGTCACGACTGAATAGACCTTATCTCGGTTTTGGAAGCCATCTTGGCGGGTCGGCAAACATAACAGAAAGAACTAACTTTCCAGCCGAACTAACTTTGGACGATGTATAGTAGAGAACGATTTGAGCTATTTTCAAACAATTCCAAGGCGATTTGGAAGAGGTCTCAAAATAAGTTTATAACCGTTAACCTATCAGGTTTCGTCTTCAGTCGAGAATCATATTTAGGCTATTTTCAAGTGATTTCAAGGTGATTTTGGTACTTATGGTGGGGTTTTGTACAAAACGAAGACCTTGGTCAAATACTCCCTTATCACGCACCAACATCTTGGATTGTGTGGTGCACCAAAGCGAGGTTGGACAGGTATAAAGTTCTTGGGGGAGGGTTGCGTTACAATGTTTTGAGTGGAGATACACGCAATCATGACCCACGATCATTGCTGTAGTATACTGTAATAACGACAAGCGAAACGACAGTGGCGATAATTTGTCGTTTTTCAACTTTCCTTCACAACTCTCACAGAGATCGCAGTGGATTGCCGTGATAAAGAGAGATGAAGGGCCGCTTTTTGGAGTTAGTTAGTCGAATCGTGACCAGCGAGTAAACTTGTCAAAGGCATGTGTTCGACTTTTTCTTTTGATTTAAGACTCAGCTAGCACATGAAGTATTTACTCAATACATATCCCGAGCAAATGCAGTCGATTCTACCAGTCTCCTTACATCCTAGATCAACAAAGGCTTTACTCTTCTGCGCTCCGCTCACTTCAAGCCAAGCGATAATAAAATTATAACCGGGCTTCCAAGTCTAAAACCAGGAGTTGTGCTATCGCAGTTTGCATAGACCAGGACAGTAAAAACCGCCCACAAGATAAACTTGATCTAGGAAACGAGTTTGAAACAACAAATTAAAACGCTGACAACACGGGAGAATCTCATTGAATACAGATAGCCAAATCCGAGTCAATGAAAACAAACAAATCAGTGCCATGAATGTTTGACAGCTTGGAACAAACTGACAAAAGCAACAAAAAATCTAAAGTAAGCTTAAAGAACACTGGTAGATTCAAATAATTGACGGCAGTTGCCCTGGATAGGTATTGAGTAAATATTTCATGAATAAAACGTGGTAGCTGAGTCTTAAATCGAAGGAAAAAGTCGACCACTAGTATAAACACGTGCGTTTGACAACACGACTCCACACACTCACCCCAAAAAGCGGCCTTTCATCTCGCTTTATCGCGGCAATCCACTGCGATCTCTGTGAGGGATTTGAGGGAAAGCTGAAAAACGACAAATTCTCGCCACTTTCGTTTCGCTTGTCGTTATTACAGCATACTACAGCAATGATCGCGGGTCATGATTGCGTGCATCTCCACTTAAAACATTGTAACGCAACCCTTCCCCAAAAACTTTATGCCCGTCCAGCCTCGCTTTGGTGCACCACACAATCCAAGATGGCGGTGCGTGATAAGGGCAAATCGTGTTGTTTCCCCGTTTCTGTTTCGGTCGAGAGTCATGTTCGAGCTATTTTCAAGCGGTTTCAAGTGATTTTTATGAGATTTTGAGGGGTTCTTCGTTTTGTACTTTTGGTGGGGTTTTGTACAAAACGAAGACCTTGGTCAAATTCGTCCATAGACGCACATCTTGTTATTTCCCCACTTCTCCTTCGGTCAAGAATGATGTTCGAACTATTTTCGAGTAGTTTCAAGTGATTTCAAGGTGATTTTGAGGGGGGTCTTCGTTATGTACTTTTGGTGGGGTTTTGTACAAAACGAAGACCCTGATCAAATTCGTTGATAGCCGCAAATCTTGTTGTTGTTTGTTTCTGCTTGAGTCGAGAATCATGTTCTAGCTA
This sequence comes from Pachyseris speciosa, assembly GCA_016490735.1. NCBI lineage: Eukaryota > Metazoa > Cnidaria > Anthozoa > Scleractinia > Pachyseridae > Pachyseris > Pachyseris speciosa. The sequence goes on along the minus strand of JAEMWC010000314.1, from coordinate 388,423 downwards.
TTTTCAAGCGATTTCAAGACGACTTTGAAGGGGCCTTCGTTTTTGGGTCTTCGGTCTTCGGTGTTCGTTTTGTACCCACCCGGCTTTCAATTGGTAAACGATAACAACAGTACGAGGCTTTTTGTTCGAGAAATAGCTCCAACAAGGGGAATGCACCGCACGATTTAACTAGCTTTGAGTGTAATTACTTATTTGCACATCATTTTTAGAAGAAGGTTTATGTTTCAGTGTCCTTCAATGCGTCAAATACAAAGAGAATGATTGATTAATTAGTAGGTAGTTTGATTAACGGTGAATGTAACGAAAAATTCGATAATTGTGGCATCGCGGTATCTAAGTGATCTCGGCTAACCGTGCTAAAATTCTTCCAAGTAATCGAAAACTGCGCTACTAACGCTGGCGCCAGAAATTGTCGCAAACCTACAGGCAATGCTATACTTCTGAGACTAACGTATAAATCTGTTCTCTCCAGGCAAGGCAATGGTCGTATTTGTCCACAAGATAGGAATCCTATTCCTGACACGGGAGGGGTGAGTAAGACAGTTTGTCACAGCCTGTTCAAAGAAATGGTTGAATCTCTAGAGAAAACTGATTGGAAAACCGCAATATTATATGTATACAGCCACAATTATATATATATATATATATATATATATTATATATATATATATATATATATATATATATATATATATATATATATTTTTTTTTTTTTTTTTTTTTTTTTTTTTCATACGAACATCAATTTCCCAGTCTACTGGCGAAATGGCAGTAGTCCATAAGGAATAAGCTGTATGGACGTATTGACGTACGGCTTGATCGGGAAATTTGCTCCGTCCGACCTGCATTTACTATTTTTTCCTACCCATGAGGCTACTCTAGCGTGGAACTTCGCTAAAAAAAAAAGTGGCAAAGAAGACGATTCCAAAGATAGAAAATTTTAAAAATCAGGGACACTTTGTTAGCTGATAAGAATTAATTCTGCCGTCGATAGTTTCAACAAACATTAGTACGTTTCACTAAAATTCGTATTTCTCCTTCTCCTTGAAGTAAGAACTACTTTAGCTAAAATCTAACCAAAGATGTCTAGATTTTTTTGCCGAGGTCATTATTTAATCAGTAATATCAGTGATAACATAGGATGAGTGTTTCTGAAGTTCACCTTAAAATTAGCTGTCATTACTTCGTTGATGGTAAATATTCACGACACAATTCTATTTTTTAATAACTATTTTTTTAATTGTCGTCACTGTAGTTCTTTCGTGACGTGGCCTGGGAGAGGGACATACTTTCGCTTCATGTTGAATGTAAGAAAAATGACAGAGGATGTACTTGGATTGGAGCACTGCGTCATTATAAGGTAATTGTTCATCCTTTAAATTCTTGTTGCATTTTCAGGGGTTGAACGCTTTCTAACGGGAACCGTCTTATACTTAGATTGCGCCGGAAAAAATTTAAGGACATGCCGAAAGCACACCCAGATTGAAATTTCGGCGGCTGTGTAGTTAGAATATAATAAATATACATACACAAGTTAGCAGCGGAGAAGGACTAGAAGGGAACCGAAGAACAAGAGAGTTCGAGCTTGCTTATGTGCATAAAATTCAAGCAGTTTTCAAGCACCAAAAACAGAGTTTTCAAGAAGTGTTTATATGTTTTCAAATGTTTTCATTGGTCAATAGCAACTTTAAAAAAGCTCCCCCAGATATAAAATTCATTTTTAAGAGACACAACCACAAATGGAATATAAATTTACTGACTTTAATATACAGTATATTGCCCTATTTCCCGGACGTCCCTATTTCCCGACACTTCGACTTTACGATTCTGTATTTTGTTGTAAAAACGAAAAAATCCGGACGATACGTTTCCGGAAGACTTATCGACTAGTCGGCTTTCGTTTGCTCGTTTCGTGGCCGAGCTACGCTCCGTTTAGGCGGGAAGATTCAGTTAAGTTTTCGTCGAGGTAATTAGGATTTGTTTCTTATTAAATGTGACTTTTATCGCTCGTCGAATTATATCTTTTCAATTAGGCGCCACAGATTGTCTTTTTGTTACATATTAAGTGAAGCTAAAAGGACTAGGTTTTTTTCGCATATCAGAATTTTCCGTTTGCAGATTCATATCTCCGAGAAAGACTACTATAATTGAGAAAGACTACTATAATTGAATTTTTGGTGACGTGTGTTTATTTCCGAACACCTAACGATAGCAAACTATAGGGTTTTTTTAAAGGAAATTCAAGGAATAGTTGTTTTCGTTACTACTCCTAATTTGAGCTTACCTGTTTTTGATATTGATTAAACTTCCTTCTCTTTCGTCGTTTCCAGCAGCGAAATATTGCTTATTTTACTTAAATCTTCTTTGACGAAACAAATATACCGTACAGTACTCATAGTATTATCTTAATTTTTTTATGTTTATTTCTGTTGTTTTGCCACACCAAGTTCAAAGAAACAATTGTAATTGGCAGTTTCATTTTACTTCTGATAACTGCAGCTATTTCCATGCCCTATCAGTGATATCAAACTCCATACTGTAAAGAATTTTAAAATTTATGAAAGCGCCGAGAAAGACAATCATAGGTCACAAGCCAAGCCATAACCTGAAAGCTGTAAATTCCACCGAGCGCGTTTCGGGAGGGGAGGGGATAATAGCGTATCACAGTCCACGCACATTTTTGTGATTAATTTATCACTTTGACCTTAAAAGCAAAATTGGTGGTTAAAAATTTGTTTTAAGAAAAACGATTTTTCACTCCTGCACTGCGCGAGTTTATCACTATTCACCCATTAGTCTCTTGCCGAACCGCCATTTGCGGTCTGATGACTTCTTCGCTAAAATGAAAGAAAATACTTTAAAATTCAGACACAATGTAATTTTTAAAGGAATGTTTCTTTATTTCTCTTGACTTTTACATGATGTAGTTTGTCATGATCGAGAGGAATATTTCAAAGAAAAATTGAATATTTGTCACGTAACGATCGTCCGGAAATAGGGCTACCTGTCAGGGCACTGAAATTTAGGGCACTGAATTTGATGTAGTCTTTCCGCAGTTACAAAAAACGAAAGAGCTTCAAGCGTTGAAACGTCATGCCCTAATTGCCAGCAGTGGAATCTAATTTTAGATATTACAGTTTTACAAAACAAAACAAAAATGTCTGGAAACAGGGCAACTAACTGTAATCCTATATCATTTTCCATCTGAACAAAAAAATTCAAGGATTTTTCATTATTTTAAGAACTTTTGACAGAAATTCTTCTTTTTAAGAGCTTTCCAAGCGCCCTTGAAATCTGAAATTAAATTCCAGGGCTTTTCAAGGACTTCAAGGAGTAACACGAACACTGAATCATATGGGCTAGTCCACCCAATTTAAAACTAGATTAAATTTTAAAAAGAGAAAAAAAGAAAAGGAATTGTCAGAAAAAGTAACACATACAAATTGTTAAATGCAATGATATCATGCCTAAGTTGACAATAATTAGACGATAAATAGATGCTACTAAGAGTGGGTATGGTATACAAGAGGCTCCAGCATTTTTTCGCACGAAGGGAAAATAACTCGACGATGTATGAACCCTCCACATAACGATTTTCCCTGTGGAAAAAAAAAAGAATGTGAACGCCCTAGCGATAATGTACATGAATTCTTGCACAATAAGCCCTCCTATCCAGGGTAAAATCGTTTGCTGTTAATAAAAACAAACAAACAAACAAACAAACAAGACGCTGTATGAGTATTTACTCGGGATACCCTGTGATGCAGAAGGAGGACGCACGCTTTCTGATTCTCGAAAACTATCCTGCTAATGGTTTGCTTTTGGGTTTGCCGGCAAGGCCTTTTTGTTTACGTACGACCAAAACGCGTAAAACTGTTTTGAGAGTTGCCATCGAGAGTGATCTAAGTATGACCAAACGTAGATAGATCTGTATTAATATTTTTGTTTACCTCTTAAAAGCTCTTAATATAGAACTGTCACGGTGTAGCGTTCGCGTGATATATCGAAGTTTCGATCGATCGACCGATAACGCAGCACGTGCGAGGCTTCCAACCTTTTCTTGAATTCGGCAAAACTTTTTACGTGGACAAACTCTACTGGATTAAAATCTTCACAACTCACAAAGATATGGGCGCACCAAAAAACTTCAAAATATTTGTTAACGAAAACATGATCAGCGCCATAACTTGTACATGTATTTGCATACGAATGTGTCGTAGGTCGGTTTGAATACGGATACACAAATTGAACAGTACTTGGACCTGGGATGCAGCTGGAACATAAACTTGCGATCCATAGTAGTTGTATGCTGAGTTGCATTGATTGTGCTGTAGCATCCCTTCATGCTCACCGTTTGACTGCCGCGCAAAAATTAAATATTTTGGCGGGCTTGAAATTCAAATTTACGTGTTCCTTCTATCATGGTGTGTAATCTGTCAGTTTTTAACGCCTGACAAAAAGTTGTCCTACTCCGAAGCAGGACGATGGCGCCTTTGAAGTTTGGTAAGGCTTGAAAAAAATTGGGTGGGAAAAAAATCACCGCGCGCACCTGTATCACGGGACTGTTGAGACAGATTTTTCGCAAAACAAGACGTTCTATGAGCGTTTACTCGGGATACTTTTGTGTTGCAGAAGCCGGACGCACGCTTTCTGATTCTCGAAAACTATCCGGCTAGTGGTTTACTTTTGGGTTCACATAAGGCCTTTTTGTTCACGTATGAGCAAAACTCGTTAAACTGTTTTAAGAGGTGCTATCCATATTCGTTGCCAGCTGTCGTTGTTTACTTCTAAATTAAGGGGCAACATCCGGAGTTTACTTTGGCTCTCTCAAAACACTTTTTTCTCTCTGCTAAGCTTGAAAACACTCGCATAAACACTTCTCTTAAAATATTGGTTATTCAAAACCCGAAAACACAAGGCAAATCGTTTTCGTGTATGTGACATGTTTCTCAGGAGCAGTTCAGATGTCACGCATTGTAAAAAAAACTCGAAATTCAATCTGCTCTTTTTTACAAAACAGAGCGTGTTACTTGGCTGAAAACAGGCCAGCAGATATATCCTCAAAACGTCATTTTCCTGATGAAGGTAAAAAATCTAATTGTTTAATTTTAGTTTTTTTCCTGACGTCACGTGAAAACCAAAACTTCACAAACTTGTCTCTAAATATAGAACTGTCACAGCGATATGAAATGATTCGGATCAAATTACATGAAAACAACTTTGCGATTTTCTAAATATAGAACTGTCACAACGTTCTAATTCGAGTCGATACTCACAGCACGTGCGAGGCTTCCAACCTTGTCTTAAACTCGGCAAACCTTTTCACGTGGACAAACTCTACTGGATTAAAGTCTTCACAACCGTTTACAAAGATATCGCAACATCCTCCGTAATCCAAGCAAGACAGTCCACCACAAAGGCTTAACAGAAAGAGATTTATGAGTCATGTAGCTCAAGCCTCTTGATGGTGCAATAATGATGTAATACTTTGCACTTTGGACTACGATGAAACACCGCCACGTGCCTTCTATTGTGCATTGGCCAATGAAAACACCGCCACATGCCTTCTATTGTGCATTGCCCAATCAAAACACCGCCACCCAATTGTATTGTGCATTTTGCCGCACACACAAAAAAAGACTGAAATCTAACATTTTATAACTCGGAATATTTACAGTATTCCGAGTAATTACAAAGGTCTGCCTAGTGCGTACGGGCTCTAACTTTGAGCGCTAACTCGGTTTGACAGTGAAGGTTTCAGATTACACAAGCTTATGCAAATTTTTTATCTTTCCTCAGTAAATACGTAAATGACGCCTCCTGCTTTCCATTGTGCATTGAGTAATGACAACGCCACCGCGTAGCTTTTATTGTGCATTGACCAATGAAAACACCGCCATTTGCATCCTTAGCCTTTGCTGATACCTTACGCAGTAGCATGGATCAGGGACAATAGACCATTTTACAGCTGTCGGTGAAAGCGAGGCTGGGGTTGACCTTGTTTTGATACAAACCTACCTACTTTTCTTATGTAAATCATGTTTTTCTTATGCTAACTAGTGTTTAATCAGCATAATTTGCATAAGAAAAGCAGGTAGATTTGTATCAAAACAAAGGCCAGGGGACTTAGCAAAGAACTGTAAAATGGTCGATTGACCGGGGCAGTTTTCATAGATCTTCGTAAGGCATTTTACACTGTTGACCACTCGTTAAACTACTTAGCAAATTATGGGCGTTTGAAGTCACAGGTGAGGCACACAACTGGTTCAAAGATTATTTAGGAAGTCGTACCCAGGTTGTAGGTTTTCGAAGTGTGCTCTCAGGCTCTGAGCCAGTGAATGTTGGTGTGCCTCAAGGATCAATACTCGGCCCCCTCTTTTTCGTGCGGCTACATGTGAATGATTTGCCAGATGAGGTTATCCGGTGCAGCATACTAATGTATGCAGATGACACACTTCTGTTCTTTTCTTCAAAGCAAGTCACCGAAATTCAACAGAGGATTAACGAAGAACTGGACCTGATATCATATTGGCTCCTAGCCAATAAGCTCTTTCTAAACGTTTCTAAAACTGAAACTATGTTATTTGGAACTTACGGAAGGCTTTTCAATGTTGACACTTTTAGTATTACAGTTGATGGTCAAGTTAGAAAAAGTTGTTTTTATGAGCATATTTCGTGGAACACTCATGTAAAATATGTTTAGACGAGGGCTGGCAAGAGGGTGGGAATGTTAAGTCGTATTAGAAAGAATTTGACTACTAATTGTGCTAATGTTATCTACAACTCCTTTATCAGACCTGTTTTGGATTATTGCGATACTGTTTGGAACTGCTGTGGGTAGAGAGGCTTCAAAGACGTGCCGCAAAAATTATTTAGATAGATAGATAGATGGATAGATAGATGATAGAAAGAATATACATATAAGCATTATACTGGTACTGATAATAATATAGATAGAAAACTATGTACAAATAAAAGATTTAAAAGTTAAATAATTACCAAATACCATTAAATAGCGTGCAACCAAAGTAATAGATCTTTTTGCGATCTCAGTCCTCACAGCTGGCGGATGTAAAAGGTTGCTTTGTCTAGTAACGCGCGCATGAATTGTATTATTACATTTAAAATATTCTTTAAAATATTGAGGACATTGACCTTGCAGGCATTTCTTAACGAATTTAAAAACAGATTTACGCAGGCGCTCCTTCAACGTGGGCCATTTCAGAGCGTCCATTGCCGGGTTACTGCGCACAGTTCTTGCAAATATTCTAGTAGCCTGGTTTTGGAGGGCTCCAAGGCCTTGTTTGTGACTTTCACCGCTACAGCCCCACACACTTACACAGTATTCTAAAATTGGCCTAATTAGACTACAATAAACTATATTTGCACTCTCTCCAGTAAGGCTTCTACGAAGCCTGCCGAGCAGTCCTACGCGTTTTCCCGCCTTCGAAATGGGGTCCTTTATTTGCTCGTTCCAGCTAAGGTGGTCATCAAAAATTATACCGAGATAAGTGAAGTGAAAAACCCACTTAATAGCATTGTTATTTATTCACATGAAGAATGATCCTCGCAGTTGTGAACGCAATTTATGCAACTGCGAAAAGAAGCCTGAAAAAAATTCAGGACTTCAACGGGGTTTGAACCCGTGACCTCGCGCCGGATTACCGGTGCGATGCTCTAACCAACTGAGCTATGAAGCCACTGACGTTGGGAGCAGGTCAATTGTGGGTTCATATGTTCCCGTGAAAGCTGAAATGAGTGTGAATGATATATGAAACAAATCATATATGAACTGCGGAAATGAAGTCACATGAAGAATGGTCCTCGCAGTTGTGAACGCAATTTATGCAGTTGCGAAAAGAAGCCTGAAAAAATCATTCACACTCATTTCAGCTTTCACAGGAACATATGAACCCACAAATGACCTGCTCCCAACGTCAATGGCCTCATAGCTCAGTTGGTTAGAGCATCGCACCGGTAATCGCGAGGTTACGGGTTCAAACCCCGTTGAAGTCCTGAATTTTTTCAGGCGTCTTTTCGCAATTGCATAAATTGCGTTCACGACTGCGAGGACCATTCTTCATGTGACTTCATTTCCGCAGTTCATATAAGATTTATTTCATAAATCATTCACACTCATTGTTATTTATCGTAATAGAAAAAGAGTTTACGGCAGATAATCTAGGGGCGCAACTTGGGTGCGGCTCGACAGGTAGTCCATGAACCAGCCATGCTCTTTATCCCGGCACAATCCCAAATTGGAAAGCTTGTCCAGAAGTACCGCATGATCTACAGTGTCGAAAGCTTTCCGAAGGTCAATAAACACAGCACCAGTTAATTGACCTTGGTCCATTTTCCCACGAATATTATCAAAAAAAACTAAGACCAGCGAATTCTGTCGAGTCACACTTCCGAAACCCGCACTGATAAGGGCTCAGGATCTTGTTTTGCTGAAGATATTTGCACAGTTCGATATTTACAGTCCGTTCTAAGACCTTGGATAGAACAGGTAAAATGGAAATCGGACGATAATTGTTCATTTCATCAGCCTTTCCCTTTATAAAAAGTGGAATGACCCGCGCGGATTTCCAATCACTGGGAACTTGGGCAGTACGCAACGAGGTGTTAATAATGAACGTCTCAGGCTTGGCTACAATGTCCGCAGAATCTTTTAACAGGCGCGCCGGTATGTGGTCCAAACCCACAGCCTTCCCAGATTTCAGCCTACGTGATTGAAACAGAACGAACTCCTCAGAGATCTCTAAGAAATTGAACGGCGGATACCGACGGGCAGGAATATTGGGATCACGTTAATTCACGTAAAATGTCCGCAGAATCTTTTAACAGGCGCGCCGGTATGTGGTCCAAACCCACAGCCTTCCCAGATTTCAGCCTACGTGATTGAAACAGAACGAACTCCTCAGAGATCTCTAAGAAATTGAACGGCGGATACCGACGGGCAGGAGTATTGGGATCACGTTAATTATGACCACAAGTTGACCGTAAAGTGACCATCAGTTTGCTTGCCGCGGATGCGAAAAACGTATTAAAGTGCACCTAACCCCAAAATATTTTTTTCGCTTAAATAAATCTTTACACCTGTTCGAAACACACTGCGCCTTTTTGCGCCTTTTTAAAGCAAATCTTGTCTTTTTATAAGCTGTAAAAGTTACGAATCATCTGTCCCACGACCGAGCTAGTAAGGGGCATGGGTCTATTCCTTACATGACGTCACAAACTGCTTTGCATGCATGTTTATAAAGACTTAATGCGATGGAAATCGGTTTGTGACGTCATGTAAGGAATAGACCCATGCCCCCTACTAGCTCGGTCGTGGGACAGATGATGGCTAAATTTCGTAACTTTTGCAGCCTATAAAAAGTCAATATTTGGTTTTAAAAGGCTCAAAACGGCGCAATACGTTTCGTACAGGTGCAAAGATTTATTTAAGCGAAAACACGTTTTTGGGGTTAGGTGCACTTTAAATGCGTTGGCAATGCAATGTTTGTCTGAAGAGACAACGCCATTTAGTTTAATGTTTGAGGAAGTAGCTTTCTTTTCTCCCGGCACGATTTTCTTCATCGTCCTCCCAAAACGATCTGTGATTACTACAACTTTCCTCGATGAGCCGTTTATTGTAAGACGCTTTCGCTGATCTTATTTCTTTTGCCACTCGATTGCGAAAATGGCGGTAGTTAGCCCAATCTTCTGAGGTGTTACCTTCGATTGCTTTTTTTGTGAAAGTAATGACAGTAATCACGCTGGCGCATAGTCACCTTTATGCTCTTGTTTAGCCAAGGATAATTGTCGATGCCGCGCACGCGGCGCTGCGTCAGCGGTGCATGACGATCAGCAATAGTGATCTATTTCCATTGGTCTTCCCTTCACTCTTTAAGCTATGGGAGACAAAACGTTGGTTGCCTTCAGGAGGATGGTAAAAGAGATAGGGGAGGGCCGGGTGGGGAGACAAGCCTGAAGGCAAACCAAGAAAACAACGAGTGAAAGGAAGACCATAAGCTTAGGGGCCTACGATTATATCGCAGCTTAACCTTCCGACTCCTCGTGTGAAGTGACGCTAATTAATATGCGAGCTAGCTTATAAATAGTGGGAAAGACCGCTGAAAATAGTGATCTATTTTCCATTGGTCTTCCCTTCACTCTTTAAGCTATGGGAGACAAAACGTTGGTGGAGCATGCGGGAGATAAATTACTCCCTGCAACGCATGAGCAACATACTTCCTCCAAAACTAAAAAAAAACAAAAAAACAAAATTGGAATTAAGCTTGTGAAGAGCCTGCGGGAAAAGCACAAACAAATTGCTTTAAAGCGTTATCTAACCTGAAGGGTTTATCTACCATCCAGAGATTAAGGAAACGGTCGTCATTACAGAGACGGGGTTTCTGCGGTTCAACTGTCAAGGGCAAAACAAGATGAGGGGGGCTTACGTGGTCCACTCTGCCCCATAGGGAGATAGCGCCTGATGCTAACCTATCTTGGATTATGCGAGAAATGAATTCCACGGAAGGCTTACACGAGCGATGGTTATAAAAAACTGTTCTAGGCGGAATGTCTGAGTCATACTCTACTCCCTTACAGCTTCCTTTATAGTGCCGGAAGTACTTGTACACGTCAACCTTGTTTCTAATCCAATCGAGAACTTCAATAGCCTTCGGAAAAGTCTCAGAGCCAGAAAGCAATTGGTCCCATGCATAAACATGCCTGTGTAGACCCCCAGCTTGAAAGGAATCGGGATCACGGAAGGCGAGGTTGGAGATATCCCCAAACGCTTTCCCAGCAACCACGTCAGAAATGTACATTGGCAATATGTACGTATTATAAGCTGCCACACCCTGGGCCTTCAGAGCTCTGCCGTCTGGAGAAACCCATGATTCCTGATTGACCCGCACTTGATATGGATCGAAACCTGAATCCAATTCCCATTGTGGGGTATGATAACTTTTAAAAACGCTTCGAGTGTCGAGACTGGCGGGAAAAACAAAAGAAAAAAAAAAAGAGGAAAACGTGAGAAAGACGAAAAACCAGATAAACAAAACGAGCAAGACGGCAAGAAAAGGAGCAAACCCAGGGAGTGACAGCCTTGGCGCCCGGATATCCGAGAGGGTGCTAAGAGACCCCTCCAAGCACTGTCACCGGGAGGAGAGAAAGAAAAAAAAAAAGAAAAGAAAAGGCGCAACGAGGCGGAACGAACATTTGTTTGCTAAACACGAGAAATATAATATGCAAAAATATATAAAGCGGGGAATAATACGATATCAAGAATATTAATTGGCGAACTAACCCCCGCGCTCCGAAACAAGTCAAGGAGACTAACGAAGATTACAGCATAAGGAAAAATTTCCATATAGCCCCATACATTAATTATACATTCTGTTTCATTAATTATGTATGCGCTTCATTGTTTTTTAAGACAATGACTTATTCCCTAGGGTTTCGCATATATACATTGCTAATTATTACTTACTGTAGCAATAAAAGAGGATGCAATTAACCGTGTTGTTTTTCTCTCTCTTTTTCTGTCCCACATTCCTCCTTTTCCCCGACTCTTTTCCCCACTATTTTCCCACTATTTTTCTATGATCCCAAGGCCCCCTTTTTTTCTCTATCTCTTTTAATTTATTTGACTGCTCTACTGGGCTCTGAACCATCGCCCTATGCGAGGCTTTCTGTTACCAGTCCGTCACCTTACCACTGAGCTACACAAACAAGTTGCAAGGTACTGGTCAATAACTAAGTTTTATCTTACCTATCCATCTAAAAAAACTCTTCATAACAATATACACAAAAGAAATGCACGAGAGACCTACTTTGCACAAAAGAATGAGTTTCCTCCACCCTTTGATTGGTCCATTTAGATATATAAAAAAGTAAATTAGGAATATTTATTTCCGTTCTGCTGTATACCAAAACGACGTGTTTTGTCGCGCGAAAATGGCCCAAATGAACTTGATCGTTCTCACGAAGATCCTTCAGGATCACGACTGGTTCATAGACTGGTGCAAGGAACAAAACCTGCTCGATAGAACGTCCTCAACCTGGGTGTAGCAACGCGTTCAGCTGGACAAGAGCTTCATCGCAAGAAGGGTATGAGTTGCGATGCTCGAAGAGTGGTTGCGTTTGAATGGCATCAATGCGCCATAAATCATGGTTTTATGGCACCAAGCTTTTGATCAAAAAGTTTTATCCCCAACATACACTTTGGCGCACAAATTGACCACAAGTCAAGCAGTTTACGAAACCTTACTTGACGAACAAGCCATGCCAACCACAGTCTAAACTTTTAAGAACCAGACTCTGGTGCCCATACACGGGGCATTGAAAATACATGGTGGCAGTAAAGCGAGGTTTATGCTGAACGGGAAGATCGCAAAAACTTTTCCAGGGCGACCTACAGGAAAACATGTGGCGTCAGCACTTCGGCAAAGAGCACTTTGGAAAAATTCTCTTGCATATCGCTGACCACTACGAAGTCCGCAAAGACGAGGAATAGGGTTCTAAACGCACCAGTAAACAGTCTATGCTCACTTCGTGATGCGCTCAAGAAAGAGAAGAATTACATTTTCCTCAAAAGAAACGTCACGAGCTCCAGCAAAATTTCGACAAGGATAGCAAAGAACGAGCTACACCAGGTAAGAAAGTTGTTAAAATTTCAAACATTTTGTCTGTGAATACAACAGACTGACGATTGCCATACAGCAATTTAACCGCTAACCCTGCCGCTGAAATTTATTTGAATCAGCTAAAAACTCCGAAGAAAAACTAGCAAGATTTACTTGAAATTAGGACTTTCGATGGAAAAACGCGCCAAAAGTTTCCTGTTTCCAAAAAGACTTAGAAAAAAAAATAAAGAAATTCAGAAACAAAGAGCAGAAGTCCCAAAGGCTTACCATTGTTACCGCTATTGTTTTCTTAGAACAAAGATTGAATGCATAATTAATGTATGGGGCTGTGCGGAAATCTTGCCCAGCGTAAATCATAAAGCCCTGCGGCGCCCGGCAAAATAAGGTCTACGCCAACTCTGCGGTCGTCTACACTTTATCGTGAACCCTGTGGCTTACGAAATTTATTCATTCATTTATTTATTTTAAAATATTTAAACAGGTAGCCCAATTCAGTAAAACTGGTTTAAATGGGGACCCGTAAATAAAGCGCAAATAATCATTATGCCCGCCAACCCTGTGGCTCTCTTAACTCATATCGTCAACTCTGTGACCCACAAAAAAACAGTGAAATACTCAGTATACCGGCCATCCCTGTAGCCCGTATTGTCAACTCTGTGACTCACTCAAATAATAGCGTAAAATTATTATACTCGCCATATCTGAGGCTCTCTTAACTCGCATTGTCAACTCTGTGACTCATTCAAATAATAATGGATAAGCATTATACTCGCCATCCCGGTGGCTGTCTTAACTCGTATCGTCAACCCTGTGACTCACAAATAACAGTGTAAATAATAATCCGCCATCCCTGTGGCTCTCTGAAGTCGTATCGTCAACTCCGTGACTGGCACAAATCTACGACTAGAAAGAATTGCAGCCTTGACCGCTCGCCAACAAAAACTACCCAATCTAAAATGTTGGTACAAAACTACCGAAGAACATTAAGCTCACCACTAGCACGTCGCTGTCCAGCTCAATAGCTGAATGATCTCGCTCACTGGTAACCGGCTCGGGTGGAGAGCCACGTGCTGACGGTACTGGAGTTACAGGCTGCGAGGAAGAAGTTGAAGCTTGAGGACCTGGAGCTTGACAAGCTGCCGTTTGTTTCGGAGCTGAACTGAGGGCCTGCCTAGCCAAACCAATGTCGCCCACGAGCGGAACGCTTGTAGAACTTTTCGTTGAAGGTTCTGTCATGCTACCGGTTCGACTCCTCGTGTGAAGTGACGCTAATTAATATGCGAGCTAGCTTATAAACAGTGGGAAAGACCGCTGAAAATAGTGACAAATTCCCGCTTAAAGTCATGCCAGAGTTGATTAACAATGACAGGTCCATCTGGACCAGGAGCAGAGTTCCAGTTAACACCTTTCAGGTCTTTACGAAAAGCGTCAACATTGAAATGCGCATAATTTCTGAAGGTCTTGACTTGTGAAGGTGCTCTTTTCCAGTTTAATTTACGAACACAATAAACCAGTCCATGATCACTTAAATGCGCAGAAACTACTCCCGACTCACACACATTCTGCGGGCAGCTGACAGCAACTAAGTCAATAAGTGACTTCGAGTTTTTAGTAATCCTCGTGGGCTGGTCGATTCGCTGCTTGATACTTAGACTCCTGAAAAGCGGTTTGAGTTGTTTACAGTCAGAGTCATTGCGGTGACTAGACATAATTGAATCAACAATTGAAGTCGCCAGAAAGGAGCACCTCTTTGCCCTCCGCTGAAGCAGTGTCTAAGATACCATTTAGCTTAACCATAAAGGCCTTATCGTAATACGGTGAGGTACGATCGGGTCTTAAAAATTTCCAGCAAGAAAGCTGCGTGATTTAGGAACAGCAATTTCCAGCCACATTCCTTCTACGGTATCCAGTTCGAGATCATCCCTCCTCGTACCTACTAAGACGTCACGAACAAACACCGCCCTTTCTGTCCTTCCGAAAAAGTCTATAACCCGGTATTTCATATTCACTGTCACTCCTGTCAGGCTTGATCCAGGTCTAAGACAGAGTTATTATTTGTATGCCTGAATGGAGTTCTTGTAACAAAAGGCGAAGCTGATCCATTTTATCGCCAAGGCTCTGTATGTTTTGGTGAATAAACTTGAGTCCACGGAGTTTAACAACGTCGTTCAGTCCAATAGCAAGCCCAGGGTTAAGACTGACATCTTCAGATAGTAAATAAATAAATAAAAAATAAATAAAATGAAAAAATAAAAATAAATAAATAATATAATAAATAAAAAATAAAATACATATATAAATAAAATAAAATAAAATAACAAATAAATAAAATAAATAAAAATAAAAAATAAAATAAATAAATAAAATGGCGGAATTGATGGGCTTGTGCTGTAGTGACGACTAATTTCGAGCAGGGACGTTGTGCCTGTCACCAAGAAAGCCGCGGCAGGATTAGATACGCGATAGACGCGTATATAACGAAGAAATGGTAGTAGAAAGTAGAGTCAGAAGAGACAAATATCGAGAGAGCTTAAACGACTACCGTCCGACCGCCATTAGACTCGTTAAATGAATTATAATATATAGATTTAGCTAAGCCTAAAAGCGGATCTCCAAGATTATAATTTTTTTTGGACTGGTAATTGAACAACTACGCATGGCTTTCCTTGCGCCAATATTTTATGTTTAGAGCAGTCAACAGGAATTGACTGTGGTTCAAAAACCTCAAAACATTAAAAATTTACAAGAAAACAATATACGACGCGTATGTTTGTACGAATACAAATTTAAACAAACAAAAAACGATCAAAAATTTCATCCAACATCATATTGGACGAGCATGTTTGGCCGTTTAGCCACATCTCTCAACATTGCTTTTAAATGGCTTTCCACGTTTGATCGAGATCACTGAAATATTTTCATCCAACATTTCGCGTTACGAACAAATGTTTGATCATTTAGCCACCCCAACCAACAAAGCATACAATGAACCAAATAACGTCGAAATTTCCGCCATAATACGCAAAAAATCGTTCTGTGTTCTCACTCTGTCTAGTGTTTGGTCAAACATTGTTTATGCGTTTAGCCACCCAACGTTATGTTTGAGAAACACGATGTTGATGAAAATGTTTGATCGTTTAGCCGGGGCTTCAATCCTTCTTTACGAGGACTCATTGCGATGACGTGTTAATAAGATAGGGGCAAAAATTTCTTAGCGCTGTTGAGGCACAGACGTCGAAAAACAGTCAGCCAAGCGGAGTAAAAACACTCGTTCGCGATCGCTTGCAAGCAAAACAGCAAAACAAAAAAACAATCCAATGACTACTTCTTTGCGTCCAAAACGAGTAGAGATGATAGTTATTTATGTCCAGTCGAAAGAAAAATACAAGTTTCATTCCTGATCCAAGAAAAGTAACAACGTTTCAACCAAATGTTAAGCTTCAATTTATTTAATTTACCTGTGATGTAGAGGTTCTTGAAAATACGTATCCATTTTAGTAAAAACACGAATCTCCAAAAATAGCAAGCGGTTTGTCCAAAGGAAGAACTTCTTCTTCTAAGTTTGAGCTACTCGCTCCTCCAACTAATGCCAGTGAACTGTTAAGTGACCTTTCTTGGTGAGCTGCAAGATGCCGCGGTAAAGTGAAAGCCCTTGAAGCGTTGAATCATTTTGTTTTTCAACCACAAAATCCGAGCGCCATGCAAATGGATCTAAGTTTTAAGCTTTTGCTCAGAAAAAATATTTTGCTCTTCCGTTTTAGCACTTGGAAATTCACCTTCCGGAGTATCTTTAAACTAGTTCCTGATTTTTATGCCTTTTACGCGACGAAATTCGAAGGAACATGAAGCTGTTGTGCTCAAAATGAAGAAACCAACTGAATGTGAAATTTTGAGCCACAGAAAGTGCGCGAAAAATTAAGCCTCGTTTTCGTTTGGGTGTCCCACACCTGGCTTGAGCCAGCGATCTAATCAAAAGCTAGTGTCTGGTCAGCAGTCAACCTCAAAAAAACAGCCGACCTCGATGACCTTCAAACTTGAGCCCGCGATATGGTCACGTGATACTGGTCAGCGGATGCCTTATTTTGACAGGTGTCAATTGACCATAACATGGATGTCCGAGGATGTCTAATATCTAAGATGTGTGCTGTAAACGAGGTGGTCAAATGGAGTATGGCCGCCATGTTGGATTATTATTATTATTATTATTATTATTATTATTATTATTATTATTATTATTATTATTATAGGACATTTCACAGCGTATACATTAACCGGCGGACCTACGTACGTACGTACGTAGGCACGTACGTATTGTGACCAAAACCAATTTTTCTTGAACAGATGGGTTACCATATTTTCTTACCAATGATGCTCCGCTAATAGTGATGAGGCTGTAGCTAGTCTAAGGTGGTGCATTCTACAAAGTAGGCGTGAAGATCATGTTTTTAATCTTGTAAAGAAATGTATTGCTGGTAGATGCCCGCAATTTTTAGAAATTATTTTACTTTTCACAAGAGCATATGTAGTGGCAACACCAGGCAAGTAATTACCTTTATTTGCCGAGTGTTCGGAGAGGGTGTGGAGAGATGTTATGGTCACAATTCATGGCCCAGGGTCTACTAGGCCTAAAAGCGGAGCTCCACGATTATTATTTTTTTACTGGTATTGAGCAACACCGCATGGCTTTCCTTGCCCCAATATTTTATGTTTAGAGCAGTCAACAGGAATTGACTGCGGTTCAAAAACCTCAAACATTACAAGAAAACAATACAGTCGATGCGTGTGTTTGTTCGAAAACAAATTTAGCAATCTAAGAACGATCAATTATTTTCATCCAACATCGTTGGAGGAGCATGTTTGAAGGTTTAGCCACCTCTCACAATAGTGCATCAAATGGCTTTCCATTTTTGACCTAGATCAAACAGGTTTATCCAAAATTTCGCGTTACGAACAAATGTTTGATCGTTTAGCCACCCCAACAAACAAATCGTACACAAACGGTAAAAAGCAACTAAATAAACCACATAACGTCGAAAATTTCAGCGATAATACGCAAAAATCATTTTTTGGACTCACTTGGTCCGCTGTTTGGTCAAACATTGTTATGCGTTTAGCCACCAAACGTTACATGTATGTGTGACAAAACGATGTTGGATGAAAATGTTTGATCTTTTAGCCGGGGCTTAACAAACATATTTCTTAGTGCGTTAAGCTTAGACATAAGTTAAATGTCGTAGAAAAGAGAAAAAGGAAAACAATCCTGATAGTTTGGATAGGTGATCGCATGTGGCCGAGTAAAAGGATTAAAATTAAATTGCACTCGTTGCGCAAAACATAAGAGATATTTTACGAGGACTCATTGCGATTACGTGTTAATAACATAAGGGCAAACGTTTCTTTCAGTTCTTAACACTATAGAAACACTGACGTCGAAAAACATGCACTGTCAGCCAAGCGGAGGAAAACACTCGTTCGCTTGCAAGCAAAACAGAACAATTCGGCTAGCTACTTCAGTTTGTGTCCAAAACGAGTAGATTGTTATTTATATCCAGTCGAGGCAAAAATACAAGTTTCATTTAGGACTGAACTAAAGTAACAACGATTAAACCTCAAATGCTAAGCTCCAATTTATTGAAGTTACCTGTGTTGTCGAGCTTTCTACGACTTGAAAATACGCATCGATCCACTAAATTAAAAACACGCATCTACAAAAATAGCAAGGGGTTTGTCCAAAGAAAGAACTTCTTCCACCAAGTTTGAGCTACTCGTTCCTCCCATTAAAGGGAACCTCCACTCTTCCAACAAATCCACGCTGAATTGATGGAAATAATAACTAGATTTCAAATTTTGTTTTAAAACGTGGATATAACATTTAAGTTTTCAAAAAAATGGATATCATCATCACCTATTTTCGCTGTTAAGTTTCATGGGCGCCGCCATTTTGGATTAATGATGACGCGTGATGGTTGCAGCTATTGTCAGGAAGCAAATGAAGAAGAAAAATCTTTTGTGTTAAACAATAGGGCAACCATCACGCGTCATCAATTCCAAAATGGCCGCGCCCATGAAACTTAACAGCGAAAATGGGCGATGATGATATCCATTTTTTGTACACTTAAATGTTATATCCAAGTTTTAAAACAAAATTTGAAATCTAGTAATTATTACCTACAATTTAGCGTCAATTTGTTCTAAGAGGGGAGGTTCCCCTTAATGCCGGTGAATTGTTAGGTGAACTTTCGTGGTGAACTGCAAGATGCCGCGGTAAAGTGAACAAGCCCTTGAAGCGTTAAATCATTTTGTTTTTCAGCCACACAATCCGGCCGCCATACAAGTGTATCCAAAATTTTAGAATTTCCTGAGAAAAATGTTTTGCTCTTCCATTATATCAGTTGAAAATTCACCTTCCGGAATATATTTTAAGTAGTTCTTGATTTTTATGCCTTTTACGCGAATTAAAAGACAGAACTTTGAAGAAGATGAATTTGTTTTGCTCAAAATGAAGAAACCAACTGAATGTGAAATCTCAAGCCGCAGAAAGCGCGCGAAAAATTAAACCTCGTTTTGGTTTGGGTGTCCTACACCTGACTTAAGCCTGCGATCTAATCGAAAACCAGTACCTGGTCAGCTGTCAACTTAAAAAAAAAGCTGTTCTCGATGAGGTCTTAACATGAGCCCGCGATATGGTCACATACTAGTGGTCAGCGGATACCTTGTTTTGACAGGTGTCAATTGGCCATAACATTGACGTCCAATATCAAAAGATGTACATAAAAAGATGTTCACAAAACGCGGGTTACAACACATAATTATTGGGACATTTCACACCGCATTCATGGAAGGGCGGACGTACGGTGACCAAAACCAAATTTTCTCGAATAAAGTAATTAAAAGTAAAGTATTCGAATAAGATTAGATTTAGTTAAACATCTTATAATAAAAATAAGCGAAAGAAGTTTTACACAACGTTTCGATGACTCCATGTCATCATTTTCAAGTGAACAGAGAATAAAATTTACAACATAATATATACCGTGCAAGGCGATAAAATGTAAAATATGCAGGTAACAAGTGACAAATTTAAATAAACAGTTTTGCACGTATGGAGTCTGACTCCATACGTGCAAAACTGTTTATTTAAATTTGTCACTTGTTACCTGCATATTTTACATTTTATCGCCTTGCACGGTATATATTATGTTGTAAATTTTATTCTCTGTTCACTTGAAAATGATGACATGGAGTCATCGAAACGTTGTGTAAAACTTCTTTCGCTTATTTTTATTATAAAAAGTAAAGTAATTTATTTAAGCTCGATAACGTGGGGAGTGGTTACCCAATCTCCCAAGCCGGGGGCTCATGTAATAAACGCTCGAGCATTCAGGATCCAATTGGAATTTAAAAGTGCTGGTTTTTGAGGAGAGGGGAAAACCGGAGTACCCGGAGAAAAACCTCTCGGAGCAGAGAAGAGAACCAACAACAAACTCAACCCACATATGACGTCGGGTCCGGGAATCGAACCCGGGCCACATTGGTGGAAGGCGAGTGCTCTCACCACTACGCCATCCCTGCTCGATGGGTTACCATACCCTGCTAGATACCATACCCTGCTAGATGGATTACCATATTTTCTCAACCATGATGCTCCGCTTTGGCGGCCCTTCGGGCTGCCGGAGCTCCGCTACTATGAAGCAGACGAAGGTCTTACAGATTTGTAGAAACCAAGTGACCTGTCTGATCCGGTAAGAGAATAGCATAAGGCAGTGAAATGGAGGTGGTCCGTTATAGGAAGAAATATGTCTCTTTTGCAGGAGCACTTTGATTTATGTTCGTATGAAGACGTCGTTTGTGAAGACTGCGAGGAAGAGATGCAGAGGAGATTCTTAGAGGACCACATGGCATTAGAGTGCGAATACAGGATTGTCCAGTGTGAACATTGTACGCGACTGTTTGAATTCTGGCGCACAGAGGTGAGCATAATCTTAATTATAGCTCGGGCGTCTGATCTTTGATTTAATTAATTAAGTCTACATGCTATATAGTATATCGAAATTATACGCCATAGGAACATATTGCTTTGACACAGGCTAACTAGAACCGAAAGGCGTTTCATAATAGGGGAACCAATGGTCACTTATGTGTTTCTTTTTTATTCATCAGAATCACGAAGGCGAAGAATGTACTCGTTTTCCCCTTGAATGTCCTCAACAATGTGGAGTGCAAGAGATACCTCGAGAGCAGGTAAAGAATTTATACGATTAATTCACAACTTCCATTCACTGCTACCATTTATTAATAATTAAGGCAAATAACTAACCGTTGGCAAAAATAGCGGCATGTTCCAAATTACGATTCGTTTTGGTACATCCCAATCCAAGACCTGACGGCGAATAGACCCTATCACAGTTTAATTTAAAGACGCCATCTTGGCCATCAGTATGCAAATCCGTTGTAAAAAAAGTGCGTGAAACTCTTGTTTCTCACCAAAACGTTATATTGCTTATTAATGGTATTAGGCAAAGGGTTCAACTCACAAAATTTGAGGGATTTAGCCGTGACGGAAAACATTCTTTGGCTTTTTGAATTTTTCCGTTCATTCGTCCGTAATTTTTGCCGCGGGTTGAAAAATCCCCCCCCCCTCCCTCCCAAAAAAAAAATTAATTAATTAACAGACGAATGTATGGAAAATTCAAAACACCGAGAACGTTTTCTGCCGGGTACGGCTGTTCTGTCGTGAATTGAAATAGCGTCGTGAATTGTAATAAAAGTTGTCGTGAATTGCAATTCCTGTAGTAAATTGTAGAAACAGTTGTCGTGATTTGTAATAACGTACCGCCGACCGGTTATCTCAGTGGTAGAGCACCGGACTAGCGTGCGGGACGTCGCGGGTTGAAACCCCGGCCGAACCAACACTTAGGGTCTTTAAATAATTGAGGAGAAAAGTGCTGCCTTTGCAATAACATCTGCAAATGGTTAGACTTTCTAGTCTTCTCGGATAAGGACGATAAACCGTAGGTCCCGTCTCACAACATTTGTACCTAATCTACCTACCTAATCTGTGGGACGTTAAAGAACCCACACACTGTTCGATAAGAGTAGGGGTCGTAGTTCCCGGTGTAGTGGTCTATCTCATCTTTCTTTGACTTTCATGTGTGGGTTGGGTGGGTGGGTGAGATCAAACATGGACTGATAGCGGCAGCCAAGGGCGCCTTTACAGGCTGACGTCCGATCTCACCCTAGAGAAGCATTGTAAAGTATCCCTGAAAAGCCCCGACGTGGAGAGGATAAGTAAGTATGTATGTATGTAACGCCTCTGTCGTTGTTATAACCTGTTGTTGTGAATTGTAATAATCCAAGCTGTCGTAAATTGTAATAACATTTATCGTGTGTTGTAATAATTCGTTCGAAATGAGAAATTATACAGATAATTCAATTTATATTTGTTCTTTTTTCAGCAACAGTTAACCATCAGTGCTGGCCAATTCCCATAACTTCGTGTTTCAGAGTTTCTTGTTGACTAGCTTGAAGAAAAACATTTCGCGGAAACATATCATCTGTAAGGCTTAAAGCAAATTTCACACTGAAGAATATTTCACTGCAAATGCGATTCTGCTGATGTCCTGAGGAATAGAGCTTTCCACGGTTTCTGACGCCACTTTGGTTCGGTGAAGGGGGGGGCTGCAAACACGGCTAAAATTACAGTGAATGTATGGGATTTTGGCCGACTTTATGAAACTCTGTCACTCCTCCACGGAGGTACGATTTCGATATCGAAAATGGATTTTGAAAGACATTTAAATAAAATAATGTAAACCTTTATTTAGTCACTGAAAAACTAACATACAATAGACAATTGCGAAAATTAAAATTTAACAACTTAAAAATATATAACAGGTGAAGAGTACTATTACACATGATGATCTACAAATTACAGCAAATGATAGACACACGCAAGAATCAAACAAAAAAAAGTGCTCTAAAGAGTAACAAGGCCTCGAATCTTCTTTTTGTCTATCTCGAGCATGTTTCTTTTTAAATTTTAAGATAGGCAGTGAAGCAAAAAGGGTCTTCATTTTTGCAGCGATATAAATGTACTGTCTGGCCACAAGCAAACAATATTTTTACGTTAATCCCTAAAAAAGACTGCTTTTCGGGATGAAGAGCAAAAAGAATATCACGTTATTGGAGGTTGATCTGCATGTTATTTTTAGAATTCCACCAAGAAGTAAACTCAATCCAAAATACTTTGCTAAAATCACATTCAACAAAGAGATGCGTCAGCGTTTGTCTACCATTGCAAGGAAAACATTTGTCATTGCCTCTTATCTTATCTCTAAAGAGTCTATTTGAAAGACATTTGTACTGAGATTATTTTCTGGAACTATAAAGAACCGAATCAGGCTACAATGACCTTCCCGATTTCATACAAACCATTCTAATCAAAATTATGCAAATTACGGCCAAATTCGAAGCCACATGAGAAAATTTATAATTCCAATTTACGGACGTAGTACCTTCTTTAATGACCTAATTAAAGTTGAATTAATTATATCAATAAGGCTATTAAAAATCAGTGGCAAGTGTTGGAAATCCTCTTTTTTGTAGCGGCGTTTCAGCGGTTCAAAGTCGGCCAAAATCTCATACATTCACTGTAATATTAGCCGTGTTTGTCCCCCAACCAAGATGGCGCCAAAAATCGTGGAAAGGTCTATCAATATCGGAAACTTCACATCCAAATCAGATATGCTCCCAACAGTGAGTTTACCTAAAATAAGGAATCTGGAATCCCGAATCGGGGAACTTGAAACTTTTCGTGCTCAATTACTTGTCCTATAGCAACCTTATATCTGTCTCTATAAACTGGCATTAATTAGCTATAATTTAAGTACTTCTCTATTAATTGGTCCGCAATTTTGCTACTTCTGTTTGTAATTCTCCTGCTTGGGTTTCTTTGTTTGTTTGTAATTTTCCAATTTACTAGTTAAATTTCTCTTTTTGTCTGACCCGCCTCGTTTAGTTTTCTTTTTTGCTATATTGCGGGTCAGCATTTTCTGTAACCTATTCTTTTATTGTTGCAACAAATGTTGTTGTTGTATCCCTGTTGGAATTATGTCTTTGCCCTAATATTTGTGGGATGGAGTGGGGCAACCACGGCGGCAACTCGGTAGGGAAACGGTTGGCTAGGTGGAGACAGCGAGAAGGGAAGAAAAAAAAGGGAAGGTTAGGCCCCCAAGCTGGCTCACTGGTTTGGGGACTTGGCGGCTAATTTCGCACCATGATTTACGATAAGTAAGTAATTAACGCGAGGAGCCTCAGCCAACAGAGACCTCTGGAAGCCGAACGCCGGGTACGGTCCAGGTTCCAGGCGTACAAAATTCACGTTCCTTATCTTTACTGCCGAGAACAGTAGTAGAATCGCTGATTGGCAATGAAATATTCTTCAGTGTGAAATTGCTTTACGCCTTACAGGTGATATGTCTAATGTTTCCGCGAAATGTTTTTCTTCAAGCTAGTCAACACGAAACTCTGAAACACGAAGTTATGGGAATTGGCCAGCACTGAATTAAAAGATGGTTACCTGTTGCTGGAAAAAAGAATAAATAAAAACTGAATTATCTGGATAATTTCTCATTTCGAAAGAATTATTACAAAACGCGACATATGTTATTACAATTTACGACAGCTTTGATTATTACAATTCACGACAACAGGCTATAACAATTTATGATAGGTACGTTATAACAAATCACGACAACCGTTACTACAATTTACGACAGGTATTACAACCCGGGGGGTCACTCTCAGAAAAATTGGGTGGGGGTGTGCGGCCCGCTTCCTGAAACCCTTACCCTATTTCAGACCAAAATCTACGATTTTCCCTACCCTATTTCAGACCTGACCAAAAATTTGATACCCTATTTCAGACCTATTTCACGTACACAGTTGGCGTAAACATAATTAAAAGACAAAAAAGAAGGGCTTTTGTTGATGATCTTATCGGCTAAAGATGAAGAAGTAGCTTTTTCTAAAACACATACCGAATTCAAGACAAGAGTGCACAAACCATACCCTATTTCAGACCAAAATGGTAAAAAACTGATATCCTATTTCAGACCAAAACGGCTAAAAAACCATACCCTTTGGGGCCGCACATACCTATATAGCTCATATAAGGCAGTACCCCCACCCCCGGTATTACAATTCACGACAATTGTTTATTACAATTCACGACGTTGTTACAATTCACGACAGAACACACGGCTATCACTTAAATTTTGTCAGTGGAACCTTTGCCTAGTACTATTAATTAGCAATAAATTTTTTGCTGAGAAACAGACGCTTCACGCATATTTTTGACAACGGAATTGCATACAAACACTGTAATTTCTGTTCTCTTTGCCTACCCACCAAGATGGCGTCTTAAATCGTGATAAGGCCTATTTTTACGCCATCAAATCCAGAATTCAAACAAGAGACAGTTCTCTTTGAAGCATGCTTAAAGTGCCACTACGATCAAAATCGCACTTTTTGAATTTAATGAAAACGCATTGCATATAGCTCATTACATGTAATTGTACTTATCCTAACCACTAAAATGAATTTCCAGCCCAGTAAAGTGGAAATTTTAGTAGAAAAGCGACGTCTAGTTCATCTTCCTGAGATGTATATTAAAGCTTATAGTGCACCTACACCCCCAAATTTTTTCGCTAAAATTGATATTTGCACCCGTTTCAGTGGAATGCATTGCGCCTCTTTTAGCAAATCTTGACTAGTTATTTTGGTTTTGCTAGGGTGTTAAAGTTGCAAAATCTGGCCATCGTCTGCCCCACGACCGAGTCAAAAGGGGCTTGGGTCTATTCTCGATTTGACGTCACAAACTGATTTATATCGGAGGAAGTCCTAGTAAACATGCATGCAATAAGACGCATTGCGTCTCAGACAGGTGCAAAGATTTATTTTAGCGAAAAAAATAATTTGGGTTTAGGTGCACATTAAGCTTGGGAAGCCATTCAGAAAGCTTCAGTGGATCGCCTGAACACGAAGAAGTCACGAATTCTGCTCTCACTCTGCGATTGTGTTTGGATGTTGCACCAAGGAAGCAGCTGCTCGGATTTATTGTTGTACGAGAGAAAACTTCCCCTTAAGCGGTCGAAGGGCTTATGATATTTGCCGGAAGAGAAGGAAACAGACTGAAAACAATCGTGAGGCAAATCAAATTTTCGGCCGTTTTTGTTTTGATGTTCAGTTGGATCCAAGGCTGGGTCGGTGCGTTGATCATCACTGTTTTGTTATGAGTTCTCAGATTCTTCACAAAGCATGCTAATATAGGTTCCGAGCCTAACTTTGTTATAACGGCTTCTTAGCCAGGTACCTGTTTATAAGTTGCAAGTCGATCGATTTAAGCAAAGATATTGTTTGCCAGCCACTTGTTAATTCGACTCTTAAACCATACCAGTCTTTAAAATTCATCGCTATCAGTATTTTTGCAAAGGTTTGTGCAGATCTGAGTACTGGAAATTAGAGCTAGAGCGGGGTGGTAGCTCGACTGAACCCCAAAATGGCCAACATTGTAACAGAGGACGAAATCAGAGTCAGTGGGGTGGTTATTTTGAAATTTCGGGTTAGGTGAAAAACTATTTTAGGCTCATAATAGCTGCATGACAGCAACTATTCATCCCATAGTGTCACAGTGGTGTGGGAGTGTCTATCACGTAACTTATTCTCACTCAAACTCTAACTCTCACACTAACTTTGCCCGAAGGCCAAAAACTTAGTCCAAACCCTAGATCTTAACCCTGGTCCTGCAAAGTGGTTGGATATTGTTTTTATCTGATGACATCATAAGTCCTAGTCACGTAACCTTGATTTTCTTTTCCTACGGGCGTTTTGTGTGTCATTTTTGCAATTTCCGGAGGGTAGGAGGTCAAATCGATCTCGTTATCCCATATAAGGGGCTACCAGGGAGATTTCGCTGGTCCACAACACCGAAAGCTCTATCTTTGTTGTCATGCTGGTCACACTAGCAGTCGTTTATTTTTAAACGATCACTGCAGCTACAACTCGATTTATAGGTGTGTT
Organism: Pachyseris speciosa; assembly: GCA_016490735.1. NCBI lineage: Eukaryota > Metazoa > Cnidaria > Anthozoa > Scleractinia > Pachyseridae > Pachyseris > Pachyseris speciosa. The sequence goes on along the minus strand of JAEMWC010000314.1, from coordinate 361,706 downwards.
TTTCGAGCCATTTTCCTCCTCAGAAGTCCCCTTCCGGGCATAATAAAGCTGGATTGATGGGTAGAGGCAATCCTCTGGAAGAAAACAGAGGTGAGAAGCAATTTCACACGACGTGAGTAGCCTAAAATGTTCGATCGAGTTATGGCGATTCACGAAGTGAAGTTGTGTTCCATACCGTTCTGTGAGTGGATTCCGCGACCTCGCATGGCAATTTCGGCGATTTTTGACTTGTAAATAACGAAATCGGTTCAATGTTTTGTCAGCAGGACCGGGTGGCTCGACACCTATAAAAAATTTCTGAAATAGAAATTGGCGAACTTTCATGCTGCTGGTATACACGAATTTCCCAAAATTCCTTTGGGTCACAAACGCGAAATTACAGATCAGTGAGAGCAACTGAAATCAAACGCGTTATCCACGTCGCGCTAAAGAAATGAGAAGGAAATTGTGGAACAGATGGTAAGAAGTGGAGTCGAAGTTTGCTGGCAATGTAGACTTTTAGCTTTAAGAGGAATGTTTGTCTTAAAAACTTCGAGACAAAGTTGCGTAGTTTTCGGTGTTGTCCAGGGGCGTGTTTAGTTTTGCAACAATAAAAGGCCATATTCAATGAAAATTGGGAGTTTTGGTCAGTTTACGGAGCGATTAAGTCTACATAAATGAACATTAGCAATAAGAACGGTTCACTTCAACGACAGCACGGGGTTTGGGAAAGTTGCAGCTTTTCAAAGCACTAACGGTGTTTATGACCAATATATTGGCCTCTCGTAGGAAATGAGTTAAGTAATAAATGAGTCGACACTTTTCAGGCTTTGTTTCATATTCCAACGGTTTGAAATATGATTCTTATGAACAAAGTGAAATCAGGTTCAATTCAGAGTAATTTGTTTCTGACGATTGTTGAGGTCTCTGGGAGTTTTTACCGCCTTGTATGCTTATTATTTTCATATCATTAATTTCTCACAATTTTGCGTACAGTATTAAATTTTATTACTCAGTTTTCGCTTCACTTTTATACGTGTTTCGAGTTTATAATTCTTGATTGCAGGACGAAGCGATAGTAAATAACTCCTGTTTATTATTAATACCACCGCGCGAGGCGTAAAGTTAAGACAGCATGGTTCTTTGGTACTTGTGAAACCTGACTATTTTTGTTTTTGTAAATTGTTTAAAACGGCTCCTCTTAGTTTAAAAAAATTATAACCCTAGTTTTCCGTGATTACAACCCAACGTAAAGCCACTGAAAATATATATTTAAACAGGAAACATTCTCGGCCGGTCTGAGCGAGCTATTTTTATCTGTCTTTTGTTGTACATTTTTAATGAATGCAGTAACGTAGAGGAACTTGGAGAGGAAAATTACTTAATTTTTTTGGTCAAAATTGGGGCATTTTTGTTTTCTTAATTTTCCTTCGCTTCTAATAAAAGCAAAGTTACTCACTAACAATCACTTGAACAGCCGCAAGAACATGCAACTTCTTCGCCTTCTTTGGAATTTTGTCTCAAAAAGGTTTTATTCGTAACAAAATACGTGCAGATCAAGACAAAAGCTGTAAAGGAAGTTCCACAGGATAAATTCCGTCTGTTTAAACCGAGAGAAAAGGATTATTCGTGTCAAAAGTTAAAAACCTGGATCAACATGCCACCTGTCGGGTTTGTCATGATGCAAAATTGCTTAAAATGATTCACACCAACCAAGCGCTTTCACTTCATCACAGTTTGTAAACCTGGCCCCACTTGTTCAAAGGATGGATGATGCTATCCACTGGATAAATCACTATCCCGTGGATGGCTCAATTGCTTTTGATGGACCAGCGAGATCTCCGTGGTAACTCCTTATATGGAATAGCCAGGTCGATTTGACCTCCTACCCTCCGAAAATTGCAAACAAGACACGCAAAATGTCCGTAGAAAAAGGAGTTAAGTTGGAATGGAGAGTGGAGGCAAACGTCTGAACGAAGCCAGAGGTGAGAGATAATTTCACAACGACTGGGACACCAAAAGTGGTCGTGTCGAGTCATGGCAGCTCAGAAGTGAAGTTCGTCTCTCTAGCCGTTCTGTGATGGATTCTTGGACCTAGCAAAGCAATTTTGGTGAGATTTAACTCGCAAAAAACACAACGCGTACATATTTTGCCAGTAGGTCCGGATGTCTCGACACATAAAAAATCTACAAAATGAAGATGGCGGGACTTCCATTTCGCCGTGGTATCCGAATCTCCCAGATTGAAATCCGAGCGCCAAAGAGAAAAACAGAGGCTTTCAAAAGTGGCTCGAATCAAATGGCTGATGCTTGACTTGTTGTAGGCGTTAGAGGCAAAATTGGAGATAAATGCACAAGGAACCCAAACAATTTGTTTGTGTAACCCTTTGTTATTTTATAGTAAACGTATGAGAATTATCAGTCGTTTGGTTCATGCTCTAGCGACGAATCGCTAAATATATGTATTGAACAACGCTAGATGTGTACTGTCGTCCTTTTGCCTCAATAGTGATATTTTAAGCGATTTTTTCGGGTTTTGTCTTCGCCGCTGACTGTGCCTCATAAGAAACGGAAAGGGTGGAAAGACCTTTGAACGGCCCAGCACCGAGCCAGCGCCGAGGCGATTTTTCCCCAGAAAATCACATCGCTTAGCTTCCAAACCACGCAGCATATAGGCCGAAACATTCACGCTTCTTCTCATGCCTCTCGATTGAAAATCCGCCCAAGCGGTCCCGAGCTAGCCCTCGAAGAAAATCAAAATCAAGGGATCGAAATGCGTAGCAAGATCTTTATGTGCCAGCTAGAAACCGTCCTGCTGATTGCCTCTTTCTGATTGGACACCGTTGAACAATAACGGATTCAAAATACGTACCGAGGGTAGGGATCCATATAGGCATTCCAGTAACGTCGAACCATTTACTCACCAGAGTCGGTCGACGTTACTGGAATGCCTATGGATCCCTACCCTCGGTACGTATTTTGAATCGGTGATTGTTTAACGGTATCCAGTCAGAAAGAGGCAATCAGCATTACGGTTTCTAGCTGGCACATAAAGATCTTGCTACGCATTTCGATCGCTTGATTTTGATTTTCTTCGAGGGCTACCTCGGGACCGCTTTGGCGGATTTTGAATCGAGAGGCATGAGAAGAAGCGTGAATATTTCGGCCTTTATGTTGCGTGGTTTAGAAACTGAGCGATGCGATTTTTTGTGGAAAAATCGCTTCGGCGCTGGCTCGGTGCTGGGCCGTTCAAAGGTCTTATCACCCTTTCCGTTTCTTATGAGGCACAGTCGGTGGCGAAGACAAAACCCGACAAAATCACTTGAAATATCACTATTGAGGCAAAAGGACGACAGTATACTACAGGTAAGGCAATTTAACTTTTATTTAGCGTTGTTGAATGCATATAATTAGCGATTCGTCGCTAGAGCATGAAACATACGACTGATAATTCCCATACATTTCCTTTAAAATAACAAAGGGTTACACAAACAGATTGTCTGGGAACCCTGTGATAAATGCTTGGTCATGAGATCAAGGTTTTCCTCATTAGAATAATTTGTTTTCCAAAGGAGATTTTGAAAGATTTTGAATTAAAGTATTGAAAGCAAAGATGTGTGGTTTTTAGCTTTGCTCCAGGGCGCATAAAACGGCCATTTTTGGTTTTGCTTGTAAACAAATAATGATATGGAACGGGAAACGAAGGTTATTCACGGTGTATTGGCTCTTAAAGCGTAAAACAGTTACTGGTTGGTACTATAAACAGACCATAATAATCAGGTCTAAATTTGAGAGCGTGGGCAATCTTGAAAGCGGTAGGCCTGTCTGTTGTAAATCTGCACGATACGGGAAAAAGGGTTTACGAGGATACGATACTAATGAAGGGTTAAAAATATTGACAAAACTGTTGGTTTGACTGAACGCGTGATGAATGATGATTTTTGCACGTGATTCACTTGCGTTGCTTCTACAAAATTATGATAAGCTATCTCGCAATTTTTTCGTGTGCATAATTAATAAGAAATCACATGTTTTTTTCTCGTGCAGTTTGGAAAAAATAAGCACTTGTACAATTTTTCAAAGAACACAGATTGTACTCGCCCTACGGGCAAGTGCAGTTTTGTCAGTCTTTGAAAAAATTTACTCCTCCTCCTATTTCATTACTCATGTTTATTTATTCCAAATTGCACTCGAAATCATGTGATTACCTATACTTATCACTGCCTTTTCATTAACGATGTTTGTTCAGTTAGCAATTTTAAGTACGCTGTTACGACCACATTAGCAACAACAACAACAACAACAATAATAATAATAATAATAATAATAATAATAATAATAATAATAATCTTTATTTGCTTTTGTCAATGTATACATATTTTTTATTACAATCTAGAAAACTTACAAAATATGTTAATCTAAACTAAATAAAAACAATGGGCAAGCTAGGAAGCTAAATAAACCAGTAGGTTTTCTTGTTAGCTCCCTGAACAATTTAGGTCTAAGTGGCAGGTAAAATAAAATCAAAGAAAAATAAAATAAAAAGAAATGCAAGGAAGGATGAACTTATTTACATGAATTATGTTGCTTCATCAGTAAAACGAAACTTTATTTTAATTGTTGTTCAGAGAGTGATAGCTTTTAATCAGTTGTCTTAGGAAATGTGAACACAGTTGAGTTTTTTAAATGAGTTGGGAAGTCTTTCCAAATGTCCGTAGCCATAAAAGAGATTGATTTTTTACCTACGTTAGTTCGTACACTCGGCTTATAAAGATTTTTCTTAGCTGTATATCTCGTGTTGTAGTGATGTGTATTACTAGCATATTGAAACATGTTGTCGAAAAGTTCAGGCAGGCAGCCTTTATGCCATGAATGCACTAATTTTGAGACTTGTAGACTATAGATATTATTAACTATTAAGAGGCCTATCAAATTCAGCAGAGGTTTAGCGTTCTGTTTCACTACCAAATGCTGTTTCACTGCCAAATACGAAGCGTATGGCGTTAAAAACCAACCATGCAATCTTTTTGCAGGTGGAGTTCCACGTGAGATATGACTGTTCAATGACACTGGTGGTCTGTCCTTACGAGGGAGCTGGTTGCACTTTCAAAGTAAGTCAGTCACCAACAAAACAATTCGAAGACTATAGCCCCTGCTGCACGTAAGCTTCTCATGTTACCTACAGCTTATTTGGCGGAATATCTTTTCAGAACGGCTTCTCTTCGCCAATTCTCCATCACCAATTTGGGTTAAATTTTGGTGAGAAACTGAGCTTTTCTTTTTCTCTCATTAGAGTTCAATTGAAACTTTACTGGGAAAGATGCTGGAAAAATTACACCTTTTGTTTTCGGAGGGTAAAACTTTGTTTCACTTGCCAAATAAGCCATACAATTTTTTGAGATAGCCCACAGAGGTTCGGAAAACAGGAGGGGGGTTTCTTCCCTAAAAATTCCTGCGACTTAAACTCTTAGCTAAGCGATAATTACAGATCAAACTATATTAATGTACACAAATGTGCCTTGATCTTCTCTTTGAGTACCCCTGTGGTGATCATGAGCGGTGAGTTACGATGTCTAAAACGGGTGCGGAAAAGTTGCCAACTTTGTATACTGTTATAATGTGACTTAATCCTGGCTATCTAGAGCCTCTCAGGATGAACAGATTTAAAACGGCTCTCTTTTTCCCTACACTGTATATTAAACACCTGTCTTTGTTTACATTTCTTCAGCCTCGTAAACCTAATACATACATACAAAGCCGAATCAAAGTCCAAATAATAAAATCCGTCCAGCTTTCACTGTTATTTTTCGCCTAAGGATAAACGAATGAACTTGAATGCTCACATTGAGGAATACACTGAGGAACACCTGTGTAAAACATGGAAAGAGCTCATCAAGACAAAAGGGGAACTGAAGAGGATCAATGAAATAGAGGGACAGGTGAAAGAGATCAAGGGCCACGTAGAACGGCTCCAATCGGAAAAAGAAGCTATGGAAACTTCTCTGAAAAGAAAGAGCGAGTTAATTACCGACCTAATACTGTCAGAGAAAAAACTAAAGCAAGAGGTGGCTGAATTAACACAGCACCTCCGAGAGATAAAAGAAAACGATGCCACTGAAATCGCCTCCCTAAAGAAGCTTGTATTAACCATTCAGACGCGGCTTGAGGCCATGCAGACAAAAGAAAACGAAAAACAAGTTCAGGACCTTCTAGGGCGAAGAATTAGTCTGACGGATGAGACTGAAGATTCAGAAGAGGTAACTCAATCTTTCGTTTTAGAATATCGGTCAAATTCACGCACGTTCATTGGCTATAATTCTTGTTGCTCAAAAGAGTACAGTCGAATAACAAGACAGATTTCACCTCACGGGCGAAGGTTTTACTAGATCATCTTTGGTGTTATTGATGTAGCAAAAATTCAACAACAAAAAAATAAAATTCGTGATTAGAAAATCGTGGAAAATACTTCTGAAGAAAAGGGGCTCTGGAGAGAAAGCTATGGCCTGGCAATTGCCGGTGACCAAGAATCTGTTCATGACTGAAAGATGACAGACACGATATCAATTTGTGAAATAACCTGTAAGAAGTACGGCGGCCAGATGTCGTTACAGTTTTCTCCGAGTACCGAACCGCTCCCACTTGTAGGCGTCACGTATGGGTTGAGTCTGTTGATGGTGCTCTACTCTGCTCCGAGAGGTTTTTCTCCGGGTTACCGGTTTTCCCCTCTCCTCAAAAATCAACATTTCCAAATTGCAATTCGATCTCTGGATGTATGACCCCCCTGAAAACCATTTCGGTGAGTTGAGCTTCCTGAGGAAATATATCGTGATTATTATTGTGTGTGAAAATGATCACTGACTTCAAATTGCCGATTCATTTTGTAACGTTTAGGAACTTCCTGAACAATTATCATTGTTCCTGTTTGCAGTCTTTTATGGACGGGCCTACGCTTACTATCAGGCCTAAGGTTGCTATATCCGAAGTAAAACCAGTAGAGAGAATTAGAGCAATCAAGGACACAACAGAGGTAACTTAATCCTTCTTCTTAAAATACCTGTCAACTTTCTCGCGCTTATTAGCAAATTTTTATTCTCATCAGCAAAAGTATTGCAAAATTATCAGTTTTGGCGTTATCGATGTAGTTAACGTTGACTAACTTCCTGAAAAACCATGTTCTCCTTTGCAGAATGAGGCCAGCCGTATCAAGACCAAGGGACGAATGAAGCCTCGTGAAAACGAGTCTGAATCTAAATCGATATGTGAAAAGAAAGAAAATAGCTATAGAAATAGTCGCTGTCTTTTCAAAAGTAGGGATCTATATTCATCAGCGTCTGACTCTGACTGACAGTTTTAGCCATCGTTATCCAATAAGCTAGCCTGTTCCAAGCGTTCAGATAGTACACAGGGGATGCGATTACCGGCAGAGCGAGGCGAAAATAAAGCGGTCCCCTTCCTTTTTTGCCGCTTTATTTTCGCCTCGCTCTGCCAGTACTAACGCGCTCCGTTCACCATCTGAACGCCTGGAACAGGCTACCATTAAGCTCACTTCTGAAGTCAATAAAGGTCAAATGATGCCGTTCTCACTTTCGACTCTTTGGATGGAATCCTTGACTGAGGTGGTCACTCTGTTTTACTATGCTACTTGGTTTGCATGTACGCAGTACTATATTTCTTCGAGCAAGTGCCGTGCGCCTTCTCTTACCCGTCACACACTGTTTCTGATTAACTTTCCCTCGTGAGAGTCTTAACATCCCCGTTTGTTTTGTAACTATTGTTTTTTTGTAGCCGAATAAAAAATATAAACGTTTTATATATTACTGTGTTTCCTTGACATAGAAAAGAGCGCTTATTCCAGTCAAACGGCACTCAGCCGAGGAAATATTTTACAAAAAAGTGATTTTCCTTAATTTTTCGTACTCGTGAAAGTTTAAACGGTATAGAAATGTGTGATACGTAGGTTTTCCCTGTAAAGTTATTGAAACTTGAGTTGTAAGAGTTATGGGGGGCACACCATTTAGGTTTTTGCATTTGGTGTTTTCAGGTCTCGAGTCTATATTAGGTCACACAGGTGTTCGTTTCCAGTTGGTTATATCCCAATGTTATGTTAAGGCTGGTTTCCATATGACCGTTACGATTGTTGCGATCTCTGAAAAAAAAAACATTTCAGTAATCGTAGCGCTTGATGGTTTCCATATAATCGCTGCGATCGCCACGATCGCTGAGAAAATGAATGAAGAACGAGGGGACCTGATTCTGACAACATCGCGGCTCGCGCCATTCCTCAAATTCAACATGGCGGCTGTGAATCGTCGACTCCTACTTGAAGCTTGGTTTTTCCTACTTATCGGTGTTTTTCAACGTAGAAGACATGTGGCAATGAAGTCAAGCTAAGTCAGTTCACGGATGACACGAACCTCATGTGTGCAGATTTAAAATCACTTGAAAACGCAGTATCAGTCGTTATGGACTTCGGTAGTATCTCGGGCCTTAACCTAAACAAAGAGAAAACAAAAGCAATGTGGCTCGGAGAAAGTGCTAATAACAGAAATGTACCGCTCCAACTGAAATGGGTTAATGGGCCGACAAGGTTCCTAGGCATTTTTTTATCTTATGATAAAAAAGGAAATGACCATCAAAATTTTGTTATTAAAATCCAAATCTTGACATATGGAGATCCTGGGACTTAACTTTGTTTGGCAGAGCATTAATTATTAAATCACTTGGAATATCGCCACTTGTTTATTCTGCTTCAAATGTTGATGTCCCTGACGGTTTCTATGGAAAAATAAGAGAAACAGAATAAAAAGAACAGGGTTACACCAGGAATATGGCAAGGGCGGTCTGCGTATGCTATAATTTGGAACAATGGTTAAAGCTTTAAGATTAGCATGGATCCCTAGACCTCTGAAGCCTGGTTTCTCAAACTGGAAAACTGTCCCTGACTTTTTCTTTAGAAAATGTGGAGGTTTGAACTTTCTTCTATCATGCAATTACAATGCTAAATTAAAATATGGTATAATTTTTTAGTGAATTAAAAATACTCTATGGCAGAAACCTCACTGATGAAACAATCTTATTTAACAATCAAGAAATTCTGATCGGAGGCAAACCATTGGTAAACGGAGAGTGGCTCGCTAAGGGAATTTGTTCGATACGACATCTCTTGGATAGTGACGGTAATTTCCTTGACTTTGCTTGCTTTCGGGAAAAATACTGACTTGCTAACTAACACTAACTTCTTACAGTATTATCAGGTTGTGAGTGCTGTTCCCAAGCGTCTGTTAATTAAGGCAAGGATAGCCGAAGACTCTCGTGCCGAGTGCAATTTAATTGAACCAAATTTGTCCTCCTTTCCTCTAGCGGACAAAGTTAGTATCGATCTCACAAAAATGAAGGTCAGTGACTTTTATTGGCTTCTGATAGACAAAACTTATACCGAAAAACAAACAGGTCAGAAAAGATGGGATAAAACTGTTCAGACTGATGAGAACAGCTGGACATCGATCTTCAAGTCGGTCAAAACCAACTGTAAAGAGATGAAATGGAGAGAGTTTCAATTTAAATTTTTACACAGGACGGTGGAGACTAGGAAAGAACTCTTAAGATTTAGAATGAAAGCAAATGGTGAGTGTTTATGCTGTGGAGATATCGACTCCATTGATCACACATTCATTCATTGCCATTTCACCAAACTCTTCTCTTCTCCAGTGGTTTAATGACACAAGCGGCTCCAGGTTTGTTCCAAGCATGGAAGTGATACTCTTTGGAAATTTCAATAGCTCTACATCATTAAATAAAAAATTTAACTACACACTTTTATTTATGAGGTATTACATTTATAAGAAGAAGTTGATCGAAGAAGCACTCCTACTCCAAGATTTTAATAATAGAGTGAATCGCAAATATGTTCTGGAGAAACTGACTGTATAGAGAAGACGCCTCATCCTTATTGTCCTGTTACTGTGGTAAGTATATTACTATTTTGTTACTAAATAAATATGTTGTTAAATGTTTTAAGATCTGTAATTCATGTACCCTTCGTAACTGCTAATGAATTGTTAAAAATTGTTATGCAGAATTAAGTGTTGTATCGCACTGTTAGGTCAAAAGTTAACTAGCGACAGCGTCACTTGAAAAGTAACACATCGTAGAGTAATGTTCCTTATAGTTTGCTGTTGTAAAGTAAGTATTGTGGAATAGTGCCGAACTTGTGTTCAATAAATGGTGCATTAAAAAAAACGTAGAAGAAAACGGGGAACACAAACAATCCATAGATTTTGGGTGAAATGAGTGAATCATATGGAAACCAGCCTGACCTTTTTTTTCAGCGATCGCAGCGATCATATGGAAACCAGCCATCAAATATTTATGTATTAATGAACATTTACCAACCGATTTATACGAATAAACAATTCATTTGTTTATTATCGAATCTGAAATCAAGTCGGCATCGAAAAACCTGCCTGTCTTGTTAATGATATAGGACATAGCTTCTTGTCGTTTAATGCGTTCGTGCAAAATTTAAACTTAAATGTAATTTTCTACAGTACCTTAGCCTGTTGTCGACTATACCAGATCAGTGGGAAAAAAGTCTAAAACGAGAGGAGCATCACCATGTCGCGGCAAGCACCGAAATCGCGATCGATAAGCTTACGTGTAAGACAGTGTAAAATACTTTAATTAGCCGACAGCAGTGTCCACCTACCGCAGAAAAAAGATTAGCAGAATGCGGTTTTGATACACAAAGGCGAGAATACGTTTACTCCCTGTCATTTTGTGCAACGAAAAAAGTAAAAGTATCTGTTTTTCAGTACAAAATAATTCACAACATACTAAATACAAATAATATCTTACACAAAATGAAAAAAAAAACCTCACCCTCATTGCCCGTACTGTACTAATGTCGAACAAACGATTTCTCATTTATTCTTTTCATGTTCTGTTGCAAAATCGTTCTGGTCTGAGTTCATCACTCGGTTTAATTCGATGTCGACAAAAAAGAAATCTACTCTTTGTAAAACTGAAATAATATATGGGGTGTTCGATAATTGGTCGTCCTGTTTAACCCTCAATCACTTGATTTTAATCGGAAAATACTTTCTTTGTACTAATGCCTTAGATGACAAAAGACCTCAGTTTGCTGAATTCATCACCCTTGTACAAGCTAAAATTGAATAGTGTTAGCATTGTAATTAGCGTAAATACCACATTGTAAGTAGTGTTAGTATTATAAATAGCGTAAGTACCGCATTGTAAGTAGTGTTAGTACAGTAAAAACCCGCAACTAAGAACCTGAAAATTAAGAACCTGTTAGCCTAAAATTTAGATTTGATACCCCCTATAAACAAGAACCTATTTAGCCTAAAAACTGAAAACAGGTTCTTATTTTCTAAAATCATATTGGTAGATTACAGTTGCAGTGCAAGAATCCTATTTGAAGAAAAAAGCAGATTCTCATTACTGTAAAAATGAGCTTTTCAATAGAAAATAGGCCAATAACCATCTTGTTTTGCAGCTGAGTTTTATTTGCTTTTCTCCAGAATTAAGAACCTATTTTAAGAACCTAAGTAGCCTAAAATTGTGTTAACTACCATTACTGTAAAAATGAGCTTTTCAATAGAAAATAGGCCAATAACCATCTTGTTTTGCAGCTGAGTTTTATTTGCTTTTCTCCAGAATTAAGAACCTATTTTAAGAACCTAAGTAGCCTAAAATTGTGTTAACTACCATTTGTATGAGAACCTGTTTAGGCTGGTTCCCAAAAGTGTAGGTTCTTAGTTGCGGGTTTAATTTCTACTGTATTGAAAATAGCGTAAGTACCGCATTGTGAGTAGTGTTAGTATTGTCAGTAGTCCAAGTATCGCACTGTCAGCCGCGTAAGTGCTGAAAATGTATGGTTTTCAACGCTTTGTTATGGCACATTATTATTCAAATGCTTTCAATAACAATTATGCTGTGCTTGCATTAGATCTAGCGTTCCACACTAGTTTGCCCGCGTAGTTTTTGAATCAAATACAGAGAAACAAAAATGTAAAACTTAGAATTATGTTTCCAGAACTAGCTTATAGAGACGCTATAGTTAACGCATCATGACGCTTTACAATAGACGTGAAAATTTATGCATGGAATTGTTTAACCAAATTTTGGAGAGTGGAAGTCAACAAAAACTACGTGACCTATTACCTCCGCGCAACAAAGTGTACTTTAATTACAATCTAAGATCCCAAGGGGTGTTTTCGCTACCGAACGATAAGACAAATAGGTATAGAAATTCCTTTATCATGCACTATGCGACAAGAGCCAAAAGGAACTAGCTTTCAATACATTTAAGTAAATTCAATATTAATCATTCTATTCTTATACATAATGTTTTATATAATGTATTATATACTATATTAGTATATACCACACAAGTGAATAGTACTTTTCGCGCGCTCTGATTGGTTAATTCGGAGGTGATTACCAAGTACTATTCACCTCCGAGCAGCCGGCAAGATTTTACAATATCCGACCGCTTGTCGGTATATTGTCACACATAAAGTAACGTTTTGGTCCGCTAATTATTCAGCTTGTGTGGTATATACTAAAACAATTATTCACCTCAGTGTCGGTGAAAATGGTGGATATTTACCTCGCCGCCACTATTCACCTCCACTTCACTGTAAGTTTTTGCACACATGTAATTCAGTCCAACGACTACTAGAGGTTGTTTTTAATAAACGCTTTATGTCCTTTATCTGTCTTTATTCTGTATGATTTTAGAATAGTAAATCGACTGTCTTAAAAGTAAAGTTGAAAATTTACATCGTGCAGTTTGAATCAGAGGAAATCCCTATGACCTTGGGTCGGTTGTGCTTGATTTATTAAGAAGCCATCTAAACACTAACCCCACCAACAGAGAACTAGAAACTCTGCGTGCCGAAAAGTTTGATCCGTTGGATCCGTTGGAGCGTAAAAGTTTATTTCTCTAATATTCAAAGAGCTTTCGATCACCATCAGGTTAATCACTGGTTTAGTATCGAAAGGCCACCGCGAAATGCTGAGAACCGCAATATTTCTATTTAGTGTTTTATCTGATAAGAATAGAGTATTTCCGAGCGTTGAGATGGCATCTGAGAAAGATCCAGAAAGCTGTTATAGGAATCGTAACATGCCCTTGGACTCTTCATGGTTGCTGTGTATGATCAAATTTTTACTCGTTGAATTTTTAAGTTTATTACACATAATTCCAGGAAAGATTAAAAACGCCGTTTACCGTTTGTAAATATCTGCATTGGTTGCGGAGATATTTAAGTTTGAAAAATGTGCAAAATATGCAAATGAGATTACTGAGTATCAAGCATGCAAATAGAGCTATCTCGGTCAATTTGCAGCAGAGACCATTGAAACTTGGTAGACTGATAGTTCTACAGGCAACGCATCTACGGCTACAAAATATTCCGGTTCCCATGGAAAATCACTTTTTTCCAGTTCCCCCAACCTGATTTCAATATTTTATTGATTTTCAGCACGGAAAACATTTAATTAGGCCATGAACTCGACCTAACATATTTATATGCTTGTCGGATCATGCAGATGGGGCACCATTGGCAAATATCAAAACAGAAATCTAAAGGTGGCCAGCAAAGCCCTCAATAGCAGGGAGGTCTGGACCCCAGTATGTTGCCATGGTAGCAATACTGGTAAGCTCATGTGAAGGACATCTAGTAGACTCTTTCTGCAAAGAATCAATCATTTCTGATACAGAATGCCTGGGATATCTTTTTCATCATATTTGATCAAAATTCGGTTGAGTGTATGACGTCATCACTTGGTTAATTTCCATATTTTAAAAACTTGAATATCTCTGCATCAAAAAGAGATATTTGAAAATAGTAAACAGCATTCTTCTTCTGGTAAAGACTACTTGTTTACATATTAAAATGGCTTAGATAGGAACTATGGGAATTTCGTTATAGTAGCACTTTCAGTTTTGAGGCATCCGAATGCTGTAACAAAATAATTATCCTAATGTGATACAATGGAGTGCATGAATGATAATCATCTCCTGTGAAATGCTTCTCCGATGATTTTGAAGGTAAAAAAGATTTGGATTTTCGACAGCTTCCGAAATATATAGCTCATGTATTTCGTCTTCGTTCTGAACTGCCGCAAAAGCAAAATATAAATTTCGAAACATTTCGCCTGACAAAATGCACGTTGCGTTACCATATACAAACGAGTGGATGTTTTGTTTCGCGGTGTTCTTTGAATTTCTTAAACTACAGTTTCATTTCGCAAAGTACATATTTAATTTTGCAAAATACAGATTTACATTTCGTTCCATTTCGTTTCGCCAAGTGCAGTAACCCTTTCAAGCGCGAGCTTACCAGTGCAAACTAAACGGTTACGCATCACCACTTGGAAGGAGACTATTTGCTTGACCTTGCTGTAAAATAAACACCGCTGCCTTTTATTTGGTCGAGATTCATGCTCTGAATGCTGTGATAACTTGAGAACGTAATTCTGCCCAAAAGCATCGTACATTTTGCGTACTTTAGACGTTTTGCTTCCCAAAGGAAACAAAAAGAGAAACTGCGGACTTGGGGCCGGGATTTGACAAGATTCGACAGTAAGGATGATTCAATCCTTTTGTCTGATTAGTTTCCTTACTCCCCAGGCACATCACATGATAGTTTACGGACCCAAGGCACATCACGTGATAGTTTACGGATGGACGGACGGACAAATCCGATGACTACAGTGTGAGCTACCACAGGTGGCCCACACAAAATGGTGCTGATGTTAAGGCAAGAAAATTACGATCTACACAGATGCAGATTTCGAAAACAATGGGATTAGAGTTGTACTCCACCTATTTAATGAGTTTATACTCGTATTCATGTTTATACGGTTAGAGCCATTATATTTAGAAGGCTGTCGAAGCTGTTTATCAGATAACGAACGAATGGTGGAAGAAGAAGTATTGATAGGCGCAAAAGACTGGACATCTGGGAAGAATTTTTTTTAGAATCCTAAACTCTTCATGCATGAACAATGTATGGATCAAATCAACTGTAATCCCCTCAAAAGTCATTTCGTTCAAACCTCCACGCCTGTGTTGGACTGTAAGCGTGCTCCATCCCTGCTAGGTTTGATTTTAAACTCTTATGGGGTTTCGGTTTCGGTAAATGGTCCATGGCACCAATATAGTTTCAGCTAATAGTTTCAGTTGAAAAGTCCAGTTTCGAGTTCTCCATGGCCGCTGAATAAAAGCACTGAGAACGCAATCACACTAGCCTCGACCTAAGTAAAATATACTTTTAAAATTTGGTCGTTATAATATTTCCTATCGCCACTATTTCGGTCCCTTTTTAAAATTCTTGAATCACAGTCAGTAACTTCCAAACTAATGTTCCTGTTTGCAGCAAAAAGCGTACGATTATCTGCTGCAATGGAATAGAAGGATTCCGCGCGCTTCCTTACAATATATATATATCCCATATGTCTAATAATTGACATGCAACCATCTGAAGTACTTTTAGGAAAATAGACGGGCCGTAACCGCTTACATTGAATCACTTGCATAATGCACATGTCATCGGTTTCCCCGTGGGGTCGATCCCCCGGCTAACCAGGGGGATTGTAAAATCAGTCAAGCAAAGTTGAGGAATTTTCTCGGGGGTCGGGGAATCTCTAAAGACAAAGCCCCCTGGGTGAGGTGCCTCTCAGCTGAAAATCCCCGTGACATCCTTTTCAAACTTGTGAATTCCCCACCCCTAATCCTTGATCGTAAAAGAATGTCAAGATTTTCTCCAACCCTCAGGCAAAGAATCACATCCATGTCCTTATATTCCCCCACATATCTCCCTGGTAGGCCCGGGGGTCGACCCCACAGGGAAGCCGATGACATCTGCATAAGATCGCGAAAGTCGTAAGAGGAGAAATGTTCGACAAGTCTTTCCTCTGCTGTCCTTTTCATTGAAGACCCGGATGTTGACAATCGTTTTGAACAGGGGAATGTTATACCATCCTTTTCCACAAAATGTTTACGTAGTCTTTATTGTAGAAATGACCCCCGACACCCACTTTCTGAGGCTAAAGACTTGTTACCTCAGCAAGCAAAGCTCTCAATATTATTACGTTTTATGTAAGTCCTAGTGGTCAAATCACTTTGTTGAACTGAATAATGGCACTGGAAGGATTTATACGAGGCAGACACTGCATCTCGCAAGACTATTTTCCTCTTTGGACGAGATGCTGCCGTATGGAAAGTTTAATTTGCTGTGGGAGGCCAACTTGAAATATGAATTCCCTGACTTTCTTTAAGACCGAAGGCATCTTTTCAAAAAATATTTTAAATGGTACATTTCGCAAAGACTGTATTTGGCCGGAAACGAGGTCTTTTCGCCTCACGCCCAGAACATTTACATCCCGGCAATCAGCTTGCTCTTTGATTAGCCAGAGCGGATTTCTTTATGTTAAAGTGCACCTAAAGGCAACAAATTTTCTTTGATAAGATAATTCGTTCCACTTAAGCAAACACATTTCACCATTTTCACCTCGAAATTTTGCTTTTCATGTGTCGCACAAGCTATATAAAGTTAGCAAAACTAGCGGTCAGAGGCATGGGCCTATTCTCGATTTTACGTCACAGACTGTTTTGCAATGCAAAAACTCTTTGAAAACTTGAATACAAAGCAGTTTGTGACGTAAAATCGAGAATAGGCCCATGTCTCTGAAAGCACGGTCGTGCCACGACTACATAACGGCTAGTTTTCCTAACTTTACACATGAAAGCAAAATTTCGAGGTGAAAATGGCAAATATGTTTGCTTTAAGTGGAAAGAATTATCTTATCAAAGAAAATTTTTCCCTTTAGATGCACTTTAAGTAGCTGTACTGAACTAAGCTAAAGCATGAAGCTCTACGCTCTACATCTACATGAGGGATCAAAGGGAGATACTAATCAATGCAAGACTTAAAACAAATAATTAAAGATAGGAAAGGAAAACATTAGTACTTTGTTTTAATTGGCTACCTGACTCAGTTGCACGTGGTTTTCACACGGCAGATCACTCGCAAATTGTTGTGATTTTTTTTTGTTGTGATTTCTTTTGAATTTACATGGACCGATTTAGTCCTTCACTGTTTCATCTCAGTGTAACTTGTGCAAGCCGCGTGACTGAGCAAGAGCACTGCATCAGAAAATCGCTGGCCGGTTCATTTAATATTGCGTTTTAACGCGTCAAATAAAACTGCGAGTTCTGCCCCAAACAATTGAGGTATTTTTATTTTAGCCTGAAATGAAGCTGACATGGTCATTGTATCGGTTATCCTGTTGTTCGGTCTACTGGTGGGATCCCTGGGATGTCAAATTTGAACCTAAACGCATAGCGCTAACCTACCCTCTAGAGCAGACATCTTGTGCGAAAAAAGTGTTTTTGTTCTTGTTATTTAGTGTTGAGTGACTGACATACTATGATATCTACTTGTCATCATAGCGACAAGAGCCCCTCACCACTGCTACGCTGGCTACATCTTTACCTCGAGGGCAGGTGAAACAGATGTTAGGCGAGCATCTTTACCCCTTGATCCAGGCTAGTCACCCACAGCTGGCTGGCAAGATCACCGACATGCTGTTAGAAATTGACATCGTTGAGATTTTACATATGCTGGAGTCGCGTGAGGCCCTGGATGCCAAGGTCCAAGAAGCGGTTTCAGTACTGCGAGACCACAGTCGTAGACACCCTGACGAGTAGAGTACTCAGTTATATTTCAGACAAAAGTGAACCTTCTATTGAGATTTAGGACTACTGCCACAAGACAACTTTGCAAAACAAAAACGTCATTTTCATTCAACCAGGTGATATCGTCTGTTCCTCGGATTTCCTTCATTGTGATGTTTGTGCTTGTTTACCTTACTTTGCATTTAAGGTTACAGAATCGAAAGGGAAAAATGGTCGAATTTTTGAAAAACAACCTTTTTAGCTAACTGTTGAAACAAAAACATGATGCAGAATTTCGTGAAAACAGCAGTTCAAAATGTTAAAAAGAACGCGAGCTATCTTAAAAAAAGGTTTTTGCCTGAATATCGGCAAATGAGTGTAGGTGTCATAATCCAGTTTATGCAGTGACAGTGTATGACGTTTTGCGAGGCAAAATTAGGATCAACTCCGCTGAAAACGTGAAAACTCTGAAAATGTATGAGGGCCAAAAACGGGGCTTTTGTTTTTGCGCGAATTCCTCCTCTTCAAATGAATTAATAGGATATGTGGATTTGTCAGATTTCAATGTTTCTGAGATATTAGTTTATCAAAGTGTGTTGGGCTTTTACGAAATTCCAGATACTTTTTCCGTGACGTGTTAATCCCCAAAGCGACTACAAGAATTTTCCAATGTCAAACTTCAGGATCAGTTTTATCATGAACCAATAGGAAGTAAGAAAAAGCCAGACACTCTTTGTTTGCACTCTTAGTTTTGATTGATATAACACAGTTTGGTTGGTTGTACGTGTTAACATAAGAGCGAGTAATACAGTTGACAGTACTGTGATACTGATTTTGGCTTTGAATCTGTCCGAGCGCTTATCTATTCAATAATGTACAAAAACGCCGATAAATACGTAATTTTCAGTTATTCAGCTTTACAGTGATATATAGTTTTCCATGGTTTCATAGAAAGTAACGCGCTTATGCAAATTTCCCGGAAGACATCGGTGAAACCCTTCTGTAACCTTAATGCTTCTCCACACTAAGTCCTTTGGGAGGCTGAACATTTTCCATAAGGTACAAAAAGTTCATTTTTGGGTGCTAAAATTTGGCAAAGAGAACACCGCGACAAAACGTCTACGCATGTTCCCATTCCAAGCACTGCCAGTCAGAAGCACGATATATTTTCGTTCAGAGTAGTTAGTTTCTTTTCTGGTTTTTCATGTCAGACTTTCAGACTCCGATGAAAGAAACGTCGGCCACAGAATGATTTAGAAAAGGTAAGCTTATAATTAATGATCTGTTGCGATCCCAGACAATGAAGTTGAACGTTAAACTTGGAGTGTGCTTCGCAAAACGTATTGTCCCTGCCATTATATTTTCCACGTTTTTGAGTATTCGCTGTTGTTTTACATCTTCCTCTACAGTTTGCTCGCTCTTCAATAGTTCAGGTATTGTTTGGAAGACCATTCTTAGTTAAAATATTTCTTTCTTTTTGCTTTTATCTGTTACGATCTTACCAATAATTGTTTTCTGTTGTCATGATTTCCATTTTTGTCTAACTATAAAAAAAGAAAAACAAAAAAACACCCAGCACCAGGAACTACTTGCCCTACTCTTTTCGATCAGTGTGTGGGTTATTTTATGTCTCCTTTAAGTTTTACGTGTGGAAGTGAAAGAGATAATTTCCTTTTTGATATAAGATATTACTTGCAATGGGCCCTTTGCAGCTGGTCAGTCACGTGGTACAAACCGCCATGCTGGGCCACAAGCAATGCACTGGGACAAGACAAACAAAGAGATTACGCCATTTGAAATGGTAATTTTCTTTATTTGTCTTGTCCCAGTGCATTACTTGCAGCCCGAATGGCGCTTTTGTACCAAGTGACTTACCAGCCGCAGAGGCCCCATTTGTAAATAGCAAATTTCTTCAAATTTGTGATTTATAAATTATAAGACCACTAAGGGTTCGATTTCTTATAGAACACAAAATATAAAGAAAATCTAAATAATATGGTTACATTTTGCGACCCCATAAATAGGGAGGATTTCGGTTTGACCAAGTTGATATTTTTTCTGAATCCTCTCAAGGACGGCACCATTTCAAGTACACACTCCTCCTTTCTGTTTCCCTATAAACACCTGTTTCAACTCTGTTGCTTAGCCGGCAATGCCAATCGAACGATAAGGAGACACTTAACTCTCCGCGCTACTGAAACAAATTTGTCAGGTACGAAAGTAATTAACACACCAGCAGCACCAGCAGCGATGCCATCAAAATCGGCTAGTACGACATCTGCGTAAGCCTGTGCAGCGCTGTTGTCTCCTTCATTCTTTTTCTAGCTCATGGATGACGTAGTCATGCCATGAGGTATAGAAGGCACTTTGATGTCACTCACTCACTCACTCACTCACCACTCACTCACTCACTCGATTCTGATTAATTTATTCATTAAACTTGGATGAAACATTTCTTCTGTGCCTCCCCTGGTAAGTATTGTATTTGTCTCCGCAGTCCTCTTAGCTCAAGGTTTGCAATTTTCAGGGGGTAGCAGAAATGCGACTGTTTATGTAATCATGA
Organism: Pachyseris speciosa; assembly: GCA_016490735.1. Taxonomy (NCBI): domain Eukaryota; kingdom Metazoa; phylum Cnidaria; class Anthozoa; order Scleractinia; family Pachyseridae; genus Pachyseris; species Pachyseris speciosa. The sequence continues at coordinate 341,457 of JAEMWC010000314.1, read as the reverse complement.
AGTGAATATAAATGACGTCGATCAGAGCATGTGAAGATTGTAAAACGGATGAGTTTACGTCCGATCCTCTTGAATATACCTTTGCGGAGTTGGATAGTGGAAAGCTAATACGATTAAGTACACAGGCTGCGAGAACTGGAGATGGAAATCGACGAAAATTGCATGCTGATATCTGAAAAGCGATGATGAAATTGTTTTTCCTATCGACAATTTTTCTTGTCACCAGAGGAAGAATGCAGCAGGGAGGAATGAATATGTCTTAATAATCAAAACAAGTTATTTCGATGCCACTAGCACTGAAGGGCACGGTTGGAGTTCAAGACAAGAAAACAGAGAGATAACAACGCCAAAAGCATATGTTAACAAACCTAGGCATGCTATGGCTACCGAGTGTTTGGAAATAAATTTCCTGCGACCATAAGCAAGGAAAAAAGACATCTCCTATCCTCAGGCGCTTTAGACAAGGACCAAAAGCAACTAATTATTTTGAGCAAAGTATTGGAAGATTCAGCAATGGATTGAATTCCCCGTCGCATGATGAGTATTGCGTGTTGTTGCTTATCAGGTTAAAGCTTATCTTATGTTTGACACAAAATTCAATGCCGCAATCGCTACACTGAATCAACGTGAACAAAGTCCGGTAACCAGCAGAGCTTTTCTACCAAAAAAAAAACCGTATTTAGACATGCAACACATTTGTTTTGGAAGAAAACTATGATCGATTTTACTGCTTAAACTGAGACAGGCACGTATTGAATTCTTATCGAAGACGAGATCGCAAGTTACTCATGATTACTGAATGTTTGAAATAGCTTTCCAAGTCGGAGGCATATTACAATGGACGCTATTGTTATTCAATGGCATGTAAATAAAATAGCCACGTATTCTGAAATCTAGCTGCGAAAACACCGATCTTGTTCAGAAAGTCTATATCCCTTGGCTTAAATAAACGATCAGTATAAAACCTATTTTTGAAAGCAGTTCAATTTTGTGGCAAAAAACAGTTACCATGCTGTAACTTTCGGGGTGTCACACAACGCTCTTTGATGGGACGTTGCGTGGGGGCAGGAATACATAAAAACCAGTCTAGTTTGAATAATAACTTAGATAGACTCTGGAAAAGAGGTTGCAATACTAGTCAAGTGTAGATCGCAATTTAGTGTAGCAAGATGCATCCACGAGGAAGCTCAGAGGAGCCTTTGATTTTCATTTTGATCATGCTTTAGGGTGGCAAACTGATAACATACTTGTAATCACCGGGATTTTCTGGGCCAGGATCCACCCTGTAGAGCTTCCCTCCCGTCTTTTCCTGTTTGCAACAGGCAACACCGTGAACAGACCTCTTTTTCGTTGTCTGGCGTAAAAAAAATCGGGACAAAATTTCATTGAGAACTCGTCCCGAGTGAAATGCAGTACAGTGAATTTTTCAATTTTTTTTTAAAGTTTGCTGGGCGAGGCACTTTCCCTTTTTGTGGTAACTGGTAATTATTGCGGCCAGTGACCCCTATGCGATCGACTGCCTAAGGTACTCAGCAACTTTTGTGAGGGATCTTCCGAATTGAGAGCAAAAACAATCGGAATTACCTCGACTTTTACCCGACTTTTTTTATTCAATTTTTTTCACTGAAGTGAGAGTTGTAAACTAAATATCTAGCTGTATCTACCTTTTGCAGTCAATAGTTCTTGGAATCTTATTTGAGCAAAAAATATCTAAACTAAATATCTCCTTTTTACAATCAATAGCTTTTAGAATTTCATTTGAGGAAGATTCACTAGTGAACTTCAAGCAAAAATAGCCAGTTTTTACGATAAATATGACTGTTTATGATAAATCACCGACGATTGATCGAAACGACTTTGGAGAAACAGCTGACCAAACGTAGGCAAAACTTTTCACACTGCAGACTCCTCCTTTTCCTTTCTGATGCGCTCGTTCACGTTCACGAAAGACCCATTTCCACGAAGTGACGAAATATAAAATTTTTTCATATTTTTCTTATGAACAAAAAAAATCATGCCAAATTTAGTAAATATGCGAGGTTTCATAACAATACATTACAAACTGGTGGAAATATGAGACCCGGCCCAAAGTACTTTTACGACTTGGAAATAAATGTTTTGTTTTCATAATTTTGAATGATTCGGGCAATATTATGTTCTGGCTTTATCTGGAGATGTTAGATGTATAGCCACAATGATGTACAATTTTTCTGGTAATTAACATTTTGCCCATTCTTTTCTTCTCCTTGTGTGTTTTCACTGAGTTCATCACCAGTAACCACGTGTCCTCTTCGAGGTCTTTTGTTTTTGTTTGTTTTTTAAAGAAGAAGGCATTTACAAGAGGGACCGTCAGATAAATAGAAACAAGTTGTTACAAAACAGTATTAACAAAGGAACTTCAGTTTACTACTCCAAGAAGCTCCAAAAACCTGTGGTGCTTCAAAGAGGATTCTCGGGCTCTCAAAGAAAGCTAAAGCATAAGAAGAGCTTACCTCAAACTTATTTAAAATCTCGTCTGCCAGTTTTGTTTGACAAACTTGCAGTTTCTCAAGCTCGTTACGTTTTGGCGGTACGAGTGGTGAACGTTTAAGTTACTTCAAATAACCATTTTGTGCACCACCTGTGTGGTCATTTCGTTCTTGCATTTTATTTCACTCTTAATAATAATAATAATAAAAAAAGGATTTCAGAGATTGCAAGAGCTTAAATTGACCTTCTTGGAACGCTTTACGATAGAGATAAAACTGATAGGAGTCTACCAAGCAAGAAAAAGAAAAGAAACAATATAAAAGGGTAAATGAATTCAATTAATTGCAATGGTTGGGAATCAAACCCCTCCCGCATGACAGGCAAGAATTCTACCACTGAACCACCGTGAATATCTTGTGAAAAATGGGTTTACAGCTGTCAGACAACAGATGTTTGTGTGTAGCATTGATTTCATGAAAAGGCGGAACAAGTTTGTTTTAATTAGCTGGGAAATCGTATTTGACATAACCAAAGATCGTTAAGGTCCTTTTTCTTTCAAAGAGAGAAAACCATAGCCAGAAATCCAAGACAGTCAGCGGATTGTATGGCGGGCGTGTTTATTTAGATATTCAACATGACGGACAATCTCGTACCCAGAGTCTTCAGGCTTTTTGGCCAGCGGTTAGTCGCCAGGAGAGACTCTGTGATAATGGACAAAAAATCAAAGATTTTGATTTGCTGGCCCGTAACGGCTTCCGTTGTTTTACCCCAGATTTTCTGGGAAAATAGCGGTCCATTTTCCCAGAGTCTCTCTTGGCGTCCACCCGCTGACCAAACAGCCCAAGGACTCTGGGTACGAGATTGCATGGCGCACGGGCAAATGAAGGCTATTATTGTTGTTTAAATGTTCTTAGCTCCACTAATTTTAAGGGTAATTAATCGACAAGAAAGAAAAAAATTCAAGTTACCAAGTTTGAAATAATTTAATTGGTGTTACTTCAGACTTGGGATATGTGAATATTTTCCCGTAATTCCTTCGACACTTCCTTCGAAGTTCCCGCTATTTTTCGAATTCAGACTGTTCATCACATATCAAGTACCTACCGTCTTAGCAGGGAATACAGCTGACCAAAGGAAACGAGTTATTACCAAATGGCTGCCGAAGAGCTGCCGAGTAGAAGGAAAGCAAACCGTTTCGTGGACATTATTGCTTCAGTAATGTCTCCATTTCTTTGAATATCGCGCCAGCAAAAACCTTATTTTCTTCTAAAAAGGCAATATCTTCATTGGTATATTTTTGACAGAAGAATATTGTTTCTACGAGCAAAACATCGTAACATTGTGAAGTATTTTCCTGGCGCAAGCACCGACGATATGAGCCACTACGTACAGCCGACTCTCAAAATATCACCCCATCAAATAATCATTCACGTATTTAGTAGGAAGAAATGACTTTCGCATAACAAGAGATCTCCTTCGACTTGCTGAAAGTATCGTGAATCTCACCAAAGAGATTGAAGACAACTGTGATGCAAAAGTAGTGATTTCTGAGCTTGTGTCTGGACGGAATATGAACGATACGAAGTGAAAATTGTTAACAAACACCTAAACAGGTATTGCACGCTGAATGGCTTGGACTTGATTCGTCATGAAATTAAAGAGGCACATTTAATTACAAACCTGAAGTGGACAACCAGCACCAGCGTAATTGGTATTCCTGGTGTGTAGCTGATATTCTTGCAGCCTTCATTATTCGGCGCTCCAGCCACACAATATCGCCCTCCATGCCTCATAACCTTCTCTCAGCTCAGCCATCTTGTTGAGTGTATCAAACTAACTGGCATCACAGAGTGATATCACGTGTCCTTTTGGCCGAGCGATCATGGCGACAATTTTGAGGTGAAATTAGCGCGTATTTTGAACGAGAAAAAGAAGTTTCCAAACGTTACGACGAGTAAGCAACTTTGAAACCTTTTTTCTAACGACTTAAGCTTACAAATCGGGTGAAAAATAATTTCGTGTCATATACACTTTAACAGCTCACTTTCTAAAACCTGTAGTAAGAGCTGTTTTGAGAGGTTTCTAGGACAATTTTGTGTCCATTTCGAGTTCTAATATTTTGATAAAAAAGGCAGTATCTAGAATATTATCTTCATGTATTTCTCGATTAAAATATAGTTCAAACACTGCCTTACTAATTTTGAAGCTGGGAAAAGTTGCAATTCAAGCGACAACAACAAAAAGCAAGAAAGTTTAAAATTTCTCCCTCATTCTCTTTATCTTTCGCCGCCATATTTAACTAACTTTCCCTACCGGTCGATTTGGTCGCCTTTTTTGCAATTTTCGGAGGGTAAGAGGTCAAATCGACCTGGCTACTCCATATAAGGGGTTATCACGGCGATTTCGCTGGTCCACAACACCGAAGGGTCTATCTTTGTTGTCACGCTTGTCACACTAGCTGTCGTTTATTTCTAAACGAACACTGCAGCTACAATTCGTTGCTTGTTTGATTTATAAGTGTGTTTTTCGAGCCATTTTCCACCTCAAAAGCCCCCTGCCTGGCATCATAAGGCTGGGTTGATGGGTAGAGGCAATCCGTTGCAAGAAAACAGAGCCGGGTGATGAGCAATTTCACACTAAGTGGACCGCTCAACGTGTTCGAGCGAGTGATGGCAATCCACGCAGTGAAGTTGTGTCTTTAGTCGTTTTGTGAGTGGATTCCGGGACCTGGCATGGCAATTTTGGCGAGTTTTGACTTGTAAATAATGCAATCGGTGAAATATTTTGCCAGCAGGACCGGGTGGCTCGACACGGTTCTAAAAAATATGTGAAATGGAAATTGGCAGTCTTCCATGCCACTGTTAGGCAAGAGTATCGCAGAATTCCTTTGGGTCACAAACGCGAAAATTACAGACGGTGAGAGCCGAGGGCGATTTTGGTTTTCAAAGAGAATAAACAGTCATATTAAGTGAAATTGGGAGTTTCGGTCAGTTTCTAGGGTGATGAAATCTGAAAAACTTATCATTTTGTAATAAAAATGCTTCATTTCGACCATAGTCCGGGATTTAGGAAAGTTACAGGTTTTCAAAGCCATCGTTCCCACAGGAACGATATTTGGTAAGCTTGAAGACAAAGGGTTAATCAGTGTTTGCGTGCTTTGCGCATGCTTGCGGCCATGTTGACGGTTATGTTGTCGGAAATGTATGGTTATCCAATGACAAAGAATCAATCATCACTAATGACTATTCCCTCTCAGTTTGAGTATTTATGGCCAATTAATAATACCCAACTGCTTAGTAATCACTTGGTAGGAATTCACTTCCATGAGTCTAAATAATATAATTCTCAAGACGTCGACAGTTCAATCACGTACAGGAGTCTTTTCAAAGGTGGCTACGGTGCTTTTCATCGAGAGGGCAACTCTAGATTGGACACCATTACAATAACTGCTTGTCATCACAAATCCTCAGGGCTGGAAGTTCATGAGAGGAGACAAAAAAGGAAACAGAAAAGCTTGTTCTGTAGTTTTCATCAGGCCGGCAGATTTGTTGCTTCTACAACAGCTTGTTATGTAACGGTACGGTTTTCATTTCCGAGCAGTTGTTATTTTACTATACAATCTCATCTACACTGAAATGAATTATCATATTTATTTTTAAACGGACAATCATTACAGGGAGTTCCTCCTACACTGATCACTACTGAAACATGTTCCATTCCTAAGTGGACCTGGACAGCATTTGCGGATCGTGTGCTCTGGTTACTCATGCTATGTCTACTAGCCGACTTTTCTTTTTGTACAGAATTGGTTGTTTTATAGCTTCAACCGACTGATGCTATTTGTGCCCACCATCATCAAGAATAGTGTAATTTCTGCTGTATATACATTCTCTTTTAGATGACGTCAGTGACACTTGACTAGCCGCGAGAGCTCTGCTTCTGTCAAGTCTTACTCGAGTAGCTGCATATGCAGCTTCTCTCTCTCTCCGCTTCTTCTGCTCTTCTTGAGCACTTTTTCGGACCAAGCCTTCAATCATTTTCTTCTGCTGGATGTTTTCGGCCTCAAGAGTTTTCACTGCCAGCGACAAATCTCGAATCTCAGCACGACAATCGGCCACAAACTCTCTCATCTTTTCCAGAGACTCTGTCATCTTTAAATTGGTTTCTTGCACCTCGTGGAACTTCTCTTGCACATCTCTCATGTTGTCGAGATCTTGATTTGTCTGAACCAGTGAGGCCTAAGTCATTTCCAAATGGTCGTCTATGCTCGCCTCCATATGGTCGTGCAGAAGAGCTCTCTTGTCCTAAAAAATAGGACAGGCAACGCCTTTCAAAATATTATTCGCAATCAGGAGGGCTATTCTTATGAACCTTAAATTCTCTCTCCAGACCCCCTTGCCTGTCGGCCCTGTCATCGAGTGCAAATGCAACAGAAGGCGGTTCAGTTCCAAAGCAGCATTAGTGGAAAAAGTTGTAGTGTTGGCATCAGTAGTATTAGTGTATTAGTATTAGTGTTACTGGTAGTGGCATTGGGATTGGTAGTTGTAGTGGTTGTGGTAGTGATGGTATCAGTAGAGGTTGGCAGTGGCAGAACAAGTGGCAATGACAGTGCTAGTGCTTGTGGTGGTAGTAGAAGTGACAGTTGTAGTAACGTTAGTAATGGTAGTCATGTTAGTAGTGCTAGCAGGTAGTATTAGGGGTGGCGTGGCAGTAGTGGAAGTAATGGTAATAGTAGTGGTGGTAGTCTTGGAAATTAAAGCGGCACATTTAATTACAAACCTGAAAAGGACACCCAGCACCAGCGTAAAGGCAAGATACAATTGTCATAGGGCATTTCTCTGAAATGTGACGGTTCATCTTTAAAAAAGAAAACAGGAGCTTTAGTGATCTGATGACAGTCAGCTTCATTCAGTACACTATATTATGTAATGTTTAATATATGAACAGAAGTGTTTTATCAAGTTTAAACACGGGGCGCAGCCGAGTGTTTTAGGACTTGATAAAATACGAATTGCGAATTTATTGAATGGCTTAAAAAGTTTTACTGTAAATCTATCCATTCTTACACTAAAATTTAGATTTTGGGTTATTTTGGCCTGGAAAATCGGATGTAAAATTTAGCCGTGTCTTTAACAGATATAAAGACACTCATTAAAAATTAATTTCTTTTGCATTTCTTTCATGAATTATTAATGATATTTTTAATAATAAATAAACTAAATAAACTGCACCGCTGTGGTTTCCGAGGGATATAAATAATGATTGGTTTTCGTCTTATCTGAACGGTCGCCTGCAAACAACATAAATTGGAAATTATGTTTGTAACAAAGCCACAATTAGCTGTGGTGTGCCTCAAGGCTCTGTCCTTGGACCGCTACTCTTTCTATTAAGTGAAATCAAATGAAGAATGATCCTCGCAGTTGTGAACGCAATTTATGCAATTGCGAAAAGAAGCCTGAAAAAAATACAGGACTTCAACAAGTTTGAACCTGTGACCTCGCGATTACCAGTGCGATGCCCTAACCAACTGAGCTATGAAGCCACTGACGTTGGGAGCAGGTCATTTGTGGGTTCACGGGTTCAAACCCCGTTGAAGTCCTGAAATTTTTTTTTTCCAGGCTTCTTTTCGCAATTGCATAAATTGCGTTCACAACTGCGAGGATCATTCTTCATTTGATTTCATTTCCGCAGTTCATATATGATTCATTTCATATATCATTCACACTCTTTCTATTATACATCAACGACATACAATACCCTTGTCATAAATTCAGTTTCTACCCTTTTGCTGATGATACCAATATCCTTTATGTTGGCAAAGATATCAAATCTCTTGAAACTTTAACTGGCTCGTAGCAAACAAATGAACCCTCAATATAAAAAAATTCAAATGTTGTTATTCCGGCCTTATCAAAAGAGACTAGCGCTCCAACCAAAAGATGTCAAATATGATCATAAAAAAATGACAAAAGCTGTCGACCTTGAATGTAGAGATCATGTTAGATATCTTGGTGTCTTAATAGACTGTGGTCTCAACTGGAAACATCACATTGAACATATTGCAGTAAAAATAAGCAAAACATTTGGTATGATTGAATACGTTAGGTACATATACATATCTTATGGGATTACTGCGTGGGGCCTTGCGAATAAATCTTACTCAAGAATAATTTTATTCCTTCAAAAACGAGCACTTAGTTTCATATTTTTCGTGGATAAAAATGAACATGCTGTTCCCTTGGTTACAGATGCTAATATATTTTACCGGTAAATTGTCTTTATTACGGATCAGTTTGTTCGGTTTACTGCACGATATACGTAATCAAAAGGCACCCAGTAACATTCTGAATCTGTTCAGCGACACCAAAAGCACTCATTCTTATAACACGAGATCGTCCATGATTAATAACTTTTATATAAAGAACGCATTTTGAAGAGTTGGAGCAAGGATATGGAGTGTGATACCAGCAGGGTTAAGAGTGCTCCCGAAAGAACGATTTAGAGCTAAACTCCACTGCTTTCTAACTGATATTCTCAAACAACATGATGATTACACATGATTACATCAATATCTCTCAAATTACAGCAGCCGTGAAGAAATACAGATGTTAAGTTGATACAACTTTATTTTACTACTTTAAATTGTTGATCAGTGCTTAACTTCCTAAAAATGTTTCATTATGATATAAATCTCCTGTGTGTAATATAATTAATGAAAATTGTAACGTTACGTCATGTTCCATCTTTTTGTCTTTCTATTTCTTTATATGTGACTGTTACTCCTAGATTAGCTAGTGTTATTTGCGTATCAGTCTAGCGGATCAGCCTTTACTCATTTTGCCAATAACTTTACTGACACCTAATTTCTTTTATAAAGGTGGCAATTTAGTTTGCTTTAACAAGCAATTGTCACAAAACTAATAACAGCGAACACTTGCACAACCTTCACGACTCCCTGCTTAATGAATAAAACAACGGGTTATCGAATAACCATTGATTCAGAAATTGTCCAGACTGTGTGTTCATCCCCTACATCGCTCGCGAATGTCTGCAATTGAGCGCAAGGCCCGGGACAAGGACCAGTTCATTCGAGAAAAACATGTTATCACAACGGCAAAAAAAATGGAACTGACAAAGTTATGGAATGCTACACATATGAAGTGGCATTGTAAATTACACATCGAGGGGTTAAGATATTACAATTCGCGAGGAAAATTCTAAAAATGACCTGTAAAGAAAGTCTGATTATTACTGTCATCAGCACTGTGTCCTGGTATCTTTTTACAGTCTGTACTGTTAATCAATTTAGTCCGGGTTCCCTACTATTATTATAACAGGACAGCATACCGATAGCAAATCAAGTCAGTGTAGTATGTACCTCCTCTCTGGGTATTCTTTCCTGGCCACAGTTGTTTTCACAGTCGAGCGGAAAACGCTTGCAATACGTTTCCTCGTGCTCCTGTGAAATGTGAAAAAGATATTTATTTTTAATGCGCAGTTTCTCTTTCCCACTAAAAGTCTGGTGTCACGCAAATTTACCATCAGATCGCAACGTGACAAATTAAACAAGTTAACTTTTTAATTAGCCACCAACAGAGCATGTCTATGCGAAAGATTTTTAATCCAAAGTCTTTCTAAACTCAAAGAATGAGCAGGAAAACTAACGAAAGTGATCTGTATGCTGAGGGGTCCCTAAGGACACAACATAAAGAACTACAGTGCGGGTCGTATAACAACTTGGGACACTTTCAAGCCCATGCGAAAAAAAGCATATTAAATATTGCATACTTCCATCCTTATAACAGCACCGCGGTGTCTTTCTTTTAGCACCTTTTTTGAGTCCCCCCTTTACCCCAAGCAATGATGAAATATTCGGGCCGTCCATCTTGTTTGCTGGGACCTTTAAAGCTTAACATTTCCAAAGGGGAAGAAGGGGAGATCGGGAACTGTCCGAAGACTCGTGAAACGCATCGTAGAACAGTAACAAACTGGCTTTATTGTGAAGTTGAATCCAGGAGCAAAACATGCCTGTCTTTGGGCAAAAAAGAACTCATCTTGACAGTGGTCACACTCCACGATCCTTTTAGGGCACTCCTCTGTCATGTGAGTCTCCAGGAGTCGTCTTTGTATGTTGTCTTCACAAGCAGAACACTGTGTGTCTTCATAAGGGCAGCCATCTTGGTGCTCCTAAGGAAAAAGTTCAGTGACAACGAAACGAAAAGGCGTAAAGGGCCTGTTATTTAAACGAAGTCGAACGGGGATTAATGTTAAAACGATCAACAAGTTGTTCCCTTAGTTTGTTTAGCTCCGCTGTTCTTGAACTGCTATCAAGTAGCAAAGCATTTTTTCTCTACTGTTTAATTCCTTCTAAACTTCTTTTCAATAACCAGCCAAAGGGTTCCGTTCCCACTTGATGACGGCTCTTCTTTGAATTGTATCTGACGCAGTGCACAAAACAACGTTACTACTGTGTCAATCTTAATCCGTGTCAACAATGTTCTAAAGCTAACGGCCCAGTTAATAGTTGAGAGAACGTTGAAGCAAATGTAGACACCATTAACTGATTGGGTCTTCGGGTCTGTACCGAACTTGCCGAAGTCTTGGGTCTCGGCTGGCAAGCCAGGCATACCGTAAAAGCTCTATTAAGCCCTCCCCCGTCTCTATTAACTCCCCCTCTCTAATAAGCACCCCGTTTGGAAATCGGTTTTTCTAATAAGCCCCCCCCCCCCCCCCACCCCTCTCTAATAAGCCCTCCCCACTTTTGGGACATGAGATTTTGTAATTAGTCCCCCTATTCCATCTTACGAAATCCACTTCATACGGCCCAGTTGGTTTGTTTTTAAACAAACCACAATACTGTTTGCTGCTTTGTGTCAAATACTAACGTTTCACCACAGTTGTGTACAAAAACTATTTTAAGACGAAAACGGCATGTTTAACATAACGGCATGTTTAAAAAAAAAACCCTCTCTGTTAAGCCCTCCTCTCTAATAAGCCCCCCTTTAATGAGGCCTGAAAGTAAATAAGACCCCCGGAGGTTAATAGAGCTTTTACGGTAGGAGGATTATTCATTATCAGTTCCCGGTCCACTTGGGTTGTTCCGGGTTCAGTGGGACCCTTATTGCACCGCGATCACAATAACAAAATTTGGCAAACAACCGCCGACCGGTTAGCTCTTTGGTAGAGCTCCGGACTACCGTGTGGGTGGTCGCGGGTTCAAACCCCGGCCGGACCAACACTCAGGGTCTTTAAAATAATTGAGGAGAAAGTGCTGCCTTTGTAACGACATCTACAAATGGTTAGACTTTCTAGTCTTCTCGGATAAGGACGTTAAACCGTAGGCCCCGTCTCACAACTCTTCATAATTCTCTGATGCTGTGTGACGTAAAAGAACCACTAGGGAAGTAACAAAACTCTGGCAGTGACCACCCCTAGTGTCTGTCTTAATTTGGTATTGACATTATGGGGGCACTCATAACTCAACTGCATTAATTGTAAACTTCGTTATAAGCAGTCTGGCAAAGTCCCCCGGCCAGTGTTGTAATGCGCATTTGAATATTGCATAGAAAATGCGCAATATAAATGTGATATATTACTATTATTATTATTATTATTATTATTATTATTATTATTATTATTATTATTTATTAGTATAAAGCTACTGTGAATACCTCAGCATGTCGCAATTCACCAGTCCAGTCGCATCCTTTCACATTCTGCTGGCATTTAATGCGTAGGGACAAAATATCCCGCGCCCAAGCTTTGTCAGTAAAGAACTATAAAGTAAAAGAGATTAAACTCACACTTAATTCACGTTAATCAAAACAACAGATTCCTTACCTGAGTCAATTGACCTCAAAACCTAACAGCATGCTCAATAACGTCATGAACCCAAGGGTGAAACTACATGTTACGTCGGCCTTACTGCCCCGGCTCTGCGGAATAATAACTGAGCAATTTACTACGTATTTTCAAAACCGAATCTGTTTGTTGAGAAGACTGTTATTTCTTACATTTTCTGAATACTTACACCGCCTTCTTCTTCAATAACTCGACGATCAACTGGACAGACGGGATGGGCGCTCCTGTTAAAAAAAGCATAATGTTTACGGAACAAGGCCTACCCATCCCTATTCCCTGTGAAATTAAACGACTTTGAAACGTTCAAATAAGAAAAAAACGATCCTCTGAACACGAAATGGAAATTTGTTGCATGCTTTACATTTTGTTTACCACTTCCATTTTCACTGGTTGAGAGAACACAGAAAAAACACGCTAGAGCAGAACTGTGACGTCGTATGTCGGTAGAGTTAGAGGCATTTACGTTACTTTGAAGATCAAACGTGATACAGACACTCAATTATAATGATTATGATGATGATGATGATGATGATGATGATGATGATGATGAAAATGATAATGATGATGATTTGATGATCTGATGATCTGATGATGGTGATTACTTTTACTACTCAGTTCATGTACACTTGAACTACCGCTGCACCACCTTACAATATTTCACAATCCCTGAGAAGAGAGACTAAAAAGTTCAACCTACAATGGTAAATTATTGCCTAAATCTTGAATGAAAAATAACTGGATCAAGTTTTCAAGGCCTCGGTTTACCAGCGTTATCCCGTTCAGTGCTGGGTTTCGGCGGAGAAAACAAACCTTAGCGACGATTATTCGTTTCACCGTCATGCTCAACTACATTCGCTTATTTCACTGCTTGTTTTATTCATGTGTGGGTACTTGAGCCTGGGCATTAGCTATGTCATGTTGATGAGGCCAAACAAGGCCAAAGCAGCTGTCGCCATGGCTGCTAATGCTTGGGCTCAATCTTTGATTTGGTAGATTTAAGGGGTAATGCCCGCTTCCACGTGGCCTTAGTACCCAAAGAGTTGCTTCACCTTACCATATCACATTAAATTGTGAGGTATGCTTGTCACTCCAGCCACATCCCGCAAGCTTTACATTTTCACTATATTCGCTTATTGGTAATTAGCATATGCAAATTCCGAGCTTGTCATCATTTGGAAGTTAATTTATCAGTTTCTTCAAAAGCGCGCATGAATAGACTTAGCATACTGGTGTTTTTTAAATGCAACAAAAGCGAGAAAGCTTTGATTTGATTTTCTTTTGAGGAGTAAGTGTACAGTTTTAATAGGCGATGTGATAAGTAAATTAGAGGAGATCAACTGAAACACCTCAATTTGCGGTAAGGGTAAAAGGAGGAATGAGTTTGCGGAATGGTATGTATCATCTACGGATTGGCATACTGCTACATATGCGCAATGACTAGAAGAAATTAATTCAACACAAAATTAATAATTCTACAGTTAATAATCTTGGAACGCGCTATTGTTAATCGCGTCTGACAGCCCAACGCAGTGAATAATCGCAAGCTAGTTGCCGGTCACAGCAAGCTAGTTGCCTTGTTGCCGGTAGTCCTTGGCCACAAAAAATGTTAACAACAAATTTGATTTGA
>JAEMWC010000314.1:285000-317500 GCA_016490735.1 Pachyseris speciosa | reverse complement strand
AGATCGGCGAGCGAAGCGAGCCGAGCGGGGAAATGGCGGCTCGCTTCACTCGCAGAATTTTTACGCCACGATCCTTCTTTTCGCTCCTTTAAAATCCCACTGCGGAGCCTGTTTCCAGGCTGTTTCGGGAGGCACAGCCTTCCTTCACCCTGATGAAGGAAGGCTGTGCCTCCCGAAATATTGGTTTAAATATATATTACCTAGCCGTGTAACCAGCCTTGCTTGTTTTTTACCGTTTTCTAGTTTACAATTTTATAGCTGGTTAGATCTATTACAGGATCCGGCTCTTCTATTTTGCAACGGTGGTCCTTGCTATTAAGTATTTTCCAGTGTTTTTACTTTATACATGCTCGATTTTCACTGAAATCGGGCACGTGCACCGAAGCGTTGATCATATACCCGACAGAAATGAAATCTGATTAAGCATGTTCTCGAACGTCCTGGGATGTACAATACAATAAACAGAAGACATGAAACGAAACTCGCAGTCCACGATCACAACAAGTGTCTTTGCAAAATCAGTTACTGTACTATGCAGCCGGCGTCCTGAAATCAACACACAGATAGAACGTCACGCAAGATCACAGATTTTCCACTAAAAACGAAAAACAAAACAAAAAAAGGAACTATGGAATAATTCTCATAAAATGAAAAACGTGTTTTTTGTGTGTCATTTTTATATCAATCCATGCCATTCCTTATTTTTTGCTCGGGATCATTTGCGGTCCGATGTGGGGATCATTTGCGGTCCGGGATCATTTGCGGTCCATTTTGGGGATCATTTGCGGTCCGGGATCATTTGCGGTCCTGGGATCATTTGCGGACCCGTACAAATCTCCTATCTATAGCCTCTTACAGCAATTTGGCTTGAATCATGCCATTCAAACCATTGACTATGGAGATATTAACTCCATAAATACCTTTTTGTTTTTGTTTCCGTGCTACCAGTTGACGAATGTGGCTTGTTTGAAATAATATCTTCATTGCCAACAGTGTCATCTTGGCCTTCACTCGACTCGTGCCTTTTCATCGTTTCATTGAAGCACGTCTCACAATATCCCACAGATTTTCCCTCTTTCCACCCAGGAATGTCCTCTTCATTTTCAAACACGAAGCACTTCATACAATAATAATTTCTGCACGTCAAACAAGTACATTACTTGCCAAAAATTTCCGACGATTTTAATTTCGGACTAAAAAGGTGTCAGAAAATAAAACCGTCCGAACTTTTTAAGCGCTGTAGAACTTTTAAGTACTTTCATGGGCCACGCCATTAAATGTACAGCGTATTCAAGATCAACTGATATACATTATATAGCTACATGTAGAACTCGGATTACGCTTTGCTCGTTACGTTCTTTTTATCTCTGGAAAGAAAAAATTTTGTTCCTTTTATGAAAAACATAATGTAGATAAATTCCATTTTGAGTTCCAAAGCCTTTAGTTTCCTTTATGGAGCGAACTGGCTTGAGATAAAGGCTTGGCAGAATTTGTGTTATTTCTCGTCGCTGTATCTGTAAAACCTTGAGTATACAGTAAAACTTTCATTTCACAGCTGTTGGTTTAGTCCACTTCCTGTTCGCAAATTTGCTTTATCCATGTTTCAGCAAAGTGTCCGAAATTTTTGTCCGAGATTTGACCGAAATTAAATAAAAAGTGTCCGAAAATTAAACGTCCTAAATTTTTGGCAAGTAATGTATATTTGTTTTTAAAAGCACGAACTGCACATTCCTTCGCCTCCCGCCATTTTTTCAAAGTGCTGTTTAGACTCTTCTGCGCATGGCATTTACGGATTATGGTTACTAAATGAATTATAATAATTTACTATAATACATGCATTATACTCGGCACTCGTGAAATGCGGCGTCTGAATCAAATGTCGAACTTAAGTCGAATATTCGACTGTTTCAGTCACAGATTCGACGTGTGTCGAATTTAATTCGAAACAGTCGAATTTAATTGATTCAAACGTGGCATTTCAGATGCAGTTAATTCTCGAGTTATATTCGGCACATGTGAAATGCGACGTTTGAACCAGGTCAAGGCAAATAACTAGCCGGTGTCAACTGAAAAAAACAAACAACGATTCATTTCGGCACATCCCAGTTAAGGTTACTGTAAGCGTTCGAGGGTCATATTTTTCAAAATTTGAGCTTTTCACTTTTTAGTTAAACGAATAATTAATCTAGCAATTGGCGAAAGAAATTTGCAAAATGTCCAAGAGAACGAGAGAAACGGCAAAAAAAACCTGTTTCGGAGCAAAGTTAATAAATATTGAGAAGTGTGATAATCCTGTTATTCCAAGCCGCCTGTTGACATTCTTCGCGGGCTAGCTTCATATATCCTGGATCTCGAATTATCGTGAATTTTCATATTTTGTTTACATCAACATTCGAAATTTCTTAAGCGGCGAGACTTTTATGCTCTGTCACGAGAAAAAAGACTATCTTCATGAAACGAGCAAAAAGAGAAAAGTCACAGTGTGCGAAGAAAAGTACGGCCCGGGCCAAAGAAAGTGCAGAAGAATAAACAGACGTTCGATGAGCAGAAAAAGCGGCTAGACTCCCTGAGAATACTCGTCCACTTCACTTCTGAACCCTTATTCGACCAGCCTGCTTCAGAAGATTTATTTGCAGAACTGTAGCGATCGACATCAAAAGAAATAGGCGCAAGCTCCGTTAAAATTCGTTCTTCCCAAAATAAAGCACAAGATTTCACCGACACGTCTTCATCTGACTAGGATTCTTAAACGTGCGTATTTATCGCTAGAACCAGCGCTTGTTTCGGGTGAATTTAATTTCTTCGCTACTTGTGGCAGCTCTTTGTTTTTCGCACCACGCGCAGTTTTAGGCTGTCTCCTCGCCTTGACGAACTTGCCGCGGCCGACTTATTTCTTCCCATTTTAAGATGACTCCTCTGCTGCCACTAAATGTAGAATCAACTTTCTCGCGAACTGTCACGTTAAAAATCAACCATGCTATCTTTTATGCAGATGGAGTCCCATGTGAGAGATGACTGTTCAATGACGCTGGTGGTCTGTCCTTACGAGGAAGCTGGTTGTACTTTCAATGTAAGTCAATCACCCACAAAACATTTCGAAGATTGTAGCTCCTACTGTACGCAAGTTACCAACAGCTTATTTTAACGTCTCTTCTCCATCACCAATTCGGGTTAAATTTTGATTAGAAACTAAACTTTTCACTCATGAGAGTTCAATACAAACTTCTACCAGTCTCTCGTTGTTTTCGGAGGGCAAACCGTTTCACGGGCGAAATTAAAGCCTCACAGCATTTTCGGATAGCCCAAAGAAGCTCGGAAAATAGGAGGGTGAGTCTCTTCCCTAAAATTCCGGAGACTTAAACTCTTAGCTAAGCGATAACGTTTATACATGAACTGTATTAGTGACATTAGTGTGCAAATATGTGCCTTTAGAAAATGGTATGATAATCTTCTCTCTTAACCTTCCCGTTGGGTGATCCTGTGGCAATTATGAGCGTTGAGTTCTGATGTCTAAAAATAATTTGTAATACTGTTATAATGTGACTTAGTCCTGCACGATGATTTCGACCGGAACTCTTTCTCCCTACATCATATCTTGAACACCTGTCTTTGTGTACATTTCTTCATTTTCTTTATTACTGATTAGAACTCATGCATGTAAACAAATCCTAGTCAAAGCCTAAAAGATAGAAATCGTGCAGCTTCCGCAGTGTTATATGTTTTCGCCTTAGGATAAACGAATGAACTTGAAAGCTCATCTTGAGGAATCCACCGAGGTACATCTGTACAAGACATGGAAAGAGCTCATCAAGACAAAAGGGGAAATACGGAGGGTGAATAATGAATTCGAAAAACACGTGGAGGAAATGCAGGGTTGCGTAGAACAACTGCAATTAGAAAAAGACAAGATGGAAACTTCTCTGCAAAGAAAGAGCGAGGAAATTACGGCCCTAATGCTGTCAGAGAAAAAGCTTGAAGTGGAAAATTTGTCTCTTAAGCAAGAGGTGACTGAATTAACACGACACCTCGGAGAGATAAAAGAAAATGCTGCCACTGAAATCGGTTCCCTGAAGGAACTTGTATTGACCATCCAGACCCGGCTTGAGACCTTGGAGACAAAAGAAGACAGAAAGCAAGTTCAGGTTCCTGACCAAGGCCGACGAGATAAATCGACAGTATTACCGTCCCCTTTATCTTTTGTGGTCCTAACAGCTGAGGTAATTCAGCCTTACCTGTCACGTTTCTCACCTGCCCATTAGCTAATTTTTATTGTTCAAAAAAGTACAATCGGATAAAACGTCAGAGAACTTACACCCTCGGCCAAAATAATGCTAAATTGCATATTATTTAACACATGGACGAGATAATCGACAAAACTGCTAAAACTGAAAGAAAAGGGAACTATGGGACGAATGGTTGAAGATATTTGTCGAGCTTTGACCTGAAAATCGGCGGTGAGCGAGAATCAGTTTATGAATGAAAGATGATTGACACATAATAAAATTTGTGAAATAACCAATCAGAAGTTCGGCGGCCAGCGCCTTTATAGTTTTCTTCTAGTACCGAAACCCCATCCCATTTGTAGGCTAACATTAATTTTCTACTGCTTGCGTGTGATAGATTTACTGACGTCAACTTGCCAATTCATTTTTAAAGTTCATGAATTTCCTGAACAATTACCATTGTTCCTGTTACCTGCCAGTCCTGTTTGCAGTCTCAGACCAAGCCTCAGTGTGCTCTATCAGATAAAACAATGGTAAAACCGGGGGTAAAGCCCTCTTTGCAGTCTCCGACCAACGCTCAGTGTGCCTCAGATAAAACAATGGTAAAACCAAGGGTAATGACAAGTGTTCCACCCTCGGCTAAATAACACTGACACTTAAATAAATCATTGTTGTTGTTTCTTTTTGTTATCAGGCTCCTAACAAAGAGGTCGTCATTAATTCAGTTCCCCTTCAATGTGGTCAGGATGAACCTCGAGAGGAGGTAGAGAAATTATACGATTCTTAACTTACATTCACTGCTACCATTTTATTATATAACGGTTATTAGTGAGGTCAAATAACTAAACAGTGTCAACCCGGGGAAAACAGCGGCATGTCTCAAATTACGATTCGTTTTGGTACATTCCAATTAAAAGCCTGACGAAAAATTTGGCTGCGATTGACCAAGCTTAAGCACGCTGCACAAGTACGCCATTAATCACAGAATTCAAATACGAGGCAGTTCTGCTTGTGTGTGAAAATGATTGACTGACATCAAACTGCTACAAACAAAGAAAGAAAAAAAAAATAAAGAAAGAAAGAAAGAATTGGACCAGCAACAGTGGTAAAAAAAAAAACGTTTTCTTAAACTGTCAAATTTCTCGCGCTTATTGGCTAATTTTGTTTGCCAAAAAGAGCAGAGACTTTCAAAAAGTATTGCATGCTAAAGTATTTTTGACGTTATTGAAGCCGTTGACGTTCACTAACTGTCTGAAAACCATGTTCCCGTTTGCAGTTTTGGAATAAGAATGAATCAGACTGCAACAATCCCAAGGGACCACCGCTGCATCCTAGAAAAGTGTCTTCGAGAAAGTCCATCAGCCGCCGCTCGCGGTTTCAAGCTAAAGACAAACCTGATATATTGGATTATGACTGACAGTTTTCGAGTTTCATTTCATTTCATTTCATTTTATTGTTTTCTCCATTCAGATTATGTTAAGCATTACATTAGTAATAAATACAAGGTAAAAAAAATAGAATGGAGAGGGGCACGATATAGTAAGAACTAATTAGTGCCCTAAATAATATTTAATTATTAATATCTATAGTTTATTGCAAAAAAACATATAAACACAAACACAGACACAGACACAGACACAGACACAGACACAGACACACAAAGATACATCATGGCACAAAACAAGGAGATTAGTACTGAGCAAAATAATATTTGAAGATTGCTTTTTTAAAATTTTTTTTTGATGGAATATTGCGAATGGAAAAAGGAAGATCATTCCAAGTTTTCGAGTATTACCATTAGCCATTGTCAGGTTATCCATTAAGTTCATTTCTGAATTCAGTCAAAGTCGAATAATGCCGTTCTCACTTCCGAATCTATGGATGGAATCCTCGACTGTGGTGGTCACTCTGTTTTACGATCAACAATGCGTTGTTTATGATTTCTCATGTGATCTGTGCGATGCAGATTATGTCGGTTACACAACCCGACACCTCTTACAACGCGTTGCTGAACACAAATATTAGGCAATTGGCAAACATCAATTGAAGCGCACGGTGGCAGCGATCTTTTGAATGAAAAAACAAGCTTCAAGCAGGAGTCGACGATTCACAGCCGCCGTGTTGAATTTGACGAATAGCGCGAACGATGTTATCAGAGCCAGGTCCCCTCGTTCTTCATTCATTTTCTCAGCGATCGTTAAGTAGCGATCGCAGCGACCATATGGAAACCATCAATCGCTACTATGTTTTTCAGAGATCGCAGCGGTCGCAATAGACTGCGCGTAGTCTCTAATTTCGGCAATGGATTATGGGGCGGGCGAAATACACGCGCGCGCGAAATTGCGACGAGACGCGACGCGAGGGGAGCGCCGAAAATTAGAGACCACAGACTAAGCCAGGGAGTTTGAATTAAGCGCGTGTATTCCAAGCGCAAAACTCTGATTGGCTCTTTCTTGGAAAACTGTCAACAGTACACAAGGAGCTGTCAGCACTAATGATAACATCGACTCGGTTCAAGTTTATATATTTTACACTTTGACTGTAGGTTTTTCAGTTTTATTCAAGACCACACCACTAACTCTTTACTCTCTGAGCGATCAAGGTCACAATTTATGGAAGGGGGACGCGCCATGCGTTTAAACACGAAGACGCGCTATAAAAGGAAAAGCTCCGCCCCCTGTTTCATTTGCATTTTAGTTTTACTGTCACCATTGTGCGATGGCGTTAGCAAACCATTTCGAATTTCAAAATTAGCGCCATAAATAGAAACGATCAAACATTGGCACGGCAGTTTCAAAACATACAAACCTCCACATATTCTTCCATGGCGATTAAAGTTACTGAGGAACTCGAAAACAAGAAAGGCACAAAATACTGCAAACTTGTTGCTCAGAAGCTGTCTTTTATTGCACAAATTTTCACGGAGTTCTGTATAGGTCGACGGTTGATTGACAAATGATCCGAACGTACCTTAGGTACCGCTCCTTATATATTTACTATTCAATACCCAGTGTCATTGTTCTCTCTCTGCACTAAATCATTGATTGCAATCTTTGAAGATGCTAAAACAAGTGTGTCAGGTAAACGGGGGCGGTCCTTTTTGTCAGCAGGGAAATTCTCAGGGGTAATATATACTAAACGTGTTAAAACAAACATGCTGCAATATTAAAAACAGGTTGCAATATTTAAAATATTGCAGTGTACAGGCTGCAATGCATGTATTTTAATATTGCAGCCTGTTTATTTTATGACGCTTAGTATGTATGGCTCTTTTAAAACAGTTTCGTTTTACGCCAAAAACCCGCCAGTCTTTAAATACTCTAAGGACCCAGCGCCATTTCCTCGGACTGTTTTTAGCGGCCCATCTTCTTCAAAATTCTTCCAACTCGGTTGTCATAATAGGCTTCCCACAAAGCGCTCATCTCAGGCAAAATTAAACACCACACATTACTCAGTAATAAAAATGCCATGGCGAGATTCAATTAAATCATGTATTAAAAGCAGAAAAATTAAACGGGCTAATAAGCCTTACCCTCATTCTCCAAACCACCAGCTTTAGGTGAATCTTCGCCAGTTTTTCGAGTTCGGTTTTGTTGTGTTCTAAAAATCGCCTGGTCACAACTGAAGGAAAAAGTTACTCTGCACGTGCAAAAACCACGGTATATCTCATTGTCTATTGTTTCCGCATGGTTCGCCGGAAAACAAAGAAGAACAAAGAGATCTATTCAAATTATCATTAGTAGCAATTGTTCAGCAAACCCGATAGTTGGAAAACATCACATGCTCAAAAACAACAACAAAACACAAATCAACTATTGAAACAAAGGCATCTACAGTAAAAACTATGATAAGTGCGAAACGGGCCGCATTTCTCAGACTGCAAGTTGTTTTGCAGTAGTTCAGAGACCTGACTGTTGAAAAATGTTGAAAACAACAACAGATACACGAAACACAAACAGATGTTCAAACGCTACTGCTTTTATTGGGATGCAAGGCGTCTCAGTCACCAATTCCCAGTTAAGCTAATCAACAAGTGCTAATTACATTCTTTTGTGCGTTCAGGAACAAAGCGGAAGAGGTGCCTGCAATCAGTGATTTAGTGCAGAGAGAGAACAATGGCACTGGGTGTTGAATAGTAAATACGTTAGATAGTTACTTCGGCCGACAGCAGTATGTGATATATTGCAGTCAGCTTCGGGCTACGCCCTTTTTTTTTCTTCAACAAACACCTAGGATACATCAAATGCAAAGTATACTACAAAAAAGATAAATTACAGTGTACACTTAAGACATAATGCAACTATACTTACGTTTCTACATTACATCACATCATTTATTGACAAAATAGATTTTTCATCAGTTTCCACTTACTTGAGAATTTTATCTGATGGGAAATGTCACATGCAAATGTTTCAATATTATAATGAAACTTATAAGTAGTTTTGTCCGCCAGCAAAATCGGGGATACGTCCGATCCTTCCACTTTAATTTGCATATGAAAAACTTGAGTACTAAAATAATACAGTTAATGCATGTTTACAAGGCAGACAGTTTGTGTAGCCCAAGAGAACAGATTCAAGGAAGAGGTCTACTTCAATTTTTGTTACCTCCCAAATCCAATTTGTGAGGGCACTCCAGAGTGGAAATATCCGGTCGCCATACGGTGCTCTATGGTTTCAGGTATTACTAGTAGTTCATGATGTAAATTTAGTTGGTAGATTATATACGTAGTTAATTAATTAATCGATACGTTTTATTATTTTAATTGTAGGAGGGCCATTATGAAAACTACTGGGTGACCAGTAATCAATGTCTTTACCCTCATTAAATAAAGATCTATCTATCTACCTATCTATCTATCTATCTATCTATCTATCTATCTATCTATCTATCTATCTATCTATCTAAGGTTTCTATCACAAAAAAGCACTCATCGCAATCCTTAATACCCATTTATATTAACAATACTTTTGTGCCAATAATTCTATGGAAAATCCTAAATTGAAAGCTTCTTAACTTACTACCACTTGTGCATAAGAAAGGGATATTGTAATAAGTAGTCCAATCTCCTACCGGAGACGGAAGATGTTTATTCCATTTACGCTGAACCTTATTTGGCTGTGTGCCAACTGATTTTCGCAAGGTATCATAAGTGAAACTGGTCACCCTTTTTGCTTTAAATAATCTCTCCCTAGTTTGAGATTTGATCACGGGTAACCGTTTATCAAGCTCTCTAATCTCTGATTTCCGTGAAACTGGAATTGCGCACAAAATACCAAAAGCTTGTAAGAAGGTACACTTTAAATTAAACTTATTAATCAATTCGGTTGGTGACATGAAAAGGTCAGATTCGTCTACAAGATCATTGACGTAGCGTAAATTTTTTACGTACGACGACCAATAGTACACAGGTTTTATTTTTTATCTTAATAAAAACATCATGCCATGACGGCTGAGACAGGAAGTCGCTGGCTTCTGCAGGTTCACGGACATACTCTGTCCATGACTCAACTACATTCCTCCAGAAAGTATTTACCACAAAAGAGGAAGGCAAGACTGATAATGATTTTTTGTTTAGTAACCAAACATCTTCCCAGTAAAGATAATCACAAAGCTAGAGCCTTTTCCAGTCTGCCTAGCAATTTACGTCCCTTATTTTTTAATCCAGGAGATCTTTAAAGCCATATAACGAATGATCGAATATCGGTCATCTTCAGCTCCCCCATCATTTATATCATTAATAAGTATTTTCTTAGCTACTTTATCAACCTTTCCGCCCCAAATAAAGGAGTAAAAAAGTGTTTGTAATTCTTTAAAAAAAATTCATTTGGAGTAGGAAGTGTGGTAAATAAATGAAGGAATTTGGATACTGCGAGTGACTTGATTACCTGTATTTTGCCTATGCTGCTCAGAAGTCTCCAGGACCATGAGTCTAAAAGCTGTCTGACCTCATCTAGCTTTTTTTTTGTAATTGTGCTCCGCTAATCGCGGGGTTTCAATAAAAAAACGTTAACCTAGGATGTCCAAAGGTTAATTAAAAACCCATGCTAAATTTTTCTCAGGAAGTAGTATGTCTTTTGAGAATCGCTTGCTACACAACCATACAGCCTTAGTTTTTTCTACATTAACCTTCAGACCGGAACAGTCTCCAAAGAATTATAAGGTATCTAGGCATAAAGAGAACGAGGTTTGGGTTCCATCTAAGGGGAAAAAGGTGTCATCCGCGTACTGTCCAAGCAAAAATTTCTCATTATTAATAGTAATTCCCTTAATTTGACTGTTTTGTTTTATTGCATCTGCGAGGAGTTCAGCGCAAATAAAGAAAAGGTATGATGACAGGGGATCTACCTGTCTAACACCTCTCCAGACCAAAACAGAATTATACAGAATGGAGCTATTAATATTTTTGTAAAAGGTTTTAACCCACTGTTTTATAAACTCTCCGAAATTTAAAAAAACTTTAAGTTCCATTCCACCGAATCGAACGCTTTCTCAAAATCAGTTAATAGTAGTAAGCCCCCTTGGTTATTACAATTTAGTTTATCTATAGTATCGTAAATCAGCCTAGTATGTATTTTCGGCTATAGACCTTTGGGTGTGTGATATGATGGTTGGGAGAACCTTCTTAATACGATTAGCGATGACAGCTGAAGCTATTTTATAATAGATATAAATTATATCTTGTAATCATCTGTAGTAACTATACTTTTCTTTCTATGTTAATTTTATGTCAATAGTGTGAAATAAAATGAACCAAATGAACCATGAACCAAGCCCCAAGTACAGAGATCGGCCTCCAATTTTTTAAATAAAACTTTGACTTGTTTGGTTTAGGTAAAGTTGCTAGGAACGCACTTCTCTGAGTGACCGACATTTCACCAGAGCTATAGGAGAAATTACTTGACCGCACTTAAAATAGTGGCCAAGTTCCTTACGAAAATTTTTTTATAAAATTCCACCGTAAAACCATCCATCCCAGGCCTTTTTCCGTCACCCATAACCTTAACGGCGTAACATTCATTAGCAGAAATGTCACCCTCGCAAGAGTCTCTTTCTAGAGAAGTCAACTTCGGCCTTATGTTATCTTAATTTAAGAAGGTGGAAAAATGATCTGCCCTAAGTTGAGTTTTCCTAGAGGTGTAAAGCCTTTCATAAAAACGCTCTTGTTCCTTAATTATATCCTTTTGGTCTGTGATTTCGGAAGCATCCTCCAAAACAAGCTTTGGAATTAATTTGTTTGTGTAATGTCTTCTTTCTTTTTAGAAAGTGAGTATTTAGTGCTTTTTTCTCCTTTTGTTATCCAATTAGCTTTAGATCTCATAGTTATACCGTGCATTTTATGCTCTCTCAGTTCTTGTAACTCATTTTGTTTTTGGGCAAGTTTACTTTTGGTTTTTTCACATGGAGATAGATTTAAACTCTGTTGAAGGACATTAATTTCGTTTTCTAGAAAATATTCAGTCTTTATTTTGCTCTTTTTTCTTCCATACTGCATAAGAAATAGTTTTACCACGAATCTGGAGCTTAAGTGTTTCAAATAATAGTTGGTCATTAATGGAAAAAGTGAGAGACTGTGGATGCTCTAAATCACCGTTAATTTTGTATTCTTCTACCGTCTCATTGACACAATCTTTGACAAGTGTGACATACGCCGGATCCGACAACAAAGAATTGTTGAATTTCCAGAACCCTCTGCCCCTCTCCTGATGTGTGAAAATCATATTCATAACTACTGAGTGATCCGTGCGATAGCCAGCACTAGTTTGGATTGACTCAGACCTGTCAAGTCAGTAGATACGAGAAAATAGTCAAGTCTTGCTTGCTTGCTTTAAATTACTGTACGCACTCCACGTATAACAACATCCAGATGGTTCCTGAACTCTATACACATCTTCCAGCTCAAAAGTATTAATTAACCCCAAAAAACATTTTTGGGCATTCGGGTTGTTTTCCTTTAAATAATTACTCGTGTCTTTTTGGTAATTTAACACCACGTTGCAGTCCTCGCATAATATAAGAGGTTCATTAGACAGATCCCGGTTGATAAGATTTTCTTTCAAAAAATTCAGGCGAGTCCGTGTTTGGACCATACAGAGCAACCAAAGTACAACCTTGCTGAAATATGGAAATGTCTAAGACGATATATCTGCCTTGTTGATCGCAAATTACATTATTGTGCAACACATATTCAAATGTATTGTTTAAATAGAATAATAGAGTGAATTCGTATAACCCGTTCCTTATATGCTAATGAGACTCACTTAATGGTAGTGAGAAAAACAATTAAGAAAGCACGCAAACTGTTCTCCATAAAAATTCTCAAACAACCGACGCTGCAAAAGGAAATGATTTTCGTCTGGCGGTGGTACCTGTAAAGTCACGAACATCAGCAAAATGGCAAGAATATTCAAAAGTACCACGCGTATTTCGTGCACCTCCATGGTCTTTTCCCTGACAGACAATACTCTGGCTCAGATTTTAAACAGTCCAGTGCATTCCAGAGTGAAAACTATCTCGTGCGTGCCCAAAATGGTTATTAGAATATTATGCGCCTCATTAGTATATAAAAAAACGGGTTACACGAATTCACTCTAATGACCCCACAACTTTTGCTATCCAAGCCGCTAAAAAAGACCTCATAGCCCCATTGGGATTCCCACCTTGCTTGTTCTCTTTTACTATTTTGCATATGTGCCTCCAATAGGTGGTTTGCAGCCAATCTCTAGAGACACAGATAACAATGGTGAAAGGAACAAATGCTGGTGGACAAGTAAAAGGAGCTAATGAGAGATCTATTGTTTACGTCCACCAGCATGGCAGCGACGACGTAACGTGCAAACCACCTATATATGTCAATTTTGTTTTTTTTTGCCGAAGCCAATTAAAGACGTCTTTTCGTCTGCCAAACCTTTTCAATTTAATGTGCCGATCTTTAATCGGTTGATTGTGTCACCACTGAATTTATATGCTATGAGTTGCTAATCCTGAATAACTTATTTAAACTCTAAAAAGGTTGGGAGCGATTTCCGGGCGACAAAGCATGCAGAAACTAGTATAGATATGTATTTGCATTCGTAAGTAGAAAACTGATGATAGTGACTTATTCATCAATAAAATAGGAAACAAAAAACTAAACAAGCACAACAAATAGCGTCCCGCTAGCGATTTCAGCCTCAGGCGTATAGGAACGATGTTCTGTGCTGGACTCACGCGAACCAGAATCAAAGGCTCCTGTGAGCTAGCTCATGGATGCATCTTGCTACACTAATTGCGACCTGCATTTGACAAGTAATGCAACCTCTTTCCCAGAGTCTATCAAACTTATTATTGTGATGGATGTATTCTCGCGCTTGACGCAACCTCCCATCAAAGAGAGCGTTGTATGACACCCCGAAAAACTTATGACCTCAAGAAATCTGCCGCTATGTTACAGCATTGTAACTCTTTTTTTACCACAATATTGAACTACTTTCAAAAATAATTTAAGTTACTGATCGTTTATTTAAGCCAAAGGATGTATATTTTCTGAACAAGATCGGTGTTTTGGCGGCTAGATTTCAGAATACCACGGCCATTTCATTTATATATATATATATAAAATGTGTGAAATTGTCTCCTAGGACCTTACCATAAAAATAAGGCCACACTGTGTATGTGTTGTACAGTAAGAACATGTGTCAACCCAGTGTGGTTGGTTCAGTGGCCTAGTGGTTAAGGCATCCGACCGGTAATCTGGAGACCCAGGTTCGATTCCTGGCTGAGCCACATTTTCACTTAATTACTTAGTTGTTGATTTCTGTTCCCAAATTAACCTTGTCTGTTTGTATTTCTCAGAAATCGCTAATGAATCGCCATCCAAACGGGAATAGGCTGGTGATCCTAAATAATTAAGGCAAGCAGTTGCTAATATATCCCCTCCCTACCTTACTGTACTATATATATATATATATATATATATATATATATATATATATATATATATATATATATATAAACTTGTTACTTATATAGCGCAAAATTAATTAAAAATATATGATCTAATGCGCTTTACAATTGATAAAAATCATTAAAAATTAAATTAACTATGCTAAAAATGTAAAACTATATCTAGAGTGCTAATTATATTATAATTACAGAAATAAAAATCACATCACACAGAAATATAAAATCTAAACATTAATAAAATACGCTTGCCTAAAAAGATGCGTTTTGAGCTCTCTCTTAAATATGATAATATTATCCATAGCCCTAAGGCTACCATTACCATTGAAGCTATTTCAGACATTTCAGAAGTTTGCGATCTTGTCTTCGATAAGAATCCAATAAGTGCCTTTCTCAAAAATCGATCATATTTTTCTCCCAAAACAAATGTTTTGCATGTCTAAATACGGGTATTTTGGTAGAAAAGCTCTGCTGGTTACTTTGTTTATGTTTGATTCACTGTAGCGATTGCGATGTGAATGTATGTTGCGTCAAACATAAGATCTAAGCTAGCTTTAACCTAATATGCAACAACACGCAGTACTCATCACGCGATGGGGGATTCAATTCATTGTTGAATGTTCCAATCCTTTGTTCAAACGAATTAGTTGCTTTTGGTCCTTGTCTAAAGCTCCTGAGGATAGGGAATGTCTTATTTCCTTGCTTAAAGTCGCAGGAAATTTATTTCCAAACACTCGATGGCCATAGCATGCCTTTTTTGTTATATAAACATATGCTTTCGTTGTTGTTTTCTCTCTGATCTCTTGTCTTGAACTCCAACCGTGCCCTTCAGTGCTAGTGGTATCGAAATAACTTGCTTTGATCATTAATACATTCATTCCTCCCTGCTGCATTCTTCCTCCGGGTAACAAGAAAATCGTCGATAGGAACAGCAATTTCATCATCGCTATTAAGATATCAGCGTGCAAATTTCGTCGATTTCCATCTTCAGTTCTCGCAGCTTGTGTACTTAATCGTATTAGCTTTCCACTTTCCAACTCCACAAAAGTATATTCAAGAGGATAGGACGAAAAATCATCCGCTTTTCAATCTTTTTTAGTCTCACATGCTTTGATCGACGCCATTCATATTAGCTCATATTCACTTCATGATACTTAAACAGTCGAGCAAGAATCTACACATTTCTCCTACCCCCTGAAACTTGCAAACCTTGAGCCAAGAGGACTCTGGGGACAAATACAATACTTACCAGGGAAGGGACAGAAGAAATGTTTCATCCAAGTTTAATGAATAAATTAATCAGAATCGAGTGAGTGAGTGAGTGAGTGAGTGAGTGACATCGAGTGCCTCCTATACCTCATGGCATGACTACGTCATCCATGAGCTAAAAACGTAAACCAAATATTTATAGCGAAATAATTATGCCGATCTAGGAATTAAATCTTAAAAAGGCAAAGACTTAGCCTGTTTCCATAGTTCCTCCCTATGCTTGAACCTGCCCAGCCACGACTAGCTGGATGAAGGGAGCTGTAGATACTTTTGCTTTAATTTCGCCTTCTTTTGTTGCTGAGGGGGTAGCTCTCTTTTCTTTTTGAGTAATCGGCCTCTAAGTTTGGAAAGCTCTGGTAGCAGATCGACCATAACTCCGTAACCCGACCCCTTTGGAAGTTTCTTGGCTAGACTGAGGATGTAATCTCGCTGTCGTAAATCGACAAACCTGACAATTAACGACGCCTTAAGCTTGGACACGTCGCGGCTTCCTCGAATTCTGTGACAGGCAGCGATATTGATATTTTTCACATCAATAGGATCCATCTTGAGTGTAGTGTTGAAAAATTCTTGAACTTTTTGTCTTGAAACGTCAGAAGATTCTTTTAATTCCCTAGTAATACCATGGACGATGAGATTCCATTTCCTTCCCCACAGATTGAAGGCAAGAGGTTCGTCACACAAGGCCATGTTGTGCTTTTCAGCTTCTTCTATTATCGCGGGTATCGCACTTTCTTTCATCTCCAACTGCTCGGTTTCAAAGTGAGACATCGCCTTCTCCAATTCCACGACTCGGTCGGTTGTTTCCTTGAGTTTTTCACGAAACTGGAAGAATTCTGCTGCTACATTCGCGTGAAGTTTCGCGAAGCATTTCCAGATGTCCCTCATGTCTAACCCACCAAAAAGCTTTTGCAATGTTCTTCGCGGTACGGGTTTTCTTGGCGAATCAGTTTCTCACACACTCCGGAGAGTGGAGAAGATTACTCACACCTCATACTCAAACCCCATTTCGGTTAGAAGTTCCACGAGGCGAAATTTCTCTACTTCGGCCTCGTAGATATTTTCCGTACAAACGCTTCGCTTGAAATCCCCGTAATTAACAAGAAAATTGCAACCACAAACACCTCAGAAATCGTTACAGACAGACTTTCTTTGTTGTTTCTGCTTCCCACGAAACAACATAAACAAGTGAGGGTTTTTCATTAATTTTTTTTGCTGTAACATCTCCCGCAGTTTATCGATGACAGAAGCAAGTGACAGGAACACAAGAGAAGGAATCTCACTGGTTTCCGCGGTTGTTCCTAAAACGCGGAGTGCGGAGTGCGGAGTGCGGAGTACGGAGTGCGGAGTGAGGAGTGCGGAGTCATCAAAACGAAAAATGGGAAATGGCAAAAATGGGAAAAAGAAGAAATATTAAAAACAGACGAAATAAAAATGATATAAATACAAACGAGTACAAAAATCCCATACAAATACAAATAAAATATAATTATAAAGAGGAAATTGAATATTTTTCTCTGACAACAACCCAATGATAATGAAAATCAATAAAAACGAGAACATTTTGTGATCCGTAATGAGTACAAGGTTTTTCTGGGTTATTCTTTTTTTTTTTTTCCAGAGTTTTAATTATATTTCATTTCTGATGCACTGTTTATCACAACTTGAGTTCGTAGCGATAGTTATCTGCGCAGTACATGACATAAAATTCTTACAAGCAAAATGCAGCAGAGCCAATCAGAAGTAGATGTTCCCACGATGTTGATTTCACGCACGAAGATTAGCACATAATAATTAATAAGGCACTTGGCGATTTATAATGGTAATTGAACTGAGTGGAGTGCAATTTGTATATGTAATAGGACTACTTGCTGTCCAGTTTGGAAATAATTGGATGAAAAAAATTGGCA
Source organism: Pachyseris speciosa (assembly GCA_016490735.1). Lineage (NCBI taxonomy): Eukaryota > Metazoa > Cnidaria > Anthozoa > Scleractinia > Pachyseridae > Pachyseris > Pachyseris speciosa. The sequence continues at coordinate 300,156 of JAEMWC010000314.1, read as the reverse complement.
GCCAAAATTGGACGAGGCCGTAGGCCGAGTCCAATTTGGCTGTCAGAGGAATTTTTTGAATCCAATTATTTCCAAAAATTGGACAAGCATGTAGTCCTCTTACTTATTAATTATATAGCTTGTCAGATTAATTTGGCATTGCCCAAACAAATATTATCCTTATTTAAGAAAGGCAAACTAAAATATTTTGAATTATTTTAATTTCTAAAATATAAATTACAGAACAGAATGCTGTAATCACAAAAAAGCAATAAATTTCAGAACAGTAACAGAAGAAAGCAAAGCACTGTTTTAATGGTAATAATAATATTTTCAAAATATTCAATAATGACATTAAGAATATAATAAAGTGAGTACCTACTTCACTGAAAGCATGAGAGGCATTTTTTCGCAAATTCGCGATCTCGCAAAATACTGTAATTTCTGTCACAGTTCTTCAAATGACGGTCCAACGAGCACTGCATAACAGCCAAGCTTTTTGGCTCATATTTGTCCCCGTCTTTTTTTCTAATTTCCGCAAAGAAACGGCAAAGAGTTCCATCCAGCTCATTGCGAGGGATGTCTTCAAACTTTCTTCTTTCGTTACGCTGTACTTTCCACTCGTTGGAAACGTTCAGCCAAGTTTTTGTACTTTTGGAGGTGTTTTAGTTTTGGTTTTTGCCTCTCAGATTAGCAAGGTCTTATTCTTACAGCGTAGGGAATCTTTCATTTGCGGTGTTATCGCTTAAAAGGTCATGAGAAATAGAAAAGTTTGGCAAATCTGCGTTGCTTAATTTTCGGCCAGTGTTCAACAACAAGACACAGCAACAAGACGTCCTGTTTACCGCGCTGACGCAATGCTTTAAGCTGATTGGCTACTTTCCCTTACCTATTGTATTTTCTTGGATTTGATTGGCTCATACAAGCTGTCCTATTTTTCTTAAATTGGACAGTTTGCAATTTTCAATAGGAAAGCCCTATCTAAAACTATCCATTAATTGGACAGTTTATGAAAATTACAGGATAATAGCTATGCTGACAATATCGGATTAACTACCAGCTATATAATTAGGTCTGAAATCATACGCGTGATTTCAAAATCGAACGAGCGCGGAGCGCGAGTTTGATTTGAAATCGCAAGTATGATTTCAGACCAAAATTGCATGACACGAAGTTCAATTACCACTTTATTAAACCCATTTTGAAATCACACAGTTTTTTGTCAATATTAATATTTGTTTATCCATGAAATTTGATAGGTCAGTATTATTTCACTTTCATTTTGATGAGTTACAGAAAGGATGCGATTTAGAGTAAAAAATGGTGCAATTTGGGAATAAATTGCCCTGTTGAGAGCCAATCAGATTGTAAGTAATAAATTTTGAAACATCACAGCATCTCACTTCGTTTGTTTTCGCTTAAAACATCCTTTGCTGGGTCTGTTATCACTTACTACTGCTTAAAATGCACAATTAGGAGAAATTATGGCTTGTATTACTGAAGAAATAGTTTTGTTGATGAACGCAATGATTTTAGACCGTGACTTCTTATATCTTGTCATTCATGCTGTAATATAATCGACACTTGATTATCCACTGTAGCGAAGGGAATAGTGATGAGTCACACTTAACCGAAAACATACCTTTGATTTGGCGATGAATTCACTGATGGCGAGTGATGCGAAGAACTAAGAGAAGCGAAAGTAGAGAGAATTATTATTTGTGTGTGTACTAAATATGTTTTTTATGACTCGATATTGAGCGATGTAATTATAGTTGAGGGATAATCTTACAAAGAGACTTACCTTTCTTCGCCGCTTATCACCAGTGGATGTTCCTTATCTAGGGTTAAGACAATAATTAATATTCATTTTAATCGTCATTTTAAACGAAGCTAAAGGAAGCCTTCAAAGGAAAAGCAGTGTTCAATAACATATCAATCAACTAACCTTGACCAGTGTCAGACATGGCTGGCTAAACAGTAAACGCGCTCGTGACGTGGTCAAGTAACGACGGCACGAGATGCAGTAAATCAAGTTGCTGGACTGACAGCTGAAATGTTCTATCAAGATCAAAGAACATTTCAGCTGTCAGTCCAGCAACTTGATTTACTGCATCTCATGCCGTCGTTGTTCAGCCCTCTACATCGGGGAAACCGGTCGAACCCTCCGAGAACGTTTCGGAGAACACCTCAGAAGCATTGAGAACAAATCTACCGGTTTTCCTGTTGCTGAGCACTTTAATGGATTGAACCACGCTTTGTCTGACGCTGAGATTCGTGGTATCAAGCTTTGCTCCGGCAATAACATCCACCGGAAACGCTTGGAAATGCGATTTATCTTCAAGATGGGAACTACCCGACCACGCGGCCTGAACATTAACTTTTCTTTCCTTTGAGACTTACACGCGCGCGCACAAATTATTGCGTGTGCTTTTTTAAAAATCAACCGTTGTCTCTCCTCACGCATTGGTTGTTGTCGTGCGCAACTTTAAATCGTTTTCCCACCACTGATGAAGGGCTAAGCCCGAAACGTATGGTTTTTCTTTCAAACTACTTTTTGGCACTTCACTACCTTTTGTTTTTAACACTTTCAGCTACATTTTGCTTGCAAGAATTTTATCGTCACGAACGCAAGTTGTGACAAACAGTGCATCAGAAATGAAATAAATAATTAAAACTCTGGAAAAAAGAATAACCCACAGAAACGTCGTACTCATTACGGATCACAAAATGCTCTCGTTTTTATCGATTTTCATTTATTTCTTATTCCAATTATTTTGGGTTGTTGTCAGAGAAAAATATTCAATTTCCTCTTTATTATTATATTTTATTTGTATTTATATGGAATTTTTGTACTCGTTTGTATTTATATCATTTTTATTTCGTCTGTTTTTAATATTTCTTCTTTTTCCCTTTTTTTCTTTTTGATGACTCCGCACTCCGCACTCCGCACTCAACACTCAACACTCCGCACTCCGCGTTTTAGGAACAACCGGTTTCCGCTCCTCTCGCGTCGCGTCTCCTCGCTCCATAATCCATCACCGAAATTAGAGACTACTCGCAGTCTACAATCACAACAATTGAAACGATCATATGGAAACCAGCCTGAACTTTTTTTCAGCGATCGCAGCGATCATATGGCGAGAACCGGTCTTTCAGGCGGGGTGACACTGTCGTGCTATTTTATCATCACTTTTAAAAACTAACATAACTTCACATCAGTGGAAGCCAAAACCGATGCTATGGTCTTGTTACCAAAGAATCGATACTGCAACGAAACTGTTTACTGTCGTCCATTGCAGCAGATCGCATAGATGGAACCATAGTTAGTAGCTACTGAGCGATGATGGAACTTGTTTTTCAAGTTCGAAAACTGTGTTATCATAGTTTTCTCTCTCTGCTATGTGTCATTTTGAAATTTCCTGTGTAGTGCCGGCAAGAGTTGCAAGTCCTAAGCAGCTGTTTTTAGTCATTCATATGGGCCTTTCATCAGTTAAAGCTCTGTTGTTCCCATGTTTGGATTCCAGTGAAATATAATGAGCCAACAATATATCCCTGAGTTTATGAAATGTCACTGAATTACGTGTCGTATACTCCAAAACCCACTCTGCAAACTGGAGATTTCTGCTGTCACTATTCGACTGTTGTTGATGCGATAGCACCATTTAGTCCATTGCGATACAGCTCTTCACATTGGCGAGGTATGTGTCACGAACGGAGGTCAGTGTGATGAAATAAAGTCATTGCGTGACCCAATTGTTTCTAATTGTTCATCCCAAAAATATCGCTTTCCTTAAAGGTCAAATGAACCAAAATTTCGAAACCTTTTCTTCGTGTCATTTCAAAGTGAACAAACACTTAAAAGGACTACTTGAATACAAAATCACGTAGAAATTGTCCTATCTGAGCTTTTAAGAGAGCAAAACAACTGGGAGTACGGAAATATCCGAAGAACAAACGAAAACGTTTCTGAAATGGCCGCGCGCTTGACATGGAAGGAATGGAAACAAGCACTTGTTGCTGTGACGTCACTATTGGCGAGTAGATGAGGAGCTCGATCAATGCTGTAAGTATTCTTTGCGATCTGTCGTAAAGCTCTTCGTTTTAACCTTTCGTTCTCTCTTCGAAAAAGGCCGAGGAAGTCGAACATGTGGTTTTTAACGTAGAGCCGTACTAGTATGAACCAATTAATGGCAACGGAATCGTATGCTGGAACGTCCTATGACTCGTCCGAGTGCAAAGAATACCGGCGATGTAAACAAGTACCGAATCGGTCAAGTGGATTGGTGAGCGTTTGTTTACTCAATATACTGTAAAAGGTCGCCTTAGAATGGTCAATAAATACGTTGGAATCGCCTTTGAAGCATTTGTTTTGTTCTCTGTGGTGTTTAATTGTATTTTCGATGTATACTGTGCAGCCATACTTCCATGCACTGCTGTTGTTTTGATCCGCGTTTCTCCTTTATTAATATTCACCATACTATGAAAAGGTCGCCGTAGAATTACAACTTCATGCTGTTCGCTTTCATTTCACGCATTTTATCTGCTCCCTGTGTTTTTTCGTACATTTTCACTGTTTATTGTTATGCAATTTTCCATGCAGCTGTTTTCATTCCGATGACACTGCGTGAACAATCCCAAAGGCTAGATAACATGTACAGTCATTGAAACAGGGGTATCCGTGTAATTGACAAAATGCCAGTAATTAAGTCTTATACACTTTTTTAATGAAATGTTTACTTTTCTTTACAATCTTGACTTGAGATTAAAATGCGGGTGCATTTGTGGAAACTGTGTGCCCATGCAAACTTTGCAGGAAAGTGTCTGTTGTCGTGAAATCTAAGCAATGAAGTCATCTGATAAGATACCACATTCCAGGTCCTGTCTTACTGAGAATGAGAATTTTACTGCTGTGTGCACAAATGCAGCTGTTATTTAGATAACTTATAACCAGTATCTAGAGAATGAAGGCCCGATTGATAGTGAGCCACTAAATGGGTATGTATATGTATGCGTGTAAACATTGTCATATTTTTTGTCAGCCCATCACCAACATAAGTATGTGTCTCTGGAAAAAGTTTCTGATTTTAGGTGATGCATGAATTATGTGGGATTGTTGTAAGGAGGTCACCTACAGTTGGTTTATGTCAGTATCAAAATGGCAAGGGAAAGAGCATAGTCATAATGTGGTCTAGAAATGAGCAAGCTAGTGAATGGGTGGGCTGCACACTGAGGCTAAACATCTGATCTCATGGCCATTACCAACCTCCCTGAAAGTTTTCCATTTGGTATATATTCTTTTATTATACCTTTATGTATCATTTCACTACTTTCAATAACTTGCATGATGTGCATTTAACATAATTCACTGTCCCATAAACTCCATCCAATCTAGATGTGGTTACTCGTACCATTTGTACAGATACATATATTTTCATACCACCAAAACTGCTGCCAAAACAAATCAAGTATTCCTTTAGGATAAAAACACTTAGATGATAAATTATTATGTCCTTTGACTGTAAAATGAAATATTATATACCTCCAGAGGGTATATAACTCATGCCACTAAGAATTTTATGAACCAAATGAGGATAAAGTTTGTGAAAATTTTGTCACCCAAGGTTTCAGAGTATGTTTTTCCTCTTTTCTGTCAGTACATACAGATATGTTGCCAAAAGGCAATATACCTATTGGATACATGAGAAGCTGTCATTGTGTTTGGTAAAAACAAATAGAGAGAGGTTTCCACATAAATATACCGTAGTTTTTCGGTTATAACGCGCACTCGGCTATAAAACGCACCCCCAACTCAGCAACATTTGGTACAAAGACGCACCATAAACTGAAAGTAACTTTAGAAGGAAATACACGTGGAGCGAGAACGAAGTTGTAGTAAACAAGAACAAAAATCCGTGCATAAATATACAGCCAAAAAAGTAGAGGGAACACATTTTATCAAGTTTATTTACTTGTGACCTACGAAATAACCAAATGTTTGTAAACAAAGCAAGAACGTTGCATCCTGATTCGATTCAAGCGAAATTGTCACATGCGCGAGCGAATAAAACTAAAGCTGATTCACTTGATTATTCAGTAGCGTAAATTGTCAAACAATAGCGACGGGAACGCTCGAGGTAACTGACCACAAATGTCCGTGCACAAAAATGGATGGATGGACGAAGGTTTGTTTAATTTCTTTAGAACAAAAAACAGTTTACATTTCTCGCAATGGAAGTGTTTGCGATGTTAGCACTACAGAGCACGCCCGATATGCAAAAACGGCTTTGTTTTGAAAATATTCGCGATGTTCTTTTATCTCGCATTACCAGTTTTGAACAAGTTGAATTGAAGTTCTGCTTGCCGATATATCGTAAACTAAGGCGACAAAATTAATTTTCAATTTGGAGCAATTGCCTAGCTTTCGGCTTAAATCTGAGACAACTTGTTCCTGTGAGGTACAACTCCCATCTAGGTTAGCATAGGAAGAGGTCACACAGTTACCCCGCTTTCTAGAATATTATTATCCAACCACTAATGCACATGTCACCGGCTTCCCCGTGGGGTCGACCCCCGGGCTAACCAGGGGGATTGTAAAATCAGTCAAGCAAACTTGAGGAATTTCCCCGGGGGGTCAGGAATCTCTCAAGACAAAGTCCCCTGGGTTAGGTGTCTCTCAGCTGAAAATTCCCGTGACATCCTTTTCAAACTTGTGAATTCCCCCACCCCCTAATCTTTGAACGTAGAACAATGTCAAGATTTTCCCCTACCCTCGGGCAAAGAATCCCGTCCATCTCTTTGTATTCCCCCACATATCTCCCTGGTAGGCCCGGGGGTCGACCCCACGGGGAAGCCGATGACATGTGCATAAGATCATCCTCCTCGAATGTAAACAAGCGTTTCCTTTGCCGAAAGGATGCGCAATAAAAGGCTCTGGCCAAATACATTTACGGCTACTGTACATACGTAAATAGGCCCTTTGCAGCTGGGGTCACGTGACCACATTTTACCTAGAAAACTTTTATATTATAGGCTATAACTTAAAGAATGCCAGAAATGGAAAGAGCGCATCGAAAATACCAATATGGCCAAGTTTGAGCCCCCTGGAATGAAAGAGTAAGTTTATACGACAGTTTGAATTTTCGGAAAATTTAGAAGTTTTGTATGGGAAATGTTGCTGGTGAGCAAGGTCTTGCTCTCCAGCAACATTTTCCATACAAATCTTCTTGTTCTTTTAAAACTTCAGACTGTCATAAAATCTCATCTTTTAATGATGGGGGCCTCAAATTTGGCCATTTTGATATTCCCGACATGCTTTTTCCATTTCTGGCATTTGTTAAGCTATAGCCCATAATTTTATGAAAAGTAGGTCACGTGATGGCTTAGCTGCAAAGAGCCTATTCGATTTGTACGCCACTGATAAGGTTGTCAATGGTTTGCACTGACGTCTCAGCTCTTCACATCCCAGCAAACTTAATACAAGATCGAATTACGACAGAGAGCAGAAGGATCACTCTACATCCAGCTATTTCAAACAAGATGGAAAATGTCTACTTCCAACTTTCTGCGTTTTGCAAACGCTGAACGAAAAGATTAGGAATTGCCGCTTGAAGTCGTCCCTTCATTCGGCGGGCTAGAATTGTTGTCGGTGTTGCTTCTTTTCTGGCCAATTTTTGTTTCGGATTCCACGTTTTTATTCTTGAAAAAAGTTGGCACGGCATCGTCTTTCAAGTCAGTCCTCATGGCTTTAAAGCTGGAACGAACAAACTCCTTGCCACGAGATTTTGTTTGAAGCTGTGTGGTGTGAAATGGAAAATGGTCTGCACAAGCGATTCCCTCTTCAGTCTTATGAGCCATTCCTTCGGTAGTTTTGGGTCATGAAGAAACTTGAAAATACTTACTTTACACTTGGAATTGTTGCTGCAGTTTATTGCAGCACAAAACACAATGCTTTCCGCTAAGAAAACGACACTAATTTCAAGACTCACTTGTAGTTTTTAATGTTCCCGCAAATTTTTCAGCTCGCCAACAGTGACGTCACGACTGTTAATTCCGACAAATTCCCGACAATTGACCCGACAGCTCTACGAATACGAAAGCCAAAACGAAGCACTTGTCAGCCTCCAATATCTCTGGGATACAATTCCCGATTACTCTGAAACTCCAGAATACGTTTATTTCTTACTTAAGCTACAAAATTCAATAAAAATTGACTTCAGAAAAAAACTTTGAAATTTCGGTTCATTTGACCTTTAAGCCTATTTTGCACTATCAAATGTACATTTCACACCTATGAATACTTTGTGCGGTTGTACTTTTCCTCAAATGATGATGTCCAGTCAGCCATCCATTCTGTCAATATATATAGACCTATATAATGTCATCCATGATTTCGGAAGCAAAGAAAGTTGTACAGTTTGCTAATTCCGCATGCTGAAAATTACTTTCTCCTCCAATTTTTTGTATCGAATGCAGTTTCTTGTCAAGTGGTGAAAGTGCAATGTTGACCGTTCTCATTGTGTCAGTTGAGCCCGTATTCATCATCGTATTTTCCCTTGCCAATAAATAGCAGAGAGCCACGACAGCGAAGGGATTTTTGGAGTCCACAATAATACCCATATTATTTCTCGCGGTAAGAGAATATTTCCCATGTAACTAATCGAACTTCTTTTAAAAGGATCTGATTTAACAATAATTAACGGCAGAAGCAGTTTACTGGAGTTCGTGTATCGGACCTTTTCGCCAGTTTCTCAGTCATACAGTGTACGAGACGTTTTTGAAATTTCCTGTGTAGTGCCGGCAAGAGTTGCAAGTTCTAAGCAGCTGTTTTTAGTCACTCATATGGGCCTTTCATCAGTTAAAGCTCTGTTGTTCCCATGTTTAGATTCCAGTGAAATATAATGAGCCAACAATATATCCCTGAGTTTATGAAATGTCACTGAATTACGTGTCGTATACTCCAAAACCCACTTTGCAAACTGGAGATTTCTGCCGTTACTACTCGACTGTTGTTTGTCCGATCATCTGCTGGGGAAAGCGTGAGGTCATTTGTCTTAAAAAAAGCATTACTGATAAACGTGAAACGGAAGTGACGGCCGTGTATCGGACCTTTTCGCCAGTTTCTCTGTCATACAATGTTGGACGAAACTACTTGAGAAAATAGTCCTCCTGGGGCCAAAACAAAATCCTTCTGCAATATGTGTTAGTCAACAATATCCCTAAAGTAGCTTCCCTTCCCCCCTCCCCCTTTTCAATGTTGAAGTTGGGAAGCCACCATTGTCAGGGAAACGGTTAGGAGGTACAGACAACATTGAATTGGGGGGAGGGGGATTTGAAACTCAATTGATCACTGTGTGCTCGTACAAAAGCTTCTAAGATCAATTTTCTCAACAGTTTTGTCCAAGATGTTAGATGTTTTTAATAAACGCTTTATCTATCAGTGTTACCTTGTGCGGTTTGAATTGGGGGAAATTCGTATGATCGATCGTTGGGTCGGTTGTGTTCGATTTATTAAGAAGCCATCTAAACACTAATCCCCACCAACTGAGAACTAGAAACTCTGCGTGCCGAGAATATACATTCTTCGGATCCTAATCTTTGGGATTCTTAAAGCTTACCGATGAAGGATAATTAACAAGACGCTCTATGAGCGTTTACTTGGTATACCTCGTGATGCAGAAGTCGAAGTCGGACGCACGCTTTCTGATTCTCGAAAAAGTTCACACTAGGCCTTTCTGCTTACGTACGAACAAACCGTGTAAAACTGTTTTAAGAGTTGCCATCGGGAGTGATTACCAAACGCAAATAGATCTGTGGTAATATTGCTTATCTCCTACTGTACCGCTCAAAAGTAATTTGGTAATCGCGTCGCGTTTCCTCCGCGATGCGAATCGCGTAGCCCGCTTCCGTCGCGATTCGCGTCGCGCATGAATCACTGAAGAGAAAAATTTTGAGAACAACAACAAAAAACGGTAAAAAACGAGAAGATTATTCAAAGAGTTTGTATTTGGCTTACATGATAAATTTTGAAAACAACTGGCGTTCTATTGTGCATTGGCCAATCAAAACACCGCAACGTCTTTTCCATTGTGCATTTTGTTTCACAGGAAAAAAAGAAAAGACCGGATATCCAAGTAACTAAGGATAACAGTAACAAATATGGTACTGATGTCATGGCCAGAAGAGTTACGATCTACAGAGACGCAGTTTTCGAAAACAATGGGATTAGTTTTGTACTCCACCTATTTAATGAGTTTATACTCGTATACATGTTATACGGTACATTCAGTTGCTTGGAGCAGGTGGTTCTTTCCTGAATTAAGCTGTTTATCTTCGATGTTTCGATATCCAGATAACGAACGAAGGGTGGAAGAAGGAGTACTGGATAGGCGCAAAAGACTGGACATTTGGGAAGAATTGTATTCCTAAACTTCATGAACAATATATGGATCAGATCAACTGTAATCCCCTCAAAAGTCATTTCGTTGAAATGCTCCACGCCTGTCTTGGACTGTTAGCTTGCTCCATCCCTGCTAGGTTTGATTTTAAACTCTTATGGGGTTTCGGTTTCGGTGAATGGTCCATGGCACCAATACGTTTCAGTTGAATAGTCCAATTTCGAGTTTGCCATGACCGCTGAATAAAAGCACTGAGAACGCATTCATACAGGGTAAGCCTCGACCTAAGTAAAATATTCATAAATACCTGCGGGAAGGTGCCACAAATTTGATAATGAAACAATGAACAGAGCTGTAAACAGGTCATCTTCTCGCTGGAATTTTTGAATACATTCACTTCAGATGGAGGCTAACCCTGTACAAATGCGTTCGCAGTGCTTTTATTCAGAGTTCTTGCACTCTTAAATAAGGTGTGTTTCGCTAGCACACCTTGTGAGTTTCCTAACACATCAAGGTGTGTAGTGGTGACACACCTTTTCACTGTTCTATTTCACGGTTTAAAGAAGCACACCAATGCGTGTAAGAAAACACTGAAGGTGTGTAATAATTACACACCTTCTGTGTTTATTAATAACACACTTTAAGATCAGTTTGAAGGCACACCACAAATTAATGAGATGCAAATGTTCTTCAACTGTAGAAATCTGCCAGAGCTGTCATAACACACCTTTAATGGCAACACACCTTGGCTATTTTAGTGCGTAATTAATTCAATATTTCCAATATTTTCTCAGGGGTGAACCTAACACATTTTCAGGTGTGCTTTAACAACTCATCCTAAATCACCTAACTTAAACTAAGACAATTTTTCTCCTCAGGCTCAGTAAATATTGTTGATTATCAAATTTCCAACCTCGGACAGTGCATTTCTAGCTTTCTGATTGGCTCACTAAATCTCGGTTATTATTATACCGTAGTTTGACCTTATATGGAAAATGATCACGCCAAGTGTTGTCACATCAACTTAATTCCGGTCGTTTTGTAAAATTAAAATAGAAATCAATAAAATTCAGCTGCAATTTCCAAGTATCCATTCCAAACGTTCAGAATTTGATCAGGCAATTTAATAAAGCAATTACGCCATTAGCGCATGTTGGATATGAGATTGTTTATAGCCAACTTGCTGCTATGTGCCTCGTTGGCTATTTACATACCTCTTACTTATGGCGTGTGATCCCCGCCAAAACTAGCTTACCTAATTTCTGGCTGTCCAACTTAATTGTGCTCTATCAATTTCGCATATATGCATATAAATTCTATCCTGTGACATCAAATTCGGTAACACCAAATTCTATCTCGTGACATCAAATTCGGTAACACCAAATTATATCTCACGACATCAAATTCGGAAAGACTGCATTATATTCTGTGACATCAAATTCCGTGATACCAAATTCTATCTTTATTCGGAAAGACCAAATTTTATCCCGTGACATCAAATTCGGAAAGACTAAATTATGTTCTGTGACATCAAATTCCGTGATACCAAATTCTATCTTACGACGTCAAAATTTTATCCCGTGATATCAAATTCGGTAACACCAAATTCTATCAAGCTACTTCAAATTTTGAAACAAAAAATTCTATCACTGCGCACACAGAAACGGAAATCCTGCAACTTCAAATCCTGGTACCCAGTACGGTCGAGCGTGGAAGCCTGGTTAAAAAGTACAGATAATTTATTTCCCGCGTAAAGATTGTTTATTCAACCTTCCTTATTTTAATATGGCGGAAGAAGGATCTTCGGCGAGTGGAAACAGTGATGGAAGGAACTTTTCAGCCGTCGTTTCCCTTTTGCGACAAGCAGAGTCGTTACTATCCAGTCAGGTCGACAGGAATGCAGCATCAGTTAGTTCTCCCAGTGTTGAAACCAGTGCAAATTCAATTTCAACTGATCGTTCGCTCGCAAACTTTCGGTCTTTGTTTGCCAGATACAGTGTTCCACCTTCGTCTCCTGCCGCTTCGTTAGGACAAGCAAGAGCGTCGTCAGCACCTCCTCCTAAGCGTAAGAAGACCAGTGTTCCTTTTGTTGTAAACGAAAGATGGACCCATGAATTCTTTTGTTTAGCTGACCATCTTCAGAACAAACAGCCTTCGAGGAATGAGAAATTCCAACTTCAAGGGGCTGGACTTGGACGGAAGAGTGTTGTCTTCCACCGTAAAGACCAAGCCTTAGCGTTCGTGGAAAAGCTGGAATCGGTTTATCCTAAGCTTAAGGAAGCAGGTGGCTTTGAAATTTTACGAAGCGGTCCATCCAATAAGGACCTCGTTGCGATAAACCCACAAGCGTCGGGTTATTCTGTACCTTTTCTCAAGGAATCATCTGGTATTGGACAGGCTCTTGCTTATATAAGGCCTTCACAAAGATCTCTGTCTTTGGAGCCCGAACAGCCGCATTTTAAGGTGAGCTTTTGAGCTTTCTATAACAGTATATAAGTAAATCAAGAAGAATTTTCTAGTGAATGATCCATGCAAGCTTTCTACTGAAGATCAAGACGGTCATAAAACCAGTTAAATATTGTAAAATTATGTTTATAGCTATAAAATGTGAACGACATTTTGTACACCAAGATATACATCATGGCCTGTCTCTTAAAGATATCTTTTTGAACTTGAATATTTAGTTACATGTCAGTTCAACAAATTAAGTAATCTTCAGTTAAATACATGCTTGTAGTATGACCTTACTCAAGAAAACCAAAGCATGTGTTTGCTTACGTGTCCAGGTTCTATGATCTGTATTCATTATTATTTCTAATTTATTTCTCCCTTGTTCGTCTGCTCAGTGCCCAAAAGTGGAATGCATCAAATGCAAATTTCAATTGCCAGTGACTGAAGTAAGGGAACATCAGCTGGTGTGCTCTGCAGCCCCCTCCTCAAGAGAAAATTTGGTAAGGTACTCTACACTGCACTATCAGTTACCTCTAAAAGTCACGAGCATGTCCTGATTATAAATGCTGTAATTGGGTATCAATTGTTGCATGATTCTTCATCCTAAACACCTTAAGTTTGGGAGAAAATTTTGTGAACTTTCACCCCAGAGAAACGAAAGGGTTGCTATTGTTTTATTTGAGTTGCCAAAATTTGATAAATGAGCACTTAATTCAAACTAGGAGTTCATATGGCTATTGGACTCCTAGTTTGACATTTCATCGGTATTTGTTTCCTGAAACACAGCTGTAGACTTAAGCCTTTTGTAAACCACTCTACCAACCAGTTTCTCAGCACTTTATATGCCAGGTTGCATGGTTGTCTGATGACATTCTCTTTTCATATTTCCTCCACTTTTCCAAACCGTTCAAGATTAGAATTTCTCTGGCTTTGTGAAAAATTATGCCTTTACAGCTTCTAATCACTGTTATTTTCTTTGCATTTTGTTAGGAACCCTCAGTATCTGAAGGTCCAGGAGTGGAGAAATGCAGTGAAAAAACTGGCAAGGAAAGGTGTGGTTTGAAAACTGGGCTTTTGACAGCTGGGCATTAGTTTATGAACCAAATTCTCAAAGTCTAATTACAAAAAGAGTCTGGACATCAAATTTGGAAACACCAAATACTATTAAACTCAATTCACTGACATTTATGTTTACAAGTCCGTGACAATATATTGCTGTTTTTAGGTACTAATCAATGAGATGGTTGCATGTGAACCTTTATTTAATTTTTAGATAATTTTCTTTTGTTTTGCTTTTGTCTTTTTGTTTTATTATCATCATCATCATGGTCATTATCATTATCATTATGCTGATGATGACGATGATGATGATGATGATGATGATGATTGAAATACAATAAAACAGCTTAAAACCTACAAGCTACTTCAATTCCCTTGAGTGTTCAATGAATTCTTATTTTGTAGAATTACCTAGAATATAGCTACCTCAAATTTAAACGTGAAAAATTTAACATTGTCTATTTATTGTTCATTTTCTTCCAATTAGGCCATCTAATGTTTTGACAGAAAATTCCTTTGGTATGGTTGAAGATCATTGTGCAACCAGCCTTTCTGTAATAACAGAAGACTTAAACAACAGTTCTTATGTTTTGAGAGAGGTGTGTCCAGATGCAACTTATATACAGATCGAACAGGCATTCAGCCATAACCATGGAGATGTCAATCTTTCTGCTCAGGAGTTGTTAGGCATCCCAGGCCTGAGACAGGGTAAGTATAAAGATAACTCCAAGTGCGATATGCATTACAGTTTCACAATGACATGTCTAAATACAATCAAAAAACCTCTCCATGAACCAGTTATTGCAATCAACTAGCCACTCTCCATGTTTACTGAGAAAAGTTCAGCATGTTCTAAAATAATTTAACCAGCATGATTAGAATATCAAATTTGATTGGTAATCTTTTCCACCACAGGTCAAAGTCAAAACAGTGTGTGTTAAGGGGTGATTGAAACGTCTAATAATTTTTCCTAGCGTCCTTGTACACAACCTGACCAATAATATAGCTAATTTTGACTTTCATAATTTATTACAATATACTTTCAAGGTTTCAGTTATTGGCGTTTTTTAGGATTAATTTAAATCAAACTCAATTCGCGCGAAAGTATTTGTTTAGAACATTTCATCGCGCGCGCATTAATTCGTTGGCTGACGTTATAAACAACCACTTAATTTAAACGTGAAACGACCGTTACATTTATTACTTGAAAATGAAGTCAAGATGACTTCGAAACGTGTAATATCGCTCATTTTTGTAATCAAATGTATTT
>JAEMWC010000314.1:280000-282500 GCA_016490735.1 Pachyseris speciosa | reverse complement strand
ACTTTTGCATTAAGGTGTCTCTTGTGTCATCAGGCACGTGTTCTTGTCTCTTTTGTTACTGTTCTTAGTTCTTTAATGTCTGACGATTTGAATTGTATGAAGATGTACCGTCGACGTCTTTTGTACAACTGATTCTCAGATGTTGACGTTAGTTTTGGAACCAGTACTAAGTTTAAGTTTAAGTTTATTGTTTTCTGCACTATTTACAAACATTTCTACATTAAATTACATTACATGGGTAGAGAAATAGGCCAGCAACTAAATTACACAAGTGATAAAAAGCAAATGTGCGCAGTGACCAAAGTAGCTTAGGCTTTCGAGTTGGTCACTGCCACGGACAATTAATTGGCATGAACATGTACATAGATAGATATTTAAAGAATCAAGAAGGTAAAAATGCAATAGGCTATATAAATGATATATAGATTACATAACAAAAAAACATTTAATATTACTTAATAATAAAAAACTAACAGGATATGAGCAGACTAACACTTAAGAAACAGATTGCGTATTTAGAAGATATAGTTTGTATTGTTTATAAAAATGGTTGTAAGATAGTTTTTTTAATGCTAAGGGGATAGATTCCCAGATCTTTGATGCTACAAAAGAAAACGTAGTTGCACCATAATTATTATTTATACTTGGTCTATAAATATTAAAATTTGTCGCAAATCTGGTATTATAGCTGTGGATCTCAGAAGCTAGTGTAAGAGTTCCAGAAAATATTGCTGGAATGTTAGCGGGGTCACTATTAATTTTGTGTATAAAAAGAGCTAATTTGAATTTGTAAATGTTCTCGAGTGTGAGGATTTGTAAAAGATTGAAGTAGGCCATAGCACTATCCCTGCTATGAGCAAAGAATATGCTACGTACAAATTTATTGTTTTGTTTTGACCTTTTGTAGCCTTGTTTTACAGGCACTACCCCAACTTGTAATACCATAAGTTAGATATGGATAAATGAATGAGTAATACAGCTGTTTCAGAGTATGAACATCTACATAATATCGTAATTTATTAATAATTCCTACATTTTTCATTAATTTATTGTTGATATGCTGGATTTGGGGTCCCCAATGTAAATTTTGATCAATAAATACACCTAAATATTTTATTTGACTTTTACGCTCAATTTCAGGTATATGTATATTTCCACCCATTCTTGAGGATGAAATTACCATATAGTTTGTCTTGGTTAGGTTAATGGATAGTTTGTTAGTAGCACAATACTTAAAAACTAATTGTAATTCCTCATTCATAACAGATTCAAGGTGTTGTAAGTTGGCACTTGTATAAAACATATTTGTATCATCAGCAAAGATTCTAAAGGATAACTTATTAGAGCAGTTTGGCAAGTCATTAATATAAAGCAGAAATAACAGTGGACCCGAGGTTGAACCTTGTGGTATTCCACAAGTAATAGTTTCACTACAGGATTTGGTATCACCAATCTTGACAAATTGAGTCCGATTGTGTAGATAGTTTTCAAACCACTTAAAAGGAGTTCCACGAATTCCGTAATGGTAAAGTTTAGACAACAGAATGTTATGGTTTACCGTGTCAAATGCTTTAGAAAAATCAAGGAAAAGACCACATGAAACTAATTTTTTATCCATGGCCTTCTTAAGTGTATCAGTGATTTCAAAAATAGCCTGCTCAGTTGAGTATCCTTTCCTAAATCCAAACTGATATTTATACATAATTTGATGTTTTTCTAAGAAGCTGTAAAGTTGATTGTAGATTAGCCTTTCAAACACTTTACTAAAAGGCGACAAAGTTGAAATAGGCCTGTAGTTACCTGGGTCAGTGACATCACCACTTTTATAAACTGGAGTAACCTGAGCAGCTTTCAGAATATTAGGGACTATACCAGTTTCAATTGATTAATTGTAAATTTTTGTAAAAGGTAATGATAGTGGCTCAGCAGCCAGTTTGATTAGTTTGTTAGGTTATCAATTGATGATTTGTTTGCATCCAAGGTTTTAAACAGAGAAAAAACCTGGGTTTCTGTTACAGTGGACATAACAAAACTGCTGGTTGGAGAAAATGAGATATACTGTGTAGGATTTTCATTACTATTAGCAATTTTACTGGCTAGATGTGGGCCAACATTGATAGAATGTTTATTAAACTGGTCTGCAATGTCAGCATTAGTAGTGTAAGTCTTGCTATTCCTGATTATTCTTAGCGGCGTGGTCTGGCCCTTAATCTTCCTTTTTATTAGTGTGCCAATAAGCTTCCATGTAGCCTTTAGATTACCTTTACATAAGTCAAAATGCTTGCAGAAATAAGCTTTCTTGCTAATGTTTTTAAAATAATTCAATCTGTTTGAATATTTCTTAAATTCATCAACTTTAGCACGATCAGTAGATAAAAAATGAGTTTTATACATAGTGTGTTTGGTTCTAATAGATTTTAGGATTGCCTTAGATATCCAAGGTTTTTTAAAAAGCCTTTCTTTATTTCTTGACACTTGTTTTATGGGTGCATGTATATCA
>JAEMWC010000314.1:250000-272500 GCA_016490735.1 Pachyseris speciosa | reverse complement strand
TCTGACCGTGTTCTATCTTCGTCAAATTCTTGCTCTACATTTTCTTCATAAACAGAGTTATCATCATGTTCGAGTCATGTCCGTCTCCTTATGCTCTCGCGTGTGATGCCTTTGCAGACTATTCACTTTTGAAAAAGACATTCCACAATTTGAACAATAAACCAAAAATTTAGGCTCGTTGGAGTGGAACTTGATGAAGTGTTTAAAAAAAATCGCTTTCATTACACTACAGCTGTAGTTACAGTACTCGCATGATAGTCGTTGCCGATCGGCAGCCATTTTGGAAATAAACATCGATCCCACTTGATCCCAGATTACCTCGTCCCCAAATGGTCACATGATCCTTCTTAACCAATGGTAGAGAACAATAGTCAGCGTGGCGCCCTTCGCTTCCTGATGTGACTTAACCTCCCTCGCAGACGTTCTTAGGGATTCATCACGCATTCCTCATCCACGAGCGTCTGCTAAACGGAGCCGACAGATACGTTCTAGTTTGTTTGGAAGATTCAATGAGCGTTAAGTCATTGTGTCACAATCAGCCAATCACGACCTGCGATAGAACGGGAACTGCAAATGCTAATTTTTTTCCGCGAAATGTTATTTATAGTTGCTAATCACACGTGGGAATATCAGTTTACGGTATTTGAAATATTTATTCGTAAAATAAGTGATTCCATATTCTTAATCCTTGTCTATGAATGGATGAAACCCCAAAGAAGCTTGTGCGAAGCGACTTTTTCTGTTTTCTCTGCGGCTGCAATTTGGGGACGGGACGGAGTTCGTGTGTTCGGAAAAAGTGCGGTGGGTATTGCAGGACTGATCAAACGTGCTCTTGACGTCGATGCAGCTGTTTATTCTTCATGTGGGTTATTTATTTGCACTGCCATCTGCCTGAGGCGACTCAAACAGTTTGAAAAATATACGGAAAACCTCCACACGATTAGAGACGAACTTAGAAAAGCCTTTGAGAAAGTAAGCTTGAGAAGCAAGCGATTAAGGAGAGAATCGACATCAGAGCATGTCGCGGCATATGCATCACCATCGAGATCAACACCGAACTTTTTGGTGGAAAATAGTGCTGACAGTGGTGTTAAAAGTGCTGCAAAGTCACTGAGCTTCAATTTACTGACTCCCATCCTTCCCGCTCCAGCTGTACCTCAATCGGGATCTCAGATTGTAACAAGCGCTGCAACTGGTATAAACAGCGCCGCAAAAACACCTACCACTTGCACTTCTTACTCTTTCATTGATACTACCTATGGCCAGAAGCCAGGAGGATCAGTACCTGTTTTAAGTTTTTTTGTTCCTCCGTTAACTTCGACTCCTGCAGCAAAGGTAAAATCAAGAGACGTTACGAGCACAATGACGACGGTTAAATTGACCATCAACTACCCAAGTAAAATAGTGGAGAAAGTTCTTCCAGAAGACTACGAGGCCATTGGGAAAGCCCTTGCCTTTGGATCGCCGAAAAGACTTGCAAAGGCCGTCGTCAAATGCCAAGCGTTGACCAAACATGTCGCCGAAATTTTGCTGAAAAAAGTAAATGCCGAAGTCAGTGGCCTGTGCTCGCGAAATAATCCATCGTTGTTGCGAAAATGCAAACAAAGCGATTTGAAAGTGTTTTCATTTAAAGCACTTTGTGAGGAGCGGAGAGAAAGAGCTCCGCTTTTCTACGCTTTCCTGATGACGTGTTGTTGTTCCGGTTTAGCGAAGGAGGATGTGAAGTGGTTTCCCAGTGCAGCAGTAGCTGGATCTGTTTTACTCAAACAGAGAAATCCTGTCATGAATGCCACCGCAAGGGTCCTGAGAGTCCTTGTAAAAACTGGATCTATTGAGGTGTGTTTTGTTATTTTGATGATGTATGATTTTGCAAAATGAGCTAGCACCGAGTTGTCTCTCGGCTTATCAAGCAATCAAATCCTCTGCATGTTGTTAGATCACTTACTACAGTGTAGTTTAAAATTCAGTCGCACACATGGATCCGTAGCTCTCCTCCTCCCTTCCCCACAGTTTAGTTTGGAAAGTATATTTAAGATGTTGTTTGTTTATTTGTATTAACAATATGATAATTATTCTTTGTCAGGGGCCAACCTGTAAAATGTTAATTAAAAGGTACCCAGTTTTAAATTAATGATGATGCCATTGAGTTTGACAATTACATATAACATGTTAATTGTATTCAGTTCCAAATCCTGTCAACTAGTTTCAAATCACTGTTTTCCTTATTTTCATACACATTTCTTCTATTTCTGATAGAAATTATTTATTCTCCAGGCCTGGACTCATTGCATTAATTTTCCCTGTTCCAGTACCTGGTCCAGGTCTATTAAAAGTGGTTTGGATTTGTCGTGTAAGCATAAGGTCCATTATTTTCTTGTCTTGTCAAACACACCCAGTTCCATTGCAGTAAAACAACCTGCATGCTCATGATGAATGTGACTGGACGTGTTCCCAAGTACAGCATCAGCAAGCTTTCATAAACAGACACTCATCCCTTTGCATTCTAGTGGATGCTTATGAGAACTTATAAGAAAGCCAGTTCCAGTACTGCAGACACCTTTTTTATATCCTGAGGCTCTCCCTGATGAGAGCTTAAGTACACTGTTCAATTTAGAGTAAATGTTGTAAGTGTAATACAATATTGATTTCTTGAAGGGCACACTGAATAGATTGTCCAAGCTGAAAGTGACATGTACCAATGCCTGTGCCTTGAATAAGCTTGATGTCTTGGGTGAAAATCATGACAGCCCCTTGAAAGTAGTCATAGAGAGAATCACGCAAGAAATGTCATGCTTAAACAGCTGAAAGAAGTGGCAGATAGTGTGACTCACAAGTTTTCTGATGTATGTATTGATGGATGCCCAGCAGCTGAAACTTCCATTCTAGCTTCTCAGCGAGCAAAGCAGCACCAGATGAGCACCCACCCAGGATTCACCATTGCCTTTGACAACATTGACATGGAGATTAGCAGAAAGAACATGACAATGTCAAAGCAAAATCCTGATGCACACTGGGTCAACCACCAAATGTTCATTAACTGGGTGTCTGGAAATAACCTGCCTAATGATGGCCCTCAGTGTGACTTGGCAACAGTCTCCAATAGCAGCTTCCTTCCAAGTGCAACTGATCATCAATGACAAAGGTTCAATTACATTGTTCTGGTATCAAGAGTACTTGTCCAATACTTTGACGCCTTTGAACCACTGAAGGATGTTTGTATTCAGCATATCCCTCATAAATACAGCAAAGAAATGTCAGAGAAATCCACGAAGGTAAGTAAGGTTTTGATTCCTATATTGAAACATCTTAAAAGTGATTCCTAAAATTTATTGATTTAAATTAATATTTTGAAACAAAAGTTGCTGCAGAGCAACCAGTCTTATACATCACAAAACAGGTACCCTCTTTATTAGTTTGTTGGAAAATAGTACCCACTTCCCATACCTACACTGTAGAACACTGCACCCACTGTCTATACATTTGAGACATGAAGCACTTATTGGAGACTCATGAAATCCCTACCTTGTACTGGTACCAAGGGTATGAGGTAATACCTCTCTGCAAGTCAGATTTTAATTAAGTTTGGCTAAACTAGTGTAAAAATCGGTTGACTTATAGCCGATAAATACAGTAAGTGTAAAAATTATGTGCTTTCTCATTACTGACTCATAAAACTTCCATTCCACACTTTTGTATTAAAGTCTGAACTTTCCCTTTGCAAGGTTCCACTTGGAATAATATTTAAAAATGAAAATGTAAATGAGGGATATGCTGGCAATCCTGCAGCAGTTTTACACCTACCTCCCTAGTGATGGCCATGTATCAGTGGACCCTCAACTCTTTTGTGGAGATCAATTGACGGTAGAACGTGCAGTAAATGTCGTTGCCTCAGTCGCCAATGGCCACACCCCCGAAGATCGCTTGGATGGAATGAACTTCCAAATTGGGGATTGGCATGCAGGAGTGAAAATTTTGTCTGTGAGCATTTTAGATTATAAGTGCCCCACCATCATGCATATAATTTGTTTGTAAGGGTGAAATGCTGAGAATATATGTTTTAGCCCCTATGGGAGGGGGTACTCCCTGAAAAAAAATGACGGAGGGGCTCGTCGGAAATTTTTGAAAACACCCCTAAATGTACTAAACCCTTGTTTTTGGGTGTGGCCCAAATTTAATTCCACTCTTAAAAGGTGAATCCCCCCAACAACCACAACAAATGACAAATAATTGGCACTGCAATGTAATTACCGCCCCCTGGATAACTGTTTTAAGGGTTTAAGATGATGAGAAGTAAAATTTAGGTTCGTAACAAATACATTTCCACCTCATTTACATCTAAAAGGTACCAATGCAACCCTAAGAGTGGTCATTTTAGATTTTTGCATGCTAAGCGATACCAGTCCACAAGTTTTTCATCCGAAGAGGTACAATGAGCACCCTGTCATTTTTTAGGGTAGTAACGCCCCCCTCCTCCCCAGGGATAAGCCCTGTCATTCACATGATAATTGTTGGAATCCTATGTACTTGCTGTCTTTATTGTTGCAAAGCCAATTAAATATTACGATAATCATGCTCTTCTTGAAGGGTCCTGAAGGGGGGTTACCAATCCCATTTGCCAGCCACCATTTTTTTTTCCAAATCCCACTTCCCAGTGTCCCGATCCTACTGATATGCTAACTAAACACTAATCCCATTCCCATTTTGGCTTTTTTTTTCTGATACAAATCCCAGTCCCAGCGACCAAAATCCCTTTTTCTCAGTGCAAAACAGGCAAATCCCGATTCCCATTTTATCCCATCAGGACCCTCTTCTTGCTGTTCTTTCACAGTTTAAGTATTAGATCAAAAATTACCAAAACAGTTCATAGCAATTTAACATCAATTATTTAACACACAAGGAAATGGAAATTATGCAATTTTTAGTTTCATTAGTGAAAGAAAGCGAAAGCCGGAAATATTTTCAGAGGATGTGCAAATTCCAGTGGGGCGGGGCACAACAGTTGAGGGCATATTTCGGAAAATTGGGGTGTTCATAAAACAAATCCTGTCTGTGGGGGTACGGATATCTTGTGGAACTACACATCTTATCCCATTTATTGTTTACTTTCTATTTTATTTACAGCTTATTTTCAAAAGGTTCTTTTCGGGAAAGTCGGAGGGTGACTGCTGTACCTTATACTCAGATCGTACTCTCATCAACCGCCGTAACGTGAAAGCAGAACCTCAAAGTGCCTATCGTGCAAACAGAGACTTCCTGGAAATTTTCATCAAATCAAGGGTCATTGGACAGGTGCAGCAATGTCAGAACTTAGTTTTACTGGGAAATGCAGCCAACCAAGCTTGTTTCCTTTACCTGAAAATTGCAGCTGCCGCAGCAGATTGTCGACAAGTTTTTTTTTTGATGACAAATCAGTTAATGTGCTTCTTGATCAGATCTTGACTGTGCAACAAAGACAAGATGCTGCTGATGAACAAACCCGAACAGCAGATGGGCGATTTCCAGCAGATTCCCTGGTTGTGGGTTCTCCTTCAGGTATGATGGTGCCAGTAGGAGAAAACATGAAGCATCACACGATCCCCACTCTGTCACTTCAGTTGAAGTATGTACATCTTATGATTCAAATGAAACAGTGATTTCCAGTGGTCAAAGTAAAACTGATGAAAGCAGTGATGACATATTCAATTACAACTGTGCCCTACTGGCAGATGGGTTATTTTTTCTTAATTTCTTAGATGCAGTTAAGGAAGGAGATGGTGCAAGATTAATACGCCAGTACCGCTATATGTTGCTGTATTACAGAGCAGATGGGCATAACAGCAACAAATATGTACTTGAGTGTCTGTACCAGTCCTTTTGTGTCCACTCACTGTTATCTCCACGAGACCGTGAACGGTTTGTATGTAACAGATCTGTCAACAACAGTGGAGGAAAAGGAAACAACATCCCACATGATTTAGAAGTGGAACACAGCAACTTGTTTAATAAAATGGGGATAAAAAAATCTAGGCCCAAATGTGACAGAAAAAGCAGTTGCACGAATCTCCCATTCCGAAAACGGGACCACAGAAATGTTAGGTGGTGTTGATCAGGCTTCGCAAACAGATTTGTTTGCATTTACACCTAATAGAAGGTATCAGCACTTTACCAACTTTGAGCGGGACCCCTTCAAGAACCTGAACATGACTACACTATATAGCTGGATCAACCAACATAAGAGGAACATCATTCGTGGTAACAAGTCACGATGATTACATTATCAGTTCAATTGTTATGAGACAAGTATTAACCTTGGGTGCTATCCATCTAATCAAATTTTTTGGAAATTGCAGAAGTCAAATTGAAAGGTCTGTTTTAAATTCAGTCCAACCAGACATTTTGTTAGACCATTTGAAGAAAACAGTTCAGTGTTGTTTTCCGTACCAATATTTTTTTTTGCCCACGTGTAAAATATCTTTATGTTTGTCATGGAAAGGTACCAGTCTTAATGTTTAGATCGCGCAAAAATGTATTATTAAAGGTCATGGTTGTGGAAGCAAAACGGGCCATTTACCAATACAAAGTAGGTGTTATAAGGTGTCAAAAAAGGCATTGCTTTGTAAAATTTACCCATCGTTCAATGTTTCTATTAAAAAAAATATTCAGGCAGGTAAAATTTGTCAGTTACTGAAGATTTGTAAGAGTTTTTATGTATTTACACTGCACATATGGCAGGGCTGTGCTCTGGCAGAGCCCAGTGGCCCCTGTTGCCTAACTTGTACTCTTGTTCAACTAGAAAATCTTATTTTTTTTAATACAAATCTGGCCACCCTGGATTTTACAGGTTCAGAGCACTGGGCTCCTTTTAATTTTTCTTAGAGTACAGCCTTGTATCGTCTGGGTTTTTTTTAAGTAGAACAGGTCAAAACATTTCTTTTATTCCAGCACGGAAGATTTATTTTTTTGCACCTCCTTGCCCCCTTCCCCCCACAAATATTTAGTTTAGTTTTTGTCCAAAGATTTAGCTTGTAACGTACCCACTCCCATGCTAAAGAAGTAAACTTCCCTTCTGTGGGCTAGATATAATTTTTCACAGAGCTACTGTACAAACTAATCTGTATGGTAGAACCTCTTTTATATGGAGACCAAAGGGAAAGAAAGGGTCTATTTTGGAGATGTGCACTTTCAGTGCTCAAGTAATATACAAAAATATTGATCGTTGGGTCTTTGATTGCAGTCCGAATTAGGGGGGTGTCCATATTATAGACGTGTCCTTAATGAGGTATCTGACTGAACTTAAGGTGGCCGAGCACAGTTTCGTGTGGGGTCAGTGGTGATTCGCAAAATAGGAGATTATTAGTTTCAAAACACCATACAAAATAAACAATTTATCAAAATCTACTCATTGAAATGTGATAAAATTTGGCAAAATTTTCATTTTAAACACATTTTAGAAATAGAAGTTGCACAAAGAATTTCAGAATTTTAAAAAGTGTTGAAATTTGGTCAAATTAGTTTCAGACAATGATAATTGTTTACTATAAGTTGGGTGCAAAATCAAAAACTGATGACTAGATTTTTCATATTAGTAAAAGCACATCAGCACTTTTTGGGGCTGTTTTCAGTTATTCATGTTGCCATGGCAAAAGCCACAAGTGCTTATTTAAGTCATACGTCTAAATCTTTCATCACTCTATTTTCTTTATTTGAAGTTTGAGGTTCTTAGCTTGAACCTTTCTCACACAGCTACCCAATAAATAGCATATGCTCACAACTGCACAAACTGTGTTCAGCCACCTTAATTGTACACATCCACAAGAATTTCTGTAACACTGACGTTGGTATATTTACAGATTCTTGTTATGATTAGCATAAAGGACATTGTTGAGTAAAGCTGAACAACTAATGTTAACAACTAAAAACAATATCCTCCTCTGCAAATGTCAAGTTGTCAAGTACTTCAATGGCAGCTCCAGGAACTGCACAATTTCCTGACTGGTTAACAGAACTGTTAGAGACATCAGCACATGTACTTGCTTCAAGTTGGGACAAAGACAGATTGTCAATAGCAAGTTCAAACAATGAATCATCATGCAGTATATTATCCCACTGTTCATTTATGTCATGAAGTTCATATTCACAATCCAAATGGATTTGGTCATCATCAAATAGGTACATGTACTCTATTTCCAATACATCGCCATACACTTGACTAAAGAATTCTAAAATCTTATGTGCATGCCTCACATTCCATATTTCAACATAAGAATAGACATCGTCAACATTAAAAATGTTACCTGCATTGTCCATAACTTTGGAAATCTGAAGTTCAGAAAATCCCAATAAGAATTGGGGATTTGTAAGGGTTTTCAGCTGACCACTTTCAAACTTGTTTATCAATTCACGTATCAGTACCTTATAATAAGCACAAAGCTTCTCATGAAGGGTGGCCCTTTGTTGTGTCGTGCTCTGTCTTTTTCTTTTCGGGGTATCTTCTTTTCCTTCACGATTTATCCCAGGAAAGGTTATCAGCTGTCCACAGTCTAATGAACTACACTTGCACTCAGCTGCACAGTTATCACAACACAAGTGCATTGGTTGTGAAAAACTTAATGACCCATCAAATTTCTCAAGAAGTATTTTTCTTCTGCACCCTTTTGTTTTTACATAACCTTTCATGTCCTTGTCCACATGATTCAAAAACAGTCCTTGGTAAATTATATATGCAACACTTTGTTGGCTTCCTGCGCGTCCTGTTTCTTGGATGTATGTTTTTGGATGGGTCGAAATAAATAACCCGGTATACACCCTTGCAGTCCACACCCATGCCAAAGGCAATTGTTGCAACTAACGCTCGCAATGATGAATCATCATTTTGGAAAGCTGCTAGCACTACCTCCTTGTTCTTTTCAGGGGTGCAAGAATGCAGCATTTCAAGAAGAACCTTTCTTGGATCACCTGAGTTGTCTACATAAAAGCTGCTACCAAGCATTCCCTTTATGGTGGAATAGATAACACCACATTGCTTAATGGTCTGGCAATAGATTATTGTGCGAGTAGTAGCCACTTTCTTCTCTTTCATTTCATCTACCAGCCATTGAAAATACTCTTCAAGTTCTCTATCCTTGTCCATGTAGAGCACAGAGTAAGCAATGTTGTTCTTGCTGGGATTCTCAAATATTAGGCGAGGAGTATTCAACAGAAGTACCTCTGTTATAGTTTCCCTTGTTGACCTTGTGGCTATGGCAGTTAATGCCAATATGTTGACATAAGGTGCAAGGGATCGCAGCTCATGAAGCTCCGAGTATGTTTCCCTGAATGCTGCCATGTTGCTAGTGCTTGAAGTACCCCTAGTATACAGATAAATAACGGCAACAAAAATTTTATTTAGAGATAATTAGACACTTTAGATTTGTTGTAATCACTCACAGCAAGATTTCTGTACAGCCCAGACTTAATGTAAAAATGCATTCAATTTGTTACTCATGCTTATGAACATTGTTTCGTGTATATAGCTTAAAATAATCTTGAATGCTTGTACGGACTGTGCGGAAATCTTTCCTCAGAAAAGAGCTTGTATTTCTAAAATCTTATCAACATTTAACACTAAGATTTACTGTATCTCTCCGGCAGCCGGATAGGATTCTCAAAATACTTTATGTCCGGCAGTCAAAAGTGAGAAAAAAGCTAAGTCTTTTAGGGTTGAAAAGACTTTAGGGTTAAAGAAACAAGTCTTTTTAAGGTTAAAACTAGCAAAATGTTTGACTGCCGGACACGTAGTATTTTGAGAATCCTGTCCGGCTGCCGGGCATGGAGACATTTTTGAATCATTTATTGACTTTACTTACCACTGCTTTATAACATGTGCTTCGTCAACTGCGATCGCACAAAGTTTTTTTCTGTACAAATCACTCGCCAACATTTTCCTTCACCGATCGATCTTCAGCCAAGCTTCTGGGCTTCCGTAAACAAGAGAGAACGCCCCTCGCTCGACAGCCTTTATATTCTCTCCACTAATATCACTGAGCGTTGCAGCAGGAATACCAATATTTGCCAGCTTTTCTACTTGATCTTTCATCAGATTTACAAGGGGCGAAATAACAACAACGTGTCCAGTTGTTCCACGCACTGTGTTGAAAACTAGCGGCAAAGCTTCATAGATGAGGGATTTTCCAAATCCTGTAGGCAGATTTATGAAGACATCGGTCTTTTCCTCTACTATTTGCGTGATAGCTTCTCTCTGGTGCCTGTTCAACTCTAAAATTCCAAATTTCGTGCACACCCGTTTAAACCCTTCACTGATGTTTGCCATGTTTTTGCGCGAAATGAATATGAGGTCAAAGTCCCGTTTTACAAAAAGTGGTAAACGGCCTATGATTGGCCAGTTTGCCAGAACGTATCTGTCGGCTCCGTTTAGCAGACGCTCGTGGATGAGGAATGCGTGACGAATCCCTAAGAACGTCTGCTAGGGAGGCTAGTGGGTGAGGAATGCGTGACGAATCCCTAAGAACGTCTGCGAGGGAGGCTAGATGTGACTGAAAGCGCGACATTTCAAATACTCGAAGTCTTGGCGTGGTTTTCTTCTTCAAAAAACGAGCTCCAACACGACATCAGCTTCAAGACAGTGATGGATCTGAAAAGTTTCACGACAGAACAACTTATTTCTCCTTTTAAAATAAGAAATGTGCCGCAAGAAGCCCTTGACTTGGTGAGAGGTATGTAAAATTCGTTGAAACGTCAGTCGAATATATCAGTGCGAATACCTTCGGTTTTCTTCAAGTTTAAGTTAAATTCGGTCATTTTCTCTTTTAGATAGCGATATTTTATAAATCCTCCTACTTTTGCTGATAGACGATATAGAGGAATTTATGGCGGTCGTTCCGAAGTCTGGACACGACAAGTTCTCATAGCTGGAACTGTGGAACGCCGGAATACTTAAACCCGGAACGGTGTGTAATTGCATGAAAATTAAAGGTGATTGTTATTTATTGTTTTTCGTTATTTTGTTTTTATTATTATTATTATTATTATTATTATTATTATTTCATCCCGGCCTAACGCAAGGGACATTACAACATCTTAAAAATGTCTGCCTTTTTATCGAAACTGAAATCATTGCTATTGATGCTGAAGTTTGGAGAAGAAATAAATCAGCTGAATAATAAAAATAATTTGCTGTTATATACACAAATACTGGTTCACTGTACCTGGCCTGGTACGAAGGCGCCGGAAGGAAGCGACCAACGGAAACCAGAAGTGCACTTTTTACATACCAGGACAGTGGTTTCCCCCAAATTTTAAAACAAATTGTATCAGATGAAGTAAAGACACCTAAAAGGGGAAAGCACCTCACTTCTAGTTGCCAATTCTGTCACTCAAGAAGGCTGTTGCAAGCTTAAGTTGTTACTGCGCCTTTCAATAACCTGCAACATGTATCTAATATAACATTCCATCTTAGTACTGTGACTGAGGGTATTCACAGAAACAGTTGACGGACCGTTGAAACGGATACCAAAGAAAAACTGCATCGAATTCTGCAAATGAGAAAACGCGATGTCATCCCTTGAATCGTTCCGCTACGAATATGAATTTGGCTATGAATTTGGGTTCCGTTGAAATGATTTGGAAAGCAGATTGGTTTCTATTTTCCTTCATCTCAGATTACTTATAATGTTAAAGAATGGTTGTGAAAAAAGTCAAATTGGTTTGAAAATTTCAGAACTAATACCAATGTTTTTCCGGCAGAACATGTTTGCATTAATTTTGTCCCTTGGGTATCCCATAATATTTTTGTCCACATAATAGCATTCAAGATGGCCGTCGTATCTGGAAAAGGGTCTATTATCGATATTAATCATTAGTATACATTAAAACAGTGGATAGCGTTGAAGGCGCGAGTTTCGTGCTCCCTTGTGTGATTTTCGAAAAAATGGCGTCCCGGTTTGCATCCGTGACAAGCGAAGAAATCATCCAAATTAACGATGAAGCAGTCCCTGAAAACACAATGAAAGCGACTAAATTTGGTTTGGCCGTGTTTAAAGGTATGGTTTATGTTTTTAACCCAAAGTTTATTGATAAAAACCAGTGAGAAAGGTTTTGTTTACAAATGCAAATTTATCGTGCATAACCTCACTTGTTCACTTGAAAACCAAAGTTGAATGATATCTTTTACAGAATGGAGAATGGTTTCAAATACAGGGAGAGTTTGCAAGTCCATTGGAAGAAATGTCACCACCAAAACTAAACTGTTTCAGTCCTTTGCATGAGGGAAAATTTTGCCATCGTTGCTGGAATACATGAATTAAAATCAACTTTCTGTGGCGTATATTATCTCACTGTTTTAGTATATGCTAAAACAACTATTCACCTCAGTGTCGGTGGCTAGCGGTGGATATTTACCTCGCCACTTTGCGGCTTGGTAAATATCCACCACTAGCCACCTCCACTTCGGTGAATAGTTGTTAAATATTGGAAGTCATAAAGCTTGGGCTACCTGTGTTGAACGTTACTGACACATATTGAGTACTTTGGTTTATTGACTACATCTTGATTGACATCTTGCACCCTGGATAAAAAGAAATACTCAGGAAATACTCATGAATTCTTGGAATACAAAATATACAGTACATGTACATGTAGATGTGTTATTGATGGTTTCACTCATTGAAGGTCTGTTTAATACTGCTAAGAGTATTTGCCACTAATGTGGTTGCAATGGTTTAAAATCAGTTTTTTTTCTTTTTTCTTTACCATGTAGCCTAGCCTAGGCTCAATGGTCTAAAATCAGTTTTTTTCTTTTTTCATTAACTTGTAGCCTAGACAGACCTCATTGAGTTAGTAAATGAATATCCATTCTCTGGGAATGTTCTCTGCCTCAAGGGAAGATTATTAGTATTGTTGATCTGCTGGATCCATGTAGCAGCCTTGAGCCAAGCCCTCCAGCATGCACACCAAGCACTGCTTTTGATATTGCTGGATAGTGATTTATCTGGTGGATAGAGCTATCCACCTTTTGAGCAACAGAGGCCAGGATGTTTGTGCAGTTAAATGTGAAATTAACTGTCTGGACATTTCAGTTGACCATTCTGTCCAGTGTCTTTTTCGTCTCAGAACTCATAACTTAAGTGGTAAGAATGACTCAATATTTTCATGCCTGTTAAAATTATACTGTAGAGTTCATTACATGTAGGTGTTGAGGCTTTCTGGAAAGACCATTGGAATTAGTTTCAAATATATCACCATTTATGTCACAGGGGTTTCACTGAGTTTTCAAGTAGGCAGCAGCCCCTAGACTTGTAGAGTAGGCGGCTGTGCCGGCTGTACTGAGTGAGGGAGCCATTTTGTTCTGTTAGAAAGTGGACAGCAACGATTTGGAAAGCTTCTATTGAAACTCCTGGTGTCATCTTAAACACATATCGTGATGATGTACAGTGTTGTATGTGGAGAGTTTGACAAGGATCCCAGCTCATGTGAAGCCTTGTATTGTATTGAATTTTTGCAAGTTTAAATTTGTTGTCAACTAGTGTATTTCTCATTTCCTCAGGTTTGGTCTGAGCTGTGGCGCATACTTGTGGATAACTGTGTGATAGGAGCTGAAGACCGTTTAGTCAGTGGTCTCGGAGTCATTCTAAATCTAGGCGGCGAGAAATTGACGAACACAGAAGTGGTTGATGCAATAAAATTCATTCAGCAGCGGACCAAAAGAAAAAGTAGCAGCCAAGATGTGTTTAAATTTCAAGATGTGAGTATATATTATTATTATTATGGCATAAGGTTTCATTATTTCATTTGTATACATTGCAGGTTACATCCAGGTATAATTATACATACACCAGGGGAATATAACCAGTCATGTAATGGAATTAAAGCATTTTCCATTTTCCGCAACATATGTGCAGTTCCCAACAATGCTATTTTCTGAAGTATCTTAAGGTACTCGCTCATCCCCTTTTTGAACACCCCAAGTGCTCCAGTTACCACTGGTACAGTTGTAGTTTTCATCTCCCACATTCTAGATACTTCGATTTCCAGGTCTTTGTATTTTGAAAGCTTATTATTATTATCCTGGCCATTCCTAATAGCGTAGTTTTCTGTAACAGTCCAATTCTGACCCTAATCGCCAGTATTTCAATCCATTGTTTAAGTTTCTTTTAACACTTCCAAGGGCCCCTGCAACAATCAGTACCACGTCCATATATTTTCATACCCCACATTCTTCTACTTTCTCCCTTCAAATCCTGATATTTTCAACTTTTTCAAATTCCTTTTCATGTACCTTACTGTTTCCCCAGGAATGGAGATGTCCACAATTACACATTAATTTTGTTCTCCTTAATATTATTATTATTATTATTATTATTATTATTGTTATTATTATTAAAGATCTGCGCTGATCTGCTTAAGAGGTTCAAGAACAATCAGAAGACAGCTTAACTAATGCACAAATTGATATACAAAATTCAGAGGCAGCCATTTCATAAACATTTTATCGATGATACGTTTTTGTTTATTGGGAATAGTTTTTTAGATTTGTGATTGTTTTACATACTTATAGATATATTTGTAAACATTTTTATTCGACTTTTTTAGGCTAGTTTTTTTTTGTCACATTTTCTGGAAGCCGAGCCATTGCTTTTTTCAGATATTTTAAAGCTTCATGTTAGACATGAACACAACAAGAGTTTTAGTTTTGCTGAAAGTGTACATAAAAATTTAAGAGTGCGTTTTTTTTAAACAGCATTTATCCTTGTAAATAGTTTTGTTGTTTGTTTGTAATATGTTCTTCATGATATTCTTGAATAAAATTAAAAAAATGTTATTATTATTATTATTATTATTATTATTATTATATTTATTGTCATTTTTATTCAACCATAATTGTTGGCAGAACTTGGCAAGCTCAAAATTATTCATAATGGCTTATTTTATTGTTTCCATGCATGCATGTCACAACTTGTGGTTGTCTTCTCAAGACACTGTTTTCCAACCATGGTGTAATTTATTACATGTATGTGGCCAATGATTGGAACAATGTCTTGGTATGTTTATTCTGATAACTTATGTATCTCTTCTCTCTTCTTTTCAGCCGACAACACCACCAGACAAGCTGTTTAAGAACAAGCGTGTGGAATTTTTCTTTGTCTGCATAGGAACTAGCAAGGAAGTTGACCAAGTTTTTGTCTGTGGAAAAGACCAAGCCTTTTTTGAAAGTGGTTGCGACCTTATAAAAGCATTGGTTGATTTGATTTCTTCGTATGTTTTTATTTTATTTTAAATAACCCCAAAGTATTTCAGGCGTTCTTTACTTTTTGCAAGAGATTGTATTACTACGGTACAAAGTGACAATGAATTCAAAGGAACCACGTTTGCTAGCTTTATGGCAGAGTTTAAAAAGGGGAGCTTTAAGTAAGTTACTATACAGTAAGTTCAACTTACTGTTATGAGAGTAAAGGAGCTACATGCATTTTGCACTATTACCATCTTGAGAAATTAAGTTCACATATAATTATTTAGTTAACATGCAATCCTTATAAAACTGTTCATTGTTTCTCACCAAAGGAGATACTTTTGAGCTGTTTATTTTTTATTTTTACTTTTGAGTTTTATAGATTGACGTAGGTTTTGAACTTCACATGCATGTTAAGGGAAAAAAGTCTGACTAACATGTAGCTCTTTGAGCTGTTTTTTTCTATGCTAGCATGCATCATATTCTATTTTGTGGGAACTGATTTTAAAGGCCCTTGTGCACCCAGAATGCATAGGTATCGAATGTTGAGTTAGCATTAAGTGAACATCTACAAATTGCTGCCAAGTATGAGAGTGGCATAAAAGATTATAGTTTTTTCTTCTAGTTAAAGTGCTGTGTTAGCAATTGAAATGTTTCGAATGGAGATACTGCATGACTGGTTTTTTTTTTTTTTTTTTTTTTTTTTTGATGTAAGAATGGTCAAATTTTCTTTGCTTTGCCAAAGAAGTTAACTTAGGTACAAGTCAAATTTTGTGAAGTTATACAGAATTAAATATGTGACTGATCATCGCAGTTATGATCATTAATCCACAGTTGAAATATAGGGTTTTCATATATTCATTCTCATTTATACAGAATTGTTGTTTTCAAATTTTTGTATATAAAGTGATTTTAGAACGTCAATAAACTATTTGTAGACAACTGAATGTTTAGTGTGAATAATTGTGTTAATTTTATAGTTTGGGGTGCCTGGCAAGGTGTGTTCTGAGAACACGACTAAAGGTGTGCTTTGTTACACATCAAGAAGTGTCACAAAACACATCTTTCTGTAGAACACAGCTGAAAGTGTGTCAAATTTAGGACAAGCGTGAAACACAACTTAAGGTGTGTTTTGGGAACACACCAAGGTGTGTTTAGATAGCTCACCAAGGTGTGTTCGGGTAACACATGAAAAGGTATGTATTTATACACAACTCTATGTGGGTTGTTTTGAGGACAAAAAAAGGTGTGTTGCGGTAACACACCTTATTTAAGAGTGTGGCGAACTCTAAACTGGACTATTTAAAGAAGCGGTATCGTGAGAGTAATCCCATATTTTAGCCAAGAATTTAGTAAACTAATTTTCAGTGTCTTTTTCGTTCATGAGTGGCTTCGGATCAACAGGGAGACGAGATCAAGTAAATTTAAAAAGAAAAAATGAGCCGCAGTGAGCTAAGAGTGTGTTGACATGTGGTTGAAAAGTAATAAGCTCTCTGTCAATGTAAAAAAAACTTCTTATGCCATCTTTAAGTCGAGACAAAAAAAAACTTAACTGTAATCTCTCTTTTTTTTTGGAAATCATTCTCTGGAACAGACTAACGTAACTAAGTTTCTAGGAATATACGTGGACGAGCACCTCACTTGGAAACACCACATTAGCTATGTCTCTAAACAGATCTCTAAGTCAGTTGGTATAATATTCAGGGCCCGGTTTTACCTATCAGAAAAAAACAAATTATCTCTGCACTACGCATTAGTTTATCCCTATATCACCTATTGTAACTCTTCTTGGTCGTCCACGTATGTGTCCAACTTAAATAGGATTTTCATTCTGCAAAAGCGTGCTGTGCGAGCCATCACCAATTCCGATTATCGAGCACATTCTGCTCCATTGTTTGCTAAATTGGGTATCCCTTGATATTTTTCAAGTGAACTCTTTTCAAATAGCCAAGTTTATGTTTTACTATCACAATCAATTGTTGCCTCCAATGTTCCTCAATTTGTTTGAGACAAGTAGTGAAAT
This sequence comes from Pachyseris speciosa, assembly GCA_016490735.1. Lineage (NCBI taxonomy): Eukaryota > Metazoa > Cnidaria > Anthozoa > Scleractinia > Pachyseridae > Pachyseris > Pachyseris speciosa. The sequence continues at coordinate 255,275 of JAEMWC010000314.1, read as the reverse complement.
TCATAATTATGGCACCAGGACGGCTGGATGCTACCGTCCTAACTTCTGTCGTACAAACATCAAGCAATTTACAATTCCTTTTCAAGGTCCTATGATTTGGAATTCTCTCCTATAAGCCTTGTAGTTTCCTGAGGTCTCCTCGTCACTAACTTAGGTGTATTAAAAGTAAATATTGTGAAAATGGCAAATAAATAAATATAAATAAATATGACTTGACGTCATGGCGGCCATGGTGGAGGACTGAGAAAACACAGAAACGGCGGCCATGTTGGAGGAGATAAAGGCGCCGCCCACACTAATGCGTTTTCAAACGTATTCGTTTTCAGTGTCATCGAAAACGCATCGATCGATCTGCGTCCACACTACCGTTTTCGCTGTCAACTGTCCATACTAAAACGATCGAAAACGCTGAATGACATGGTGTGACGTAGGTTAAACGATATACGCATTCTTGAAAAAGACGGGACTGCGATATTTTCGGCATTTCCCACCCGCGCGAGTTGGAAAACTATGAACAACTCAGATACTAGCCACTAGCGACAGCGCGTCACCCAAGCCGAAAATGCACTGGACACTAAACAAAATACTATTGAGGGGGTTGGTACCTAGTACTTGTAACGCCTTCTTCTTTTCAGCTTTTAGCGGGAAATTTGCGAATAAAATTATACTGTTCAATACACTATATTGCTGTCGAATACTTTTGTTCCTACATATACGGAAATGAATCCTTCTGTAAATGAAATACGCCGACGACAAATGCCTGAGGGCTTTAAACAAGAGGTGGACTGGTTCGCGAAAGGATTTCACCAGCCTAAACCAAGGCTTGAAATCTCGGTATCAACAATCGATGCATTTCAGAGCATGATCTGGGATAAACCCGGAGATGACATGCTACCAACATAAGTGCTTTTTTTTGTTGTTGCCATTTTCACCATTTAAGCCGGTTACAGACGAGCAAGTTTTCCTTGGCAAGTTTTGACTTGACAAACTTTATTTGCTGGTGTGTAAAGGCAAAATTGTCAAGTTTTTCCTTGACAAGTGCACTTGTTCAAAAACTAGCATGCTAGTTTTTGAACAAGTGCACTTGTCAAGGAAAAACTTGAAACATTGCAGAACTTGTTCGTCTGTACGGGTCGACAAGGAAAACTTGTCAAATAAAATGTTGTCCGCTGTGTAATTGAATTGCTGGCTACAGTGAATACTTGCCAAAGAAAACTTGTTCGTTCGTTCACACCAGCAAATAAAACTTGTGAAGGCAAAACTTTTCAAAGAAAATTTGTCGTTCATAAATATGAGCAAATAAAAATTGTCAATGACACTTGTCAAGGAAAATTTGCTCGTCTGTAACCGGCCTTATGTTTACCATAAAATCTTGGCATAAGATGATTTTTTAACAAATACCAATCATACAAACAAAGGTCAAGAGTTAGTTTATGTATGCCTAAATGACATCTACTATTTGGAGTATGCTTGATTAAAATTAAATTCCATTTGGATAAAGAAATGATAGATAACCAGTGTTTATCTTTCAGGAATGGGAAGTGGCCGTTGAAAGTCTAATCTTTTCTTCTGTTATGGGAAACTATTTTCCCAGTCCCTCTACGTGTTGTCCCTACAGAGGTAGGGTGGTGGAATGACCCCTGCCTAAGAGGGCAAAGTTACACCAAGTGGATAGTAGCGCAATCAGTTTGATCTTACTTCCCAGCAATGAACCTTGTCTCTTAAAGCAGATTCTCTTGCAATTTTCTATTGCTTCACAGATTTCATCAGTTTATAATACCTATTTATTTTAACTTTAAAGAAACAGTGGTACCGTAAAATTCTGATAATAAGCCTCGGGTTTATATTCGGCTCAAAAGTCTTTTTCGCTTGTTTTCGGGTAAACATATTTTCGGAGTGCTTTATTTTTAGAGGGACTTGAGCGTTTCAAACTCTTTTGGGCTTGACAACAAACACAGCAGTAAAACACTGAGATAACAGCCTGAAATAGCTTAAACAACCAATCATAACAATCCATGACCTTATATTAGGGAGGTTCATAACCAGGAAGGATGTCTGAGTCTGGAGGATTTTGTTCGGAAGGGCTTATTTTGAGGCTTATCATCAAAATTTTACAGTAATTACTTCAAAGAAACGCCTGCTATGATGACCTTTTCTCTTTAATACTTAGGTTTGACCCCTGATGAGCTCTCACGCCTTGCTGTATCAGGAACTCGAGGGTGGCTGTCGACTGACCATGTGACATGGGTGTTAAACCAATTAAACACCATGCAGCAAGATACAATGCTATTGTGTCCGAACGCAGTAGTCAGCATCACAAACGAAATGGCCAATTTCGGGACGGTGAAACGGCTCGTTTTCCCGCTTAAGGTGGGTAAAGAAAATGGCCAGACATTGATTGATCGCATCAGCAATTCGGGCAATCACTGGGTCCTCGTGGTCGTTGAGCTCCGACCATTCAAACGAATCCTCTATTGCGACACGCTGGCCTGGAGCCCCCCATCAAATCTTATTGATGTGGTCAACAGCTACATCAGCCACGTTCCTCGTATTGGAATGTATGATGATAAGCATCTCTTCTTGGCTCACCACCCCACGGCTACATCTTGGTTAGGCCATATGTGTGACTGGAGATGCCGCAACTATCCGCTACAAACGTGCTCTGATATATGTGGAGTCATCGCTCTGATAAACGCAGCGCTGGCGGCTTTGGACCGATCCCTACGAGAAAGGCCAAGTCTATCTACAACGCCCAAGCCAACATGGGTACTACCTCAGGAGAATCTTAATGTCTTGGTTTGCTGAAAGTCGTATTGAAATCAATTATGTGCTTCTGCAACCTGATTGGCGCGATAACATCCATACAAAGTCTGACCACTCCTTTTGCCTTCGTCGAGACACGTCCAGTAACACAAAGAAAAATCTTAAGCTATCCCTAAATCGTAAAGCGTCGTCGTCCAGTGGATCAACTCCGAGAGCAACAGAGGAACATGCAACATCTAAAGAATTCTCCTCTCCTTCTCCTACTAAAGCCTCTGTAGCTAATACCCCGGATTCCTATTATTCCTCCTTAATTCCCAACTCTCCATCGTCTTCTAAAGAACAGAGATCGCCACCACCAAAGACGTCTTCCTCGGCTAACGGTCCGCATGCGGTTCCTCAACGTGTGAAAAAAGGTCCTTCGCCGGAACCCCGTCATCTTCCCCGAAGCCCCCGAAAATCGCACGTTCCTCAGCTGACCATGCATCGAGTGCAAAAAAACCTCAGCCATTTACGCGCCAAGGTCCAACTAGTCCCATGCAGAAGAATGATTCACAAGTCAACCCTTCTGAGAATAGTACCTCCACTGGCCAGCCATCTCCCTGTACCGGGCCTCCAGCTCCAGCTTCAACGCAACCAACATCTCCAGCAGAAAGTGCAACTGATTCCTCTCCCACTGATTCAGCTGATTCGGTCCCTCCTCCTGACTGCCAAGGTCTGAGCAGATTCCAGTGCGAACATTGCGGAATGAAGTTAAGCAGCAGAAACTGCTTATATAAGTATAAACAAAGAAAACACAAGCCGACCGATAAAGTTGATAAGGCTGTAGGGAGTAAACATGTCGTTTGCCCCGAGTGCAAAGAAAAACAAATAAGGTAGGATAAATGAGGTCAACGCAACGCTCGGTAATAATACTCTAAACGCAAGGTTGAGCTTTATAATGAAGGCCGGTCAATAAGGTGTGCCCAAAAATGCCGGTCCAAATTGATTGGCATAAGGCAGAAACGAAAAAGTGGTCGAAGTAAGCACCTCTTTGCACCGATTTTTACAAATTTGGTAATGACAATAAAAGTCTTCGAAGTCGACAATATGTGGTAGGGGTTTCCTTTGTAACTCAAGCTGAATAGCTTTCCCGCGATCGCACTATCAACCAACTTTAATTTATTTGTGTGTTTATTTATTTAAGTTCGATTGTGTGGTCATAATACGGTTGTTAAAGCTTTTCTCACCTCTTTCAGCCAACAGAGAGGAAATGCTTGCGACGACAGAGGACGTTATGGGTTCTGTGTACTCTAGCGCTTTTTAGGCCCTTATGTTTTCAACTGTTTTAATACTTTAACATTCCACATCAATTGCCAGTTACAAGTTCCAATGACTTTATTTTCCTTGTATCTCCAGAACAGCTTTTGCTACAACTGGCGATTTAATATGGCATCTTAATAATCACCACGGTTGGGACTTGAGGATCTAAAACATGACGTTCAAAGACATAGCAGAATTTGAGAAATGGAAGAATGAAGAAGAAAGGGTGACAAAGAGTTGGTATGTGAAACAATGTGCTGACAGAAAGACCAAGGAGTACACAAAATCCTGGCTGCGATGCAATAGAAATGGATCGTTTGTCTCCAAAAGCACGGGAAAGAGAGCAATGAAATCGCAAGGATCCGCCAAGACTGGATGCTCATGCCCCGCCTTTATCACCATAAGAAAGTATCACGCAACAGGAGAGGTGCAAGCAGAGTTCTGTTTGAAACACGTTGGGCACAGGAAGAAGAACGCTTTCAACAGAATATCCAAGGAAATGCGCACCACCATCGCAGCAAAGCTTTCTCAAGGTGTAAGCATGAACTCCGTAATGGACTACATACGGGATAGTATGTGCGGGCCACTTAACAGGGATCACTTAATAACCCGTGCAGACATACACAATATCAAGCATCAGTATAATGTCAACTGCATGCAGAAAGCTAGTGATGACGCTGACAGTGTTCTCTACTGGGTACAAGAGATGCAATGCGAGTAATTCAATCCAGTTTTATGCTTCAAGCGACAAGGCGAGAAATCCGATTACAGTGGTGTGGAAGAAAAAGACTTTCTTGTGGGATTTCAAACACAGTTCCAAAAAGAAATGTTTGAAAAACATGCTAACAAATTAATATGCGTAGACGCCACCCACGGTACGACAGCATATGACTTCAGACTAGTCACAGTTCTTGTCATAGACGACTACAACGAAGGTATACCCGTGGCATGGCTCATTAGTAACAAAGAAACGACGGATGTTTTAAAGGCCTTTTTTTTTTCAAGTTTAAGAGAACGCTGTGGCGATATACACACAGTGATTTTTATGAGCGATGACGCACAAGCATACTATAACGCCTGGGTTTCTACATTTTCGAGGCCAGACCGGAAACTGTTATGTAGCTGGCACGTCGACCGCAGCTGGCGACGAAAATTAAATGAGCACTTGAGAGACAAGGAAGAAATGGCTGAGGTATATGCTGCACTGAAGTCT